>JASFXZ010000005.1:31976460-32475927 GCA_032209605.1 Mactromeris polynyma
CTGACGAGATTGACATCTCCTCTTACAGTAAGTCTTGATGCTTAATATTCATATTTATAATATATGTATAATATATGTAGTTGAGTATTTGCATGTAGACAGTATGATTGAAAGAAATACAGTCTGACCTCGTTCATTCGAATTCATCGGGTCTGGACTTTTATTTTGAATAATACATGGTTTTGAATAGTCCATTTCAGTTTGACATGTATAAGGAGATACATTGGGACCTTGTATTATTTATTTTATTTTTTATGATTTATTTTGGATGATGCAGAGGGAGTTAGTTAGAAGGTTGTTGAAAAACAAAGTTCTGACTAGATGCAAATGTTTTTTTTAAATTAAAAAGCAGCATATTTATATGGATTGATTTTGTACTGATATTTTCCTGCATTAAAAGGGATAAGAATCTACCTTCTTTCAGCTGATTTCTTTTGCAACATATTTAAGGTTGTGAAATAAGTCATCGGAGTTGGTAAGATATTTGCATGAATGGTAATTTTGTTCTGGGGTTTATGGGGCTATCCTTTGATTTTTGGTTGCTTTCCTTTTCTAACAATGATATTGTGTTCTAGAATTTCTCATGTTTAAAGTCACTGGATTGTATGTTATTTACTTCAGTCATGTATTGGAACTGTGTTTACATATGTGTTGCTGTTCTGGTGTCTTGCTATCAACTAATAAAGCTCATGTTTATATTTTCAGTTGAAGGACGTTAATCAATGTCAGCTGTGAGAGCCTGGAAGTCATTTTTAAAAGCCTTCAAGATGGAATGAATGTCGTTCAGTTTTCAGAATCTTATTGAACTGGAACATACATATTGACACACAGTTTAAATAGCACTGTGACTGTGTAATTAAGCACTGTGACTGTAATTAACATTACTTTGTGGAACTGTGAAATATTTGTCTTGTATGTGAATGTGTTGCTGTTTGTTCCATGTTGTAGAAAACAGATACTTACTGAACATTTTTTGTGATGTTTTCATTTTTATTCACTAGTGAATTGCCATTGAAAGTTACATCACATGAACTTCTTTTATGTGAATAAGTAATTCCGACTTCATAGAAATTTGATCAAACGTCTGTATAACTCGGTCTGGTTTCAGTTCCACATCAATTTATTAATCATGTGCTTCACTTTTTTACCAGTCATTGTTTTTCACATTGGTTTTAACTATTGCAAAGTTACATTGATTATGTTTGTAGATACACTTGTAGAATCATGCGTTCATAAAGTCTTGCTTCATTGACTGAAATTTATCATTATTTATGTTCTTATATGTCGATAATCACGTGGAGAAATAAAAAGATCTCTAATTTTACTCTGTTTTTGTTTGTTTGTAAATGTTTGTGCTAATTCAAAATAGATCTAAGAGTTGAGTACAATGACGTGGACATTTTATGGTAACTAACGTGTTAGTTGCAAGCAAGGTTGATATCTTGCATCAAATGAACTGCATTGTACAAACTGCGTTAATGCAAACAAATATTAATTATAATGTCATAGACTTCACTGAGAAACGCCATCAATCGAATAAAATCACTAAGTAAATACTATTCTACCAAAAAAGTAGAACTGCGAACAAATGTGAATGCTTAGTTTGAATGAAGAATGTTCAATAAAATAATATTTTTTCTGTCCGTCTAAATAAATTCATTAGAGGTCACTGGCAATCCGCGGCCCTTACTGACACTAGGTCACGAAAAATCTCTAAATTAAGTTAACTACTTAACACTTCTAAAATCGATCGGTGGTGGCAGTTGTGGGCACTATCAGACACTTGTTCGTGTTAAGATATTCGTCTGGTTAACCACATACTTTTCTAGTTAATAAAGTAGTTAACTGGTGGCAGAAATATTCCACCATACTAAATATAGTTGGCTCACATCGTACTCGGATGAGTTAAAACTTGCGCACTTACTGTATTAACTTGCCGAACTGCAGTTCTTAATTGTGTTAACAGTTTTAGCGATTCCGGATAATTAAGACTGTATTTTATGCTGACAATGTCGCGTTAAAGCATCTCAAGTGCACAGCAAGTGGCTTACAGAAAATATCCTAACGCACAACACTTGACTTTCATGCTTGTATATTATAAGAGCAAATCTTAAATCGCCCACGCCCACCACTCTGTAGATTTTTATTAATGGGTGTATGTCCTATAATCTTCATTTCTCCATTGGAGCATACCGTTTTGGAAACATATAATCGATGTTTAGGTAAGTATGTCCTGTTCAGTTTGCAGGTAGAAATGACGATGCATATCATATGTATATAGAAGGGGTAAAGGGAGAGAACTCTAAAAGGGGTAAAGGGAGAGAACTCTAGAAGGGGTAAAGGGAGAGAACTATAGAAGGGGTAAAGGGAGAGACCTCTAGAAGGGGTAAAGGGACAGAACTTGTGACAATCACCAGTGGTTCAATCAGTCTACATTATCACGTTCTTGCCCTTAATACTGCATGCTACTGAGGTGTAATATAGCTGTGAAGCTGGCCGAAAGTATCCGAGTGTCAACAGCCATGGATTCAATTAACACATAACAAATAAAGAAAAGCAACATATATACCATTCTAAAAATAAAACTGACCAACACTGAGATGTCGTCACTAATAGGTGTGCTTAGATCAATTATATAACGTTAACTGCATGTATTTCTTTGCAATACAATACCGGCATTTCTTTGAACGTGACCAGATAGGAATCGTAGACGGACAGTTTTTTAAGAAACAAATTTATTCCTTAATGTGTCCTATAAAATTACGCCCTTTTATGCGACGAACGATATTTTTTCCAACCGAATTCGTTTATGAACACGCTGACGTTGTTTGAATGAAGCAAATCTTGATTTTTAATTGTTTTAATTTGGAAGCAGTAAAATATGGATTCACTTCCGGAGGTAAGTTTTTTTTTTTAATAAAACATGAACATAATTAAATTGTTACTGATTTTTACACGTATGTGGTTCACAAAACTGAGCGAATAACAAAGCACTGGAGATGCCGACCGGGACTGACTGCGTTTTAACCCGGTCTAACCTTCACGTTCAGGTCAGTTCTAAAATATAAAAATGGGTTTTTGGCAAACGCGCTGATTCAGCACAAACTCTAGGATGGCATTCCGTGTGTTTTTTCCGATATGCGCGGTACTTTATTGTGTACCCGCATACTTCGACGCTTTCTATGACGGTTGAACTATATGCCGCTTACACGAACGCGCACACGCGCGATCAACGCATGTAAGAACAAAAAGGAATGCGTGTCTTAATCTATACAATGCATTGGAAATTTTATATCACCATTAGTGATTGGTTAACTTTAACTTGAATAGTAAAGAATATCTGCTATTTGACTGTCTTTGGGGTTATTTTAAACTGTCATGAAAGTCAACTTCGTTATTAATTAATCATTTTTATCCGATATCAAACAAAGGGTTTGCAACAATTCAATTTCAATATAGTGACAATGCTTAAAGCATATCGTGATCACGGGCTTTATTAATTGCTATCCTTTAAGTACTATACTTTCATTTCGTCTTTGATTTCTGCTAGCTTAACAACCAAGTTTATACCTCGGACATGTGTGCGTCTATTAGTGTATAACAATCGCAAGTGCGATTAGTTATTGTTTGGTTATTTTCACGATTTTGATTTGTCATCTGTTATTCAAGATTTTATTATTTCAGAAATATGCCGGTGACCCAATAAACGATGGCTATCATGGTTTTGAATTTTACGACTTTTACGGCAATTCCACGGATGAACTCCCAGAGATTGACACTACCACTACACACCACACGGCTACTGCTCTGCTGATAGTTTCAGCCGTTGTTAACACAGCGATACTTCTCACGGCGATCCCCAAAACTGTCAGGGCCTGCTCTGTGTGTTGGTACATGTACCACATAACATTGGTGTCAGTGATTCAGACCGTGATCTCTGCAGTCTTACTCAACTATCAGACAACTATGATTCATGGACTTTGTTTGCTTCTAATCTTTACAGAACTTTCATTGACTGCGATAAACATGTACACCATCATACTGATGAACATTGAAGTGATTCGTTCTCTCGCCCCAAATCTTTCTAGTGCTAGTGGATCAATTCCTAGATATGTGATATCCACAGTTGCCATCTTAGTTGTTAGCATGCTATTTGCGGCAACTGTAATTTTCTTTAGTGATGAACCTGTTACGGTGTCAAGTGCTTGCATTATCTTCTCTCGCACGACTCATATAGTCATCTTAGTTAGTACACGAGTGGTTCCTTGCGTCATTATGATTGTGTGCATGTGTATTGGTAGTGGTTTCTATATTCGGGCGAGGAGAAACCCGGAACGTTATCAGAATGTGGCCGCGAACCGAGAAAACAGGAACTTAAAAACCGAACTGTTCGTGTTTTTCATTCTATGGAACTTTATATATATACTGACGACGTGTCTGATGGTGGCCATCAGAGAAACACAACACCTTTCAGATGCGCACAAAGTCATATTTGAATGTGTGACCGTGCATCATTTTACGCCATGTTTAAGTCTCATACTTCGTTCAGTGCGCTTGGTGATCAAAACCACGATACTGACGCTTGTGAACTTCGTGCTGGGAAGAACAAATGTGTCAGCATCACGTGTGTCGAATATTGTTGCCTTAGATCCGATACAAACTGGTTGAGTTTACAAACCTCTAAAGTTACACATTACATGTAATTATATCAAGTGTAAAGTAAACACACCACAATGAGGAAAATTGGTTTCTTGCATTCGAGCTGAACGATATACTCACTAGTGAAACTGGTGTAGTGTATATGGACTGTGTTGCTTTAAAAACATACCTACAGTTTCGGAGTATGGCGTTTATTACATGTGCTTGCTAATGATCGTTTACAGTCGGACCTCGTTCATTCGAATTCATCGGGTCCGAAATTTATTTCGAATAATTCATGATTTCGAATAGCCCCATTAAATTCGACATGCAAAAGAAATGTACATCGGGATCTGATATTTATTTCAGATGATACATGTACCTACATTGTGCAGACTTCACTTAATTGTTGTTCTATTAGATAGCATGTTTACGCTGGTTGTTTCGTATTAAATTTCATTTTCTGCTTTTTCTGTTAACCATTATATCCTCCATTTTCCCGGCCGACCCAGTTAGCTCAGTCAGTAGAGCGCTCGACTGCTAATTTAGAGGCCGTGGATTCAATACCCGGGCGGGGCGTATGTTCTTCCGTGACAATTTTACTGAAGATAATGCATACGTAGTCATATGTACTGCGCCTCTGAACTCTGATTTATGTGAAACATTTGTCAGTTGCTTGCTGAGGAGCTGGTTAGTACTGATTGGTAGCCCAGGAGCGCTGGTTAGTACTGATTGGTAGCCCAGGAGCGCTGGTTAGTACTGATTGGTAGCCCAGGAGCGCTGGTTAGTACTGATTGGTAGCCCAGGAGCGCTGGTTAGTACTGATTGGTAGCCCAGGAGCGCTGGTTAGTACTGATTGGTAGCACAGGAGCGCTGGTTAGTACTGATTGGTAGCCCAGGAGCGCTGGTTAGTACTGATTGGTAGCCCAGGAGCGCTGGTTAGAACTGATTGGTTGCCCAGGAGCGATGGCAAGGTTAACTATCTGCCTTACATATAACTGAAATACTGTTGTTGAGAAACGATGTGAACACTAAAACAAACAAACAATCAAACCTGCCTTTTCCCATTGTACTAAAGACAGCTAGACGAGCGTGTACATCCGCCTGTAGTGCGCTTGTTTTTATAAGGAGATATTGTAACAAATGATCGTGTACAGAAATCGCATTGTCAGATACATGTTGTAAATTGTAGTATTCTAGTTAATGATCATGCTTACTTTAAACAGATAACACTGTACATGCTCATACATGTATTTCACTTACGTATATAAGTTTTGTTGCTATTGTATTCGTACCCAAATAAAATTGTTGGGCATGTTGTTTTGTTGAAGCATGTACCCAATATTATTTATATAATGTGCATTTTAGCTCGCCAGTGCACAAGGTTCTCGCCACTGTGTGCCGTACGTCTTCAACTGACTTGTTTAAAACACTCCGTATGTCACAGGTTTCCATGATTGTTGTAAACAAACATCGCACAATGTAGACCCCATTTGTATAGCCTGTAGTTCTCTGTCAGCATTGGGACCCACCACTTACACCACCGATATAGGTCCGCCTAGTTTGCTCAGTAAGTAAAACACTAGACTACCAATCTAGAGGTCGTTGGTGGGAATTCCTGGTGGAGTCTATGTTCGTGACAATTGGATTGCAGATAATACATTTACACTCATGGTCATGTGTCCCCCATCACCTCTTAGTCTTGAGGGGAATTGTCAGTTGCTCGCGGAAGGAAAGGTTAGGTCTGGTTGGTAACCATGGACACTGGTAACGTGAACTGTCAGAACTGAACTATTGTTGACAGACGGGGTAACCATGGACACTGGTTACGTGAACTGTCATAACTGAACTATTGTTGACAGACGGGGTAACCATGGACACAGGTAACGTGAACTGTCGGAACTGAACTATTGTTGACAGACGGGGTAAATGAAACAACAGTACGTCCACCGATACGGACACACTCATACTGTGGACAACATACACTTTTATCATAACTTATACATTTAACTGGGATGAAAAGGACCTTTAGCATAATCTTGCCGCAAACTGCATATACATGCACTCAATAATACATTGACTGTAGTATAGTTATAGCGTGGAGGAGTGTCAGTCGTGGAGGTAGAAAATGCGTTTACGTGACATTTTGGCGTTTTCAATACATTATGAATGAATAGTCATGCACATGGTGTGGATATGATATTTTCGACAGACCACATAAATATTATGTAACATGTATATTATAATGATATATCAAACATTATAATGATCATTAAAAATAAAAAATGCGAACATTCAAACAAATCAAGTTATTGTTTTTAAATTCTCACCAAGCCTCTGATGACTTTTTTCACTCACCGATAACTTGTGGCAAAACTTTGTAAAATGTTTAATGCCTAAATAAACGTATTGTATTGTTTGGTACTGTTATGCTCATCATAAAATATTGATTCTGTTTACTAACACAAGCAGACATGTACTTATAGGAACAAAACCATTTACTCACATTCCTGACTCTAGTCGGATACTATTTACCCGACACTCGTGAATATTCGTACGAATCAGTAAAGTGTCGTCAGGGAAATGCGAAGAGCGACTTTAAATACATGTACATTTTTTATAATTACTTTGATCACATCAGATTGTATATATACATATAAGTATAGAATTGATAAAGCGAGAGAACTCGTGACAATATCACGTGACTGTGATGTCCGAAGAGTGTGGTGGTCATTTAGGAATGTCATTTACAATGTCATAGGGTAAGGTATGAGACGCGGTATGTTATAGTCAGTCATTTATCTGAGTCTGACCTTTATGCACGTACATTACACGCCTTTCACGTAGAATTTAGATAGATGGACATTTTATTTACATATAGAACCACAGGAGATTATCACTTGTTCTTTCAATTTATTTCCCATCTAGAGTTGCTTCCCTTCGCTCCTTCTATACAGTAAAAACTCGATAATGAGACCACTAATGAGTCCACCATAAAGTGGTCTTAATATCGAGTTGGTCTCATTATTGAGTTTAGTCATATTGTGCGTATCAGTACTAGTAATGTTATGTTTTCCCATGATATTTGTGTTATTTTAAACACTTCCGTGTCCCATAAATGTGTGGGATTATGAATAAAAGTTCAATAATGGAACAAAACAGGTTAATAACACAATATAATTTTTATTTGGATAAATCACGGACCTATATAGGTCCGTGGATAAATACACTATAAACAATGCAATATGAAAAAACAATTCTCATAGCCTTCCACCAATTCCACCATCCTCTTGAGGAATGGATGAACCTGAAAATTAATGCATATTAAATAGCATAGACACATGTTTATATAAAAAATGAACACTAGAAGTGTGTGATGATAATAATAACAGGTAATGTTACAGGCAGGACAGTTCTATCACTGAAATTACTGGCTTGAGCGGTATCTGTTCTTCAAGCATGTAACTTTAACATGTTAATTTCAACTTTCATAGCCAACGGCTGTAAATTTTACAACTGCTTCCTCAGCAAATTGTCATTACATTTATTTTGGCCTATAAACATAGTTTGTGAAGCAGAGGTCAGATTAAATCACCTGAGTCTTTCCAATGTCATATTTATCAGCCTGTTGCCTCTGACTTGTTCCTGGACAGTATTTCAGAGAAAACTCTAGATCTGTCTACTCATTTTAGAACTTTTAAACAAATTTAGTCAGCTAAGTTCATGTAGGTCTTTATCAATGAAAACACGGACATATAAACGGTTTATATGTCTGTAGGTCTTTATCAATGAAAACACGGACATATAAACGGTTTATATGTCCCTGATGAAAATCAAATTCAGATATGATTGATTAGTCTGGTCAGATAATTACGGAAGTTTATACGATTTGTTGTTTGTCCGTCAATTAACGAGTACAGTATAACAGATTAATTAGCGTAGAATCAAAACATGTGACTGCTAAGGGTCTCAGAAAGGGCCAAACGATAAAATACCCAACTCTTGGTGTGTTTATGACGCTTGGAGGGCGACTAAAATCCACACTGCCCGTTTCGGGACGGTACGTGGTCGTATTTTCGAGTTGAAAATGTGTCTTCATTATTGATCGGGACCTGAATGAGCGGTCGCATTACGCAATTTCGAAATGCGCGACCATTGAATTATATAGAAAAAAATTCGGGTCCGGAAAAAACGGTCGTAATAATGAGTTGGTCGCAAAATCGAGTTGGTCGCATCATGAGGTTTTATATGTATATCATTATGCAGTAAAAACCACAATAATAAAACCACCATCGGGATCCTTGAAAACTTGTCTCCTCATTGAGGTGTTCTTAATATTGAGTTTGAATAACAAGCAATACCACGAAAATGGACTTGAAAATTGTGGTCTTAATTTTGAAGTAGTCTTTAGGTGAGGTTTTACTGTAAACTACTAGGTAATATTATTCGGACAAATTAACCTGATACTCCTGACCTCTATTAGCATAATTTTACAGTATAATCGTTATCTAAATTCATCTTCGTCTCTAATCCGATTAACTTCGGCTCTCGTCATATTGCTGTACACGTTTGGTCATACAGTTTTGTATAATAATATATAATTAAAGAAATGCAATGATTTCCGTAACTGCAAAACTACCGATGATGCACGATTCTCTCACAGAAAATTATATATATATGTAATCGATATATAATATATTCATGCATAAAGGTCAGGATCATGTTAATATGTTCGACATCATATATAATTGACGAAGGGAGAGAACTCTAGATGAGAAATAAAGGGACATAACTCGTGACAACCTCAAGACAGAAATGCTACCACAGTACGCTTACAACAAAACGTGTATCATTATTTAAAAGTTTGATTCAATTTGATGCCACTGTTTACATACATTAATGGAAAGGGTTGTAATGTTGTTCGTCTGTGTTAAATTTACAACTTTACGCCGATTGTCGAAATCCGAAATTCGCTAAAAAATTAGATTCATTGGTTATCAGTCAGACTTTAAACCCTGTCTTTGTTTCATTGCGATTCGAGCACGATGTTAAAGGTACAGTAAAACCTCAATAATGAGACCACCCTTGGGACCGTCTTGAAAACTGGTATTTATATTGAGGTTGTCTTACTATTGAGGTTGTCTTAATATTGAGGTTGTCTTAATATTGAGGTGGTCTTAATACTGAGGTGGTCTTAATATTGAGGTTGTCTTAATATTGAGGTTGTCTTAATATTGAGGTGGTCTTAATACTGAGGTGGTCTTAATATTGAGGTTGTCTTAATATTGAGGTTGTCTTAATATTGAGGTGGTATTAATACTGAGGTGGTCTTAATACTGAGGTGGTCTTAATATTGAGGTGGTCTTAATATTGAGGTGGTCTTAATACTGAGGTGGTCTTAATATTGAGGTTGTCTTAATATTGAGGTGGTCTTAATATTGAGGTTGTCTTAATATTGAGCTGGTCTTAATATTGAGGTGGTCTTAATACTGAGGTGGTCTTAATATTGAGGTTGTCTTAATATTGAGGTTGTCTTAATATTGAGGTTGTCTTAGTATTGAGGTTGTCTTAATATTGAGGTTGTCTTAATATTGAGGTTGTCTTAATATTGAGGTTGTCTTAGTATTGAGGTTGTCTTAATATTGAGGTTGTCTTAATATTGAGGTTGTCTTAATATTGAGGTTGAATAAAGAGCACAACAGTGAAAATGGACTTGAAAATTGAGATCATAATTTTGAGGTGGTTTTATTTTTGAGGTGGTCTTTTAAGTGAGGTTTTACTGTATATTATTGTCTGTCCCTCAGGATAAGAGGGGGAAAACTCCATATGTATACCAATCCGGAGTATATCTAGTATACGCATATCACGTTGTTATCTTCAAGTACATGGATGGACATGTTTAACATTGAACAAATGCTCAGGGAACAAATATACGCCAAAGGTCACACGTTATATTTGCAGTTTCATGAGTGTGTGGTTAGTTTGTACGATAATATACAAAACAAAGATTAGTAATAAGTGATGAAATGTTTAGGGTGCTGCTTTGTATTTATTACATTTGTTATACATTTAGTATCCACATTCATCTGCAATTTGAATACATGTACATGTACTAAATACAAATCAAAATGGTGATATCGACCAATCGAATCGGTGAAATCAAAAACAGAAACGCAAATTTGTGACATGTGTATCCTCAATTAGAAAAGTAGAACAGCTGAAGCTCAAATTGCTGAGTATACATGAAGTTACATGTACCGTACATATTTTACCAATCGCAATTCGAATAACATGTATTCGAATGGCGGATATCGCATATTCGGTAGGAATTAAAAATGTCAGCGTCTCGAATACTTAATAGTGCAACGCGACAACCTTATTATTGTAATAAAAAACATGAACACTTAATTTCATATATTCGAATTGCATACATCACATTTTAAAGCTGAATGACATCATCAAATTGCATATATCATTGTTTCAATTTTCAACGATGTTATCTGCCGCTCGAATTATTGATATCAAATACTCAAATACAAAATGTAGTTAGACATCTAGAAGAAATATTAAAACTGCACTGACTTATTTATCTAACGCGTCATGTTATGGAACTGGATTGTTGCCTTGGCAAAAAACTGATTTATAATACATGTTCGTATTGAAGAAGTGCATGTACAAGAAAATATATCAGTTCATCATAATCTCTTCAAACAGAATCTAACGTCCGTATCATTTGCGATATTCTCTTTAAAAAATAAACAAAAGATAAATCTACATGTACAAAACTAACCATAGTGACATATTTTCTAAATCTCTTTTTTATCAAATTATTCGTTCATAATCATCTCACGGTAGATATATACAATGTCATAGTGTCCAGATAATGTGAATAGTTGCATCATTATATCTTGATTTTTTGTATAAATATCAGAATGTCAAGACCTTGTTAAACCAATACATGTACATGTATACTAATTACCACTACATAAGAGAGAAGAACATTAAAATATAGCGACTTTCAGAAAAAGCCCCATTGCCTTTTCATAGTTCGTATAAACTGAATTGTCTAATTTGGTCATGTGCTTTTCTAACAAGACATAACTTACATTATTTAAGCAAACACAAAAAGGTGAATCTTATGAGAAGGAGAATCTTCAGTCACAACAAGACAATCTTTAAATCCATCAATAGCCCATGGGTGCGACAGAGGCATCCTATGGGCAAGTTGTTCAACATCTCCATGGCCGTCGTCACGGAAGCTGACTATACGGTTTTTCTTTCCAAGAGAAGCGAATACTTTCCCGCGAAAACTTGTGACGTCAGAGATCTTCCTCTTGAGCCTGCGAGACCACAGCAGCTCATGGCGCCCGAAGCAGCAAACTTCATTCCGGCCGCGATTTCGTATAATAACTCGGCCATCTTGCGTAGATGTAAGTCGATCAGGAAACGTTCTCCTACGTGAAGACTGAAAGATGGTCACACCGTTTTTATCACGGCGACTGTCAGTGTCTTTGATGTCTAATACGTCCACTCTACGCGACTGTATACTTGCTAACGCCAAGTGGTCAACTGCATGTGATGTGATGCCAAGATATTCAATACCTGTGTCGATAACTTGAAGCACGGCCAATGAAGGATCAGTAGAAACAATCAAAATCTTCGGAACTTCCCAAAGTGAGACAGCTACACTATCTGATTCCTTCAGTGTCGCTATCTGATGAGGTTCGTATTCAATGACCAATTCACTCAGCAGGTGACCCTCGGGAAGCTTAAACTTCTTCACTTTTCTATTCATTTGGTCAACGACAACCGTGGCGGTGTTTCCTATCAGCGCAATGCCCGACAGCATGCAGCTTTCCTCACCGGGACATTTAGCCGAAAATGTTAAATGTTGTGAAATATCAGACAATTCCTCTTCCTCATCGACAAAATCAACAAAGTTACCGCTATTTGTTACAAGAACGAAGTCTTTGTCTTCATCACGAAGATCTTGCTCAAGACTCTGGAACTGTTTAGGGATTAATTGTTTCGCACCCGAAACAAACGCATCAAGAATATTTAGGTCGTCTTCAGCATGTTTCATTAATTCCCCTGACTTCACCTTCTCACTAAGAATATGAAAATTGTGCTGTAGATCAGACGATGCAACACAAAGTTCTGAAATGATACTGAGTGTCTCATTAGGATTACTACTGCTTGTGTCTAAATCAAAACACTTGATCTTTTCCACGAGGTGGTCTTGTAAATGTTTCACTTTCATTGAACACGGATCGTGATTAATTGTATCCATAGCCTTCTTTCTGAGGTTTTCAACATGTGATTCGAAAGTACGATAAAGCACGTTAAAGCTTTCTTCGACCTCCGATACGGATTTCTGAAATTCTGCATGAACACTTTTTATGGTTTTCACACCGCTCTGTTCGCTTTCAAATAACTGAGTCACATCAGACGCTTGTTGGGCGACCAAACATTTCAAAGCATTTAAACGTTTTCTTATTACGACTTTAACAGGTGTGCATTCACAATCTGGGCCTGAATGGTTCATTGATGCGCACACTGAACAAACAGCAATTTCATGCTTGCAACAGTAGACATCAAGCGGCTTTTCCCGATGGCGTGCGCATGCGCTCAGGGCAATGTCAATCTCTTGAGTGCTTCCCGTCTCTCCACATTCGCTGTCAGTTAAAATCTTTACATCCGAATTGTCATCATCTTTGGAGTCGCTATGTAATCCGATAGCCCTTAAAATCGAAACCGAAACTGTGTCGTTTCTGAGTGACTGAATCACGTCCTCTGGCTTCGATCCAGACTCGATATGTTGAGGATGGCGACATTCGGGGCACTCAAAGCAGCTTTTCTGTCGATGTATTACACACACATAGTCATATAAACATTTTGCACAGTACGAGTGTCCACACTGCAACATCTTTGGATCGTTGTAAATATTCCAGCATATTGAACAAGTCAAATAATCCGACGTTATATTTCTGATTTTTCTGTCAGCCATTGTGACAAATTTTGACTTTTAATTCATTATCACAACAACAGCAAATGGTAAATACAAGTATCCCTAAACACTGAAACGTCCAGTTGTTAATATAGTGGTTATCTAAATTTAATCAGTAAGCCGTGTGACGAAAATCACATGATGCCCCATTTATCTCCGTGTTTATATCCTATTTGTAGGTTGAATGGAAATCCCCAGTACATGTACACTCAAACCTACTGTGAGTGTCGGTGTTCACCAAACTGGAACAATGTGAATGAAAAGAATGTTTACCAAGCATTTGTAAATGCAGCATGCAGAATTCATTTTGTAATTATGATGAGTTTATGTTACTTATCTATTTGTTAAAATTGGGAAGTCTTTGTTAAGGCCATTACACTACGGAAATCGACTCTTAAATTAAAGAGAGTCGTGATAAATATATCAGGACTTACACATGTTTATACAAGCGTTATGTACCTAAACAATGTATGTATGTTCGCAAATTATACTTTATAATGTACATGTTTATTCTATGTACATGTAACAAGCTTAACAACTTGTTTGCATTAAAATATAGCGTAAGTTAAATAACTACTTTCGTTCTGATGAATTTTTAAATAACGGACTGTCAATTTTGTTGCATTTTAGTGCATAATGAAAATATTTATAAGCAACAGGTTTTCAAGACGACAAATACATCTGTATCTTAATAGATGAGGTCAATATAAAAATGTCATTAAATCAACCAAAGACTAATATTGCAATATGAGCTTACAAAAGGCTAAACACACTTATCGTACTTACAGTTGTTTGTAAGTATATTGATGCATTTGCATTTTTAACGGACACGCAACAAAGAGACAGGTCGGTACTAAGGATACAGGTTGGTACCAAGGATACAAGTTGGTACCAAGGATACAGGCTGGTACCAAGGATACAGGCTGGACGAAGGATACAGGTTGGTACCAAGGATACAGGCTGGACGAAGGATACATGTTGGTACCAAGGATACAGGTTGGTACAAAGGATCGAGCTGGACGAAGGATACAGGTTGGTACCAAGAATACAGCCTGGACGAAGGATACAGATTGGTACCAAAGGCAGGTTGGTATCAAAGACACAGGTTGGTACCAAAGAGACAGGTTGGTACCAAAGAGACAGGTTGGTACCAAAGAGACAGGTTGGTACCAAGGATACAGGCTGGTATCAAAGAGTCATGTTGATACAAAGGATACAGGCTGATATCAAAGAGTCATGTTGGTAGCAAGGATACAGGCTTGTACCAAAGAGTCATGTTGGTACCAAGTATACAGGCTGGTATCAAAGAGTCATGTTGGTACCAACGATACAGGTTAGTACCAAAGAGTCATGTTGGTACCAAGGATACAGGTTGGTACCAAAGAGACAGGCTGGTATCAAAGAGACAGGTTGGTATCAAAGAGACAGGCTGGTATCAAAGAGACATGCTGGTACCAAAGAGACAGGTTGGTATCAAAGAGACATGTTGGTACCAAAGAGACATGTTGGTACCAAAGAAACAGATCTTTACTAAAGAGACAGTTTGGTACCAAAGAGACAGGTTGGTACCAAAGAGACAGGTTGATACCAAGGATACAGGCTGGTATCAAAGAGACATTCTGGTACCAAAGAGACAGGTTGGTATCAAAGAGACAGGCTGGTATCAAAGAGACATGCTGGTACCAAAGAGACAGGTTGGTATCAAAGAGACATGTTGGTACCAAAGAGACATGTTGGTACCAAAGAGACAGTTTGGTACCAAAGAGACAGGTTGATACCAAAGAGACAGGTTGATACCAAGGATACAGGCTGGTATCAAAGAGACAGGTTGATATCAAGGATACAGGCTGGTATCAAAGAGACATTCTGGTACCAAAGAGACAGGTTGGTATCAAAGGGACAGGCTGGTATCAAAGAGACATGCTGGTACCAAAGAGACAGGTTGGTATCAAAGAGTTATGTTGGTACCAAAGAGACATGTTGGTACCAAAGAAACAGATCTTTACTAAAGAGACAGTTTGGTACCAAAGAGACAGGTTGGTACCAAAGAGACAGGTTGGTATCAAAGAGACATGTTCGTACCAAAGAGACAGATTGGTATCAAAGAGACAGGTTGGTATCAAAGAGACATGCTGGTACCAAAGAAATATTTTGGTACCAAAGAAACAGATCTTTACCAAAGAGACAGCTTTCTCAAAGCTGTTAGGTCATACAGTCAACATTTTCAAAGCTGTTTAATCATACAGACAACATTTCTCAAAGCTGTTTGATCATACAGACAACATTTCTCAAAGCTGTTTGGTCATACAGTCAACATTTCTCAAAGCTGTTTGGTCATACAGACAACATTTCTCAAAGCTGTTTGGTCATACAGTCAACATTTCTCAAAGCTGTTTGGTCATACAGTCAACATTTCTCAAAGCTGTTTGGTCATACAGTCAACATTTCTCAAAGCTGTTTGGTCATACAGTCAACATTTCTCAAAGCTGTTTGGTCATACAGACAACATTTCTCAAAGCTGTTTGGTCATACAGTCAACATTTCTCAAAGCTGTTTGGTCATACAGACAACATTTCTCAAAGCTGTTTGGTGATACAGACAACATTTCTCAAAGCTGTTTGGTCATACAGACAACATTTCTCAAAGCTGTTTGGTCATACAGACAACATTTCTCAAAGCTGTTTGATCATACAGACAACATTTCTCAAAGCTGTTTGGTCATACAGTCAACATTTCTCAAAGCTGTTTGGTCATACAGACAACATTTCTCAAAGCTGTTTGGTCATACAGTCAACATTTCTCAAAGCTGTTTGGTCATACAGACAACATTTCTCAAAGCTGTTTGGTCATACAGTCAACATTTCTCAAAGCTGTTTGGTCATACAGACAACATTTCTCAAAGCTGTTTGATCATACAGTCAACATTTCTCGAAGCTGTTTGGTCATACAGACAACATTTCTCAAAGCTCAGTTTTCATCAGACAGGCAACATCTCCCAAAGGTGAACCTTTAACTGAGAACTGGATAATTCAGCTCAAATATAACATTGTTAGGTCTTGTTAGCATACACTTTACATGCCTTCATTAGGTCAGTCCAAAGCTTTTGTAGGATCAGTCTTACTGTTTGTCCTCTCTGATTCTCCTAGTTATTCCTAATTGTTGACCAGGCCATTCCTTGCACCTCTGTTCCCTAAAGTATGTACCATTTAACCTTCTCAAGTGCTTTATGTTTTATGGATTGTTGTTTTCCCGGGCTTCTCAGTGGGGAGGCACTGTCTTATGCATGTGGCAACACTGTAGCAACTTATTCTCTCTCTTTTAACAATACTGTTAAAGTTGTTGACATGTTGTTGCTCTAGAGAGGTTAAATTTGGCAGTAAATATTTACTATGCGAAATTTGATAATGTTGTTGAAGAAAGGGTGCTGCTCAAGATGGGGTCACTATGGAGAGGTCGCACTGTACTTCCCATGTTTGATTATTCATTTATTTCTCCAGCTAGCTTCTCAAGTTTCATTTGATATTCAACAAAAATTTGGAATGAATGAAACTTGTAGATCACCATGGCGTTGTATATTTTACAAACAACACAAAATTATTTCACTCATTTTATTCATTAACCTTTTAATTACACATAAAATGCAGAATTGAATTTCTTTTTCATTGATTCAGTCTTCACATTAGCTTGACCGAATGGACACTGAAAGTAGAAACACATATTTATGACTCAACAAAAGTTATCCAGAACAAGTAAAAAATACATTTATCACAGTACGTTTTTCTTGCCCTTGTCCTATGTCCTCACATCCCCTGTCACCTACTGAAATGTTTTTTGACTGAAAATTCTGATAAAAGAAAAATTCTTAGCTAGTGACTCAACACAACAGGAGACGGACATATTTTCATAGCCTTATGCACAATAAACGATAATCTAAGATTAGGCCAAACTAAATTCTATCTACAGGTATGTTTAGCGTCAGTTTAATTTTTTGAAACCTACAAGGCAGAAAAAAAGATACTATACATCATTACATAAATGCAAACTACCAGTTAACAAAAACAACACAAAGTACTACGTAACTGGCTAGATTAGATCTAATGAATGTTTTTCAGCTTTTAAATATGTCATTGGCTACCTGACACATTGTTATTGGCTAAATGGGCCAATGTAATTATGTTTTAAGGTATTTTTGACATTGTCGGATTTCTTTTTCGATCAGGCTGCCAAAAACTTACCCGCCCGAGGACACTTAACATAGATCCATATTGGTATGGCCTTACAGATAACCTAACTTATTGATAACATTATCATCACTTACGTGTCTACATGCATTTCCACAACATTCACCCCGCTGTAGATGAGCAAATCTCGACATTACTTGATAACCTGACTGTGGGTCTACATACATTAGTTGCTTATTCTGAAACAGAAATACCAACAGAGATTAAGTTGTTACAGGGAACATCACATACATAAGACAATGCCTCCCCACACAGACCCCCGTAAAACAACGCTCTATAAAACGTTAGGCAATGAGGAGGTGCTACGGCAAACATATATGGGAAAGGGTGTAAGGAATGGTCTCGCTGACCATAGGAAACAACCAAGGACTAAAGGAGAAAACACCTAGTATACAACATACAGTATATTGGATCAAAATGTTATAAGAACACTAGAGTATGCATTAGTGACTAAACAATAATTTAGTAGAATCATATAATATTAAGATGATTTGAACTACCTCTGTTATAAGTCAAACAAAAGAAAGCACCTTTTATATTACTGGTCATCTTTCATGAAATCAGACTTTAGCTACAGTGTATGGTTTAATGAGACTAAATAGTACACACCTATCATTGCTCTACTTCATGACTTTATTATATGTTAATAAATAAGTGATTTGATATTGGCCATGTTATTTGTCCGAGGGCAGTCGTATTGGCACGAGGCCGAAGGCCGAGGGCCAATACGACTGTCCCGAGGACAAATAACAGGGCCAATGTCAAATCACTTATTTATTGACAATTTTATTAAATAACTTCATGTATTTATAAATAAAGGATTCAAAATCGTGTTTTTTTCTGTATACGCTAAAACTATGAATTAGTTCCGTGCTAAAAACTGTTGACGAACGTTTAAATACTTACTTTAAAATAAAATGGCTGCCGTTTCCGAATTTCCAGCTGCGAATCTATATCATTTTTTGGCCCTGTTTAATTAGCCAATCAAATTCTTTAAAATGCGGGCCAATATCAATATCAGTTAGCAGCCCCGGGCCGAAAAGTGATATTGATATTGGCCCTGTTATAGAGGAGGCCTTTGTATTATTGGACGAGGCAAATGCTGTGTTTAAGGGCTAATAATTAATAGTTATTTAATAATTCATGTAAAAATACAGTATTTGTACAATATAACTTTCAGTAAGTTCATATAATGTTTTGACAGCAAATTTTTTTTTGGGCAAGATATTAACCTGAATTGCCTGATAATGCATCTCTAGTACACATACACATTGTAACTTCAAACAAGAGGACCAAGATGGTCCTAGATTACCCACCTTAGTCACCTAGCATATGTTATAAAAGTTGATAGGCATACATATTCAAATCAACATTGAGGAGAAATGATGATCCTACACCAAAATTTTTGATATGTGATACAGTGGCCCTCTTTTACCCATAATACAACATGAGGATTCACATTTTGTCTAAATAAGGTAAGCTTAAGTGGAGAAATAAAGTTGCTAGAAATTTAACATTTCTTTACAATTTGACCCCTATAACCCAATTTCCATCTTGATCTAGATTCTATAAAGCATACCATTCTGACCAAATCTCACACAGATAAGGTACTAAATGTTACCATGTAGAGTGTTAACAAGCCATTCTTATCTTTTGACATAGTGACCTAGATCTTGGTCCAAACATGACCCAGTCTCTAAATAAGTAAAAAAATATATAAAGAAAAACATTCCCACCATGTTTCATGAAGATTGGGCAGAAAATATATGCTCTCAGCAGTTAACAAGATTTTATGAATTGATCTTGTGGTCTATTTTTTTACCCAACGTGACCAAGTATGAAACTTTATGAAGACAAACATTCCCACCATGTTTCATGCAGATCAAGTAAAAATTGTGACCTCCGGAGTGTTTGTAATAACCAAGTTTTTGACTCCAAGTGACAAAGTCTCAAATCTGACATGCATTCCATAAAAACAAACATTCTGATCAAGTTTCATTAGGACTGGGCCAAAATTGTGACATTTCGTGTCGACAAACCAATTGTGAATGGAAAACAGACAACAAACATCCAAATGACCCTAACAGTTTATCATGATCTATCGCCATGGCGAGCTGAAAACTATACAAGTATGCTATAAAGTATATCTATCTAAAACAAGAAGTAACCCCTGTAACTGCATGGATATCTCACCTTAACAGCTTCCCTATGACGATCATGGATCTTCTTTTCTGTTGGTGATAAACTCTCATAATCTACTAACATTTCCCATGATTCAGTCTCATCTGTCTTGACAATAGGACTTGCTTGTTGAGGGTCTTGGCCAGACATTTGACAGAATAAACGACTAGTGGGTTCCAATATGGTGGATGATTGTCTATTTATCACAGCACTCGGATAACACAATGCTGACAAAGATATACGGATTCTTCTATTGTCAACATTTAATATCCTGAGAAGAAAACCACTTTGCTGATGACTGCCATGTTTCTGAACTAGAGAACGATTCACAATATATGTCTTGTTTGCTTTAAAATTGGATGAATTAATAAAACCATTTTTTAAAGAAAGGCATTTCACTGGCAATGTTTTAGAATGAAATGGTCTAACAAGGATTGTAGAAGAGAAAACAGATTCATTAATATCATTTACATTTTTAGGCGTCAGAATTGTTGGAAAACAAGTCCTCACCCTTAGCAGAACATGCTCTGTTCTGAATGCTCTCGTCAAGTTCATAGGCACATTTGTCTTGTAATTGATCATTTTAAATATTTCACTGTCTCAACTTCCTCAAGATAGTTCCTTCATTGAATTCCTGAATGATTGAAGATTAATTGTACATGTACATGTACTTCTTAATGTGCACAATCATCTAAATCTGAAATAAGAAATGTTAACTTAGTAGCTTAATGAAACAGTCAATCTGTGTGCTTTCAATGAAACACACAACACAAGTCTTAATATAAAACATATTATTTTAACCAAAATTAATTTGCTCTTTAATTTCATGCAATATAAAACATTCATTTTAAGAGCAAATTTGTAAAAACGCACTATCCAACTAGATTGTTTTAGCAAGGAAAAACATAAGACTGTAATTTTCTAATGTTGATAGATCTATACATGAAATGTCACTCATGTTGAATTAGAAAGAAGAAAAAATGGAAGTAGATATTAATAGACCATATTCTTTGTTACATATTGGATGGTTCTTTATTTATTGTGAAATGGATTTCCAAATGTATGGGTAGATACTGGGTGTGTGTCTTCAGTGAGTGTATGCTTTATACCCTAGTATGTTAAATTGTTCTGTTCAGACAGAATTAGCTCCCCTATTAAACTTAATAAGGGCTGTCAGACAGTTGTGAATAGAACCTGTACTTTAATTTAAACTTACACCATATTTACACTGTGGACTTAGTAAAAATATTGGCACAGAAATAAAACCAGCATGTGAAAGCGTAACTATCATAGTTAGTATGCAAAACTAAAATATAACTTTGACCTTAATGGGGATATAGGAATTTTAATTTTTACAACTGTAGCTGTATTAAAAAAGCTACAACATACCAGAACATGTCACCGGTGGGCAAGTTTTTCTTATAAAATCATCTCAGCCAAGGTGTCCAGCAGTATACATCCAAAATAAATCAAGGGGAAAGTGTGTCTGATGTACGACTTCAACCCACCACCCCTTAAACACTATTATAGCAATCTACTAGCTACAGAAGGGCCTATGATCAGCGACGATAGAATAATTATTGCGATTGGCACCTTCATGTTTGGCAAGTTGATTTACTATTTGGGGATGTATCGGAAAATTATGAATAAAAACTTGAAACTTTAGTGTAAATATGAAATAGTGTAATATCTTGAAAGATGTAAAAATTATGAAAATTAAGTTTGAAGTATTTCCCTTTATTGTCAAGTTACTAGTCAGATTCGTTTGAATGTTTAAAAAGCAAGTTACACCATGTATTTTGCCTGCTGTGCTCCAAACCAAAGTACACAACCGATTGTCCAATTATGTGACTTTTTTGTCAATTAATCACATCAATAAGGTTATCCAATTATTGATTCCAATTAATTGATTGGCAAATAAGACCGATTTGCCTCCCACAACTACCAACTGACCTAACCATGCAGTTGTCTACTCCCCCGCACCACTTCACATCAGTGACATCTATTGTTGAGAAGGCTGCAGGACAACTCAACCCCTGAACAATTTGACCCCTGAACAATTCGACCCCATACCTATTTGACCCCTAAGTCAACTCGACCCTCGTCAATTCGACCCCTAATTCTGCTAAGTCAATTCGACCCCTCTGTACTGTTAGACGATCGAGTGTAAAAGATGATTTCCTCAAAATAAGTTATAAGAATTATTTTGTGTAGCCTTGTTTTAATGGATAAATGTACCACATGTAATTGCCTTTGTCTGGCCCGATTGGGTTATGTTTGGTTCATTTATCCATTGTTCTTCCTTGGAGGTGTTAATTTCTTCTTTTATAATTGTGTGTAATTGTCCTAACATTTTAAGACTGAATCTCAGAATTAGACTTAGAAATTTTAGAACTTAACAAAAGTGTAGAGCGAGTAACAAGAACATTTGGATAAATTTAATTTAATTTAAAAGTAAAGTTGTCAAGTTATTATTTTTAATAAATAATTTAATACATACATGTAAAACACCATTATTTCGAATTTATAATACATTACGTCATATTCTGTGTTTATAAATCATGATTTTTTATTAAAATTTCATAATACATGTATACATAATAATTCAAATATTTTCATAGCATCTGAGTGGTCGAGATGACTTGCTGAATAATAGGAAATATTTTCATAGCATCTGAGGGGTTGAATTGACTTGCCGAATAATCGGAAAATAGGGGTCGAACTGTTCAGGGGTCGAGTTGACTTGGTTTAATAGCGGGGGTAGAATTGTTCAGGGGTCGAGATGACTTGGCTTAATAGTGGGGGTCGAATTGTTCAGGGGTTGAGTTGTCCCGATACCGTTGAGAATACCCCAACTCAAAAAGAGTTAATGATTAAATGAAATGTTAGAGGTAGAAAATTGGCATTCATTATTGTTAATAAGAACACTGAGAACATCTTAGTGTAACAAACATTAAGTGACATTCGTTATTAAAGGAAACCAAAGAAATATTAAACCACAACTCCTAAATAATGTCGCGAAAACATATTACATTTCCAAATTAACGGAAATAAACCAAAACAACAACATTATTTAGATATCCATTGATTGGTGGATAGAAATTATCGATTATTTCTAATAATATGATATTGGAATAAGTTAAAATAAATGGGACAATCAATAAAATCGTAAGACAAATAAATTGCCTACATAACCGGAAGTTTACATCTGACTTTGACCTTAAACTCAGTCGGGTTATCAAATTCATTTTCTTGCAACATGGTCGTTGTTTCTACTCGAAATTAATTAAAATTCGAAGATCAGTCGATAATGGATGAAATCAGACACTTCCCACTTGTATGAATAATCGAGATATAAGTTGATTTCTTTCTTTGAAGAAGTTTGGATTTGTTTATTGAGCGATATGCTTTAGGAAAGTGACGTGTTTACAATGTCTAGATTAAGGTATATTATATTTTCAGACCATTTTTATGATTTCACTGTGTATTTCTAGGAACGAAGATCTTGGACTATGTCAGTATGTGTATCATTTCATGTCATTTAGTGTGTATTCTGTACTGTGTGGTCGTTTTGAAGCTAGGCTTGTTTTGTTTGTAGACTCTATATAAATCTTCTCACTTCCTGGATTAGATTGTTGAACTCATAGTCATACCTTGTTAAGTCTTAGTATTTTTACCAAAGAAATCTTGCCTAGGAGTAGTAGGACGTTTAAACTTTTATTTGTAACTAAATGTAGATCTATGAGATCCATCCTTTCGAAAAAAGTAACCTACACCTTGTTAGGTTTTCTGGCATGTTGTAGTTTTGTTAAAACGGCATCAGATGATCAGATACTGTGTATGTCTTATTTAAGTTTTAACACACCGGACACTCCACTGACACTGACCGGGTGTGTGTATCAAGGTTCGCACAGTCTTGAAAAGTCCTTGAATTTGAAGCCTACTCCTTGAAAAATCCGAAAACTCCTTGAAAAGTACTTGAATTTTGAAAAATTGAATAAATTTTGGTCAATTGCCATTGATTCCTTCTGCTGTGGATGAAAAACATGTAAAAAAATGACAGCTATTTTTTACCGGGCCTACCGCCGAATAGGCAATAGTATTGTTATACAGAACGGTATGGTGGTGAACAGGTTTTATGCCCTCTTAAAGTAATTCTTACACTGTGTAATTTTATCCGTGCTGCAGTGATGGTCATCTTGGGGCGATCAGGCCAAAATTAAAAAAGCCTTTGTTTGCCCATAAAGATTTATTTAACAAAGCAAAGTCCTAACAGGTGATTGTAAGCTTTGAACTGTTTTGGAAATGTTCCTGAATTGATGTTTGGCTTTGTTGAATAAATCTTTAAATTAATCATGCCGGCAAAAAATTCCAAATTCAGCAAATCCCTGCATTCTGATTGGCTAATCAGAGGCGTTCACACATATGCATGAACACCCAAATTCCATTGATCACTGACTCTTTTTGACCTTATTCTAAAGTAAACAATATGATGAACAAGTTGGGTACAATATTTTCTCCAGCAACATTCTTCTGCTGTGTAGGTGTCATTCTGAATAAACTTCGAATATAATTATTTTTTTTAACTTAAACTTTAAGTTAAAAAAAATAATTAAAAGTTAAAGTTAAAGACTTGAAAACAATATACCAGTAGTTAAACTTACTGCTTCTATTGAAATTTACTGAACTGAAATAATACTAAGGATATTATACCAGGTATGTTCTAAAGTAACATGCTTTCTAATTCCTTAGGTTCTAATGCTGTATTATAAATGCAAGGTGAAGAGTTATAGGACCTGTACAAACGTTGACGACACAATATCTACATGTAGCTAACAAGTCTAGTTTAATACTTTATACAAACAAACATGAGTGATTCATAAATTAAAACATTTTTTCTATTGTATGTAATGTTCATCCTCAGTTTTGCTTTGACATGGTTAAATATTGGCCTATATTGTGTTCCTACTCCGCACTAGACTACTCCATACATTGCACTGATTTACTTTGCTCTACTTTGGTCAGGGCTTTCCATTTACCATAAAAGTACAAAAATCAGTACTTGCCCCAAAAGTGCTGTGTTTTCAAGACCATTTCAAGCACCTTCATCTTATAATAAAATGACATTTCTTTGTTTCCATATTGGGGGTGAGAATTGTCCATCCCTTACTTTCAATCCACTATTAAGGCCAATACATACACAAATTGAGCAATGTATGCAGAGCTCTCACTAGACTTCATAAGACTTAAAGTTCAGGGTCAAAAATGACCCTTGCTGATAAAATTTCAAAGAATTAATAATACTTCCTGTTACCTTCAATATAAATTTGACCTGGTTTTCAAAAGTCATAGCTCAATTTTGCAAATTTCCTGAGTCAAAATGCCTTTTCAGGAGTCAAATGAAAGCCCTGGTATATAGCATCACATGTCTGACTTGTCAACAAGATTATTGTCTTGACTTTCCCAGCAGTAATGATATGTATTGTAGTTTCTGGCTCCAGTGTAATCATTAATCTTTGTATGTTTATTTTTTCAGAGAGAACCCAGAGAGACTGTTTGAAGTATTTCTGGAGGTTGGAAAACCATTGTCGGAAAATGAAGGTATGTAATCTGTCCGTGGTCAAGTTACGATATGTGTGAAAAGATAAGTTAAGTCATGTTTGACAATAGATCTGTAGATTTTTGTGACTGTGTAGATTTTAATGAGACCTCTCAGGGTGAAAATAAAAAAACGGTGTAAGTCACTAAGTGACAAATGGAAATTTTAACTTAACTGGTGTCGGGCAACTTACTTGAATTTACAGTCCAGTCTTGTAACACTTGCATTCTTTTCTGCAGAATTTAATTTTCAACACAAATCCAGTGGGAGCCAATCCAGGGGTTCCAGGGCTGAATATCCAGGGTAATTTTGGACCAGATTTTAGTATTTTATTGCAAAATATCTATAATTTAGAGAAAAGTTGACTGAGAATCCTGAGGGTCAATATGTGACTTTTAGGAAATTCCAGGGTTCAAAGGGTCAACTCGAGGGTAAAATGGAACCCTTGCAATCTGCACATTAATTCACGGATCAAATTCAGTACAATGACATATTCAGTACACTGACAAATATCCAGGGAACAAACATGGTTATTATATAATACTATGAGAGTTTTCTGTATGTATTAACTCCAGATATGAACATGTAACAATCATTGATGTGATATTTTACTACAAGTTCTAGTAACTGAAATATTTCAGGCCAACAAATGAATACACAATCAGGGGTGTAGCCAACCCTAAATGATTGGGGGTGCACATTTATTGTCTGAATATGACTTTATTTATTATTTAAATAAATAAATTCAATTTTTATGAGTCGGTTGTGTAACTGGAAACAAACAATTTTAAGGATGGCTATATTGAACTTTTTCTATTATTTGGCAAAATGGGGTGCTACCGTGGAAACTATGAAATTTATCAACATGCCTTTTTCATAGCGTGTATATAAACATAGTGCATGATAATGTTTAATTTGTGAATCAATAATCATCATTATTTGTCATCTACGGCTTATCTAAAGTCTCCAGCTTATCATATATAACATATATTGATATTTTCTCACAGTTATCCACTTGTTCTCCCATTAGGGTGAAGTTTGTGTTTATTTACGGACATAAACTGTCATATTGTCACAGTTTTCTCAGAAAAACATCAATATTTGTTCACAAACAAGGTGATAAGGGAATAGTAAATGATTTCCTGGTTAACAGCAACAAGTGTTCAGTCTGATTACTGATGTTATATGATAGATAGAAAGATACGTTTATTCAGAAAAAGGCAATGAGCCCATCATTCCACATGAATAAATACAATACATGATACACATGTACATGATGTATTATAAGCGTACATTTAAAATTTAAACTTTTATTATTTTACTTTGCTTATTATGAGTTATTACTACTTTTTATCACTGTGTTGTTTTTGTTTTTCATTAACCTTCATTGGGTTAATAACTGTGATAGGACAGAAATTGAATAAGAATTATATAAAAAAATCTTCACACTCAAGGATCCTTGATCCTCTGTTATAGGGGCCGAATATTGTCTGAAATAATTTAATATAAGTAAGTATATATGTATACTAAGGTTCAGTTCTGCTATGACATATATCTGTGTGTTGTTGATTGTTGGTCAGACATATATTCCTAAGGGTCCTTTGTCCATTGTCCACCATTGACAATGTTAGATAACAGCTATGTAAATATTGATTTGACTGTTAGTTAAGGTGTCATTGTGACATAATATTTGCTCACAGCTAAGTTTAATGCTTTCTAAATGTATTGTTAAGCATTTTAATACCATTTATTTTCCGGTCTGCCAAAATATGTAGTATATAATATAATATTCAATCTTTATTTCAATCTCATCAGTGTACATATCACATACATATACAATTATACATACATGTAGTATGTTTGGATCAATGAACTGTAAATACTGCTGTAAATACAAACAAACATTGTAATAAATGAACCAATCTTTACAGGAAAAACATGTACGGGTATTTCATCCTCCATTATAAGCATGGCTTGTATTACGGTGATTATTATTTGCTATAGTATAGGTCATCAATGCTGAATCTCAAGATTTTACCATTTTATTCCCAAATCACATATAATTTCAAGAAAATTGACCCTTTTAGCTAGAATCCTTAGGATTAAAATGTTGCTTATTGGAAATTGCCAGGGTTAAAGGGTCCCCTGAATATGGTTTAATTCATGCAAAATGTATTTTCATCTCATGTTGAATAATACATGTATTCTTGTTATTTTGATGTACCAGTTTAATGTAAATAATGATTGGGAAAATATCTAGTGCAGGTGGTGTTTATGTATATTACTGTATTTCTATTAGTGCCTCAAGATAGTATGGTAGCCAGATATTGGCTTTTAGAATAACAATGTGGCTACTAAAATTTGCCAAAGTTCTCCCAAAATAGCCAATGGTACTATAAAATTGACCAAGTTTATCAAGTTAATAGCTTATTTGTCTAATCTTGCAGCCAACGTTTAAAGACTAGCCCCAGCTTAAAATGGCATAATTTTTGATGCATAAGACTAAGAGTTACGATTTGTAATTGAGAGACTTTGCTGTTTTTGTGTGCACATGACAGGGATGTTAATTTGTCACTAGAAACTAATGACAAGGAAGCTCATAGTTCAATGTGGTTAAAATTTATACCTGTCTTCTGTTAAGTCCTAATACGTTTGTTTTTACTGGTTACGGGATGGGTCGGTGGATATGGGGTTTATTTATTTATTTGATATTTTTTACCCTGACAGGTTTAGTTGAAAAAGAAATAAAACTTCTTATGCAGCTTGTATTAATCAGAGTCACATGCTAGGGTGTATTTTGTGCTTAGGAAATGTTTGAATCTTTCTTTAAACAAAGAACATAGTCTGTGTTTTTTAAAGGCATTTAAAATTTGGGTGGGGGTAAAAAAATACAGATGTTTGGGGCAGACCAGAGGCAAACCAACTTTTTAGGCCTAATAGTAAATACTGATTGGTGGTATGACCTGATACAAAAGGGAATCAATGATAAGCCATTTACAATTTCTCTTCTGAAGACAGACCTTCACAATTATCTTCAAAATACAGTCAACGCTGCTGATTTAAGATTTCCCAGTACTTACATTCCAGTAAAATGTGATGCGTTTGTTTATTTCAGACCCGTTTATCTTACAGAAGTATCCCATGGATTATGAAGATGAGGTATGCTTTCTTTTAATAAGACAACTTTCGCTAACTTCAGTATAAATTTAAATCTTTATCATAAGTTGGATGTTACCATGACTTGCCAACATGAATTCCTCGAGACCTGTATAAATGCATACTCGTCTAACGCTATACCCCAGAAAAGGAGAAGTGTATGTGTACTTAACTGATTAATCAACATTTTTGCAACTGAAGTGAATACTGTCTTCTGATGTTATCAATTGTCTGGACAAAGTCTGGAACAAATGTGTCAATCCTTGATAAATTGCCTGTTTGTGGTTTCTCAACTGATAGGCTAAAATTTGCCACATAAAACTACAGTATGGCTTGAAATTAATCAACATTGGTTTACAACAATCATTGAGAATTCATTTTCTTGAATGTATTTTTGTCAATAATCTAATTACTGCCTTGACTGAACATTGGAGATGATATGAAGGTAAGTGATTGAGCAGACAATCTTCCATGTTAAAATTGTAACAGTATTATCTCTATGCATAGAAAGTCATGATTGTGTATTGTACTGATAGCAGTAAATGAATCATTTAATTTTTCTTGGCATGAAATGTCTGGGGCTTTCTGAACAAGATTTCTTTAATTTCCGGCATTGTGATGAGTAACATTGTGAATGCAAAATTTATCTTGTAATCACGGGGAGGCATAGTGGTGTAGACAGAGCAGTTGAATGTTGATTTGAATACAGTGGGTTAGACTTCCCCCTTCTGACGAGATTCTACCATGGTATACATGTTCCCTGAATGAGGCCCGGGTACTGGCTTGAACTCCAGTACTTAGTGATAGTATAATTTGTTAGACCTTGTGTCACATATCAGTCGAACATGAGAATAAACTACAGTACTCAACATTTATCTGAATTATGTACCAGAAACCTTAATGAACATTTGTATGGCCTTACTATTGTTCCATTCTTTATAAAGCCTGCTTGGTTAGCTCAGTTGGTAGAGCACTAGACTGTCACCCTGCAGATCCAGGTTCAATTCCCGGGTTTGGCAGATTTGAAGAATGTGTCAGTTGGTTTCAGAATAGCAAATTACTACTGGTTGATAATTAATTCCAGGAAATTGAGTAGGTCAACTGGCTGCTGTATACGATCTAAAAATGGTTGAGAAATGGCGTAAAACCAGATGAAAATGAAAAAGTCTATTCGTTTAGTATTTAACTTTCTATCTTGACATCTTACACATTTATATTTAAGAATTTATACATGTCTAACATAAGTTTGATATTACAGGAAGTGCTTAAATCGGTTCCTAAATTTGCATTCCCATGTGACACAGAAAGGTATACGTAAGTTGTCATGTTTGCCTTGGGACTGGCTTATCTGTCTTCTGTATTAACCCATGTCTTAATGTGCGTATTCTAGACCCTACAAAAATGCTGTATAAAAAGTTGATCTGTTCTATGTGGACTTCCACAGGACCTGATCTCGAGAGGCCTGGGACGAATAAAAGTTAATAAGGATCAGCACAAAAATATTTTGTTGTTTAAATGAAATATTTGAGATTTGACCTTATTGTCAGGTGTGAGGTCATGCGATAGAGTGACTGACTCCTGATCTGAAGGTCATGATTTCCAGCCCTGCGTTGAGCTGATTCCGATCACCGACTTTACAATATTTGAAGTGAGTACTGGTTGATAACCCAGGTAGTGATTATCAGGAGTAATAAGTATCAGTTGGAAGATTTTGTATCACAATGGATGTAAATTTAATTGGTTTAAAGTGAAATTACTTGATTTGACCATTTCTGACAATCTGCTTAAAAATGGATGTCACACACTGTTTTATGACTGAATGTCAAGATTTTTCGCCTTTTTGCTGACCACTTTACATTATTCAACTGGCACATGGTCTTCACTATATGTCTGTCTTTTTTTTGTCTGATTGTAGTAAATTGTTGTCAGTAAAGCGGTTGTGCCATATTTTTTGCTTAAGTTCATATTTTTGTCCATTCTACCAATTTCACAAGATAGTGCCTCATGCTAGCTTTGCTTGGAACTTGCTTGGAACAATTGTTCATTTGATATTGTACAAGTAAGAATTCGGATGTTGCAATACAGTATGGGAATTGTGATTTTACTGAAGATAGAACGTCTGATTTTTTCCAGTCATTACAATCATGTAGTGACATTATTTAGCACGTCTTTTTCATACAACGTGGAGAACTTCAGAAGGTTTCAGTTGCCATTTAATTGATCTACTCGTCATTGCTAATGAATATGGGTTTTTCCCTCTAACCCTGGGGTACCAACAACAATAAAATGTTAAAATCTGACCGAACTTTAATGGATCTAAAATCAAACTTTGTTTGTTCCCCCCCCTCATTTTTTTATGAATTCTGGATATCATATTATATGCAAGTATCAGGGAAAGTTCGAAGGGTCAACTGACCATTGTACTTTAATGAAATGCTGTCGTAAAACAATATTCAATGGAATGAGTTAATTGACAGGACATCTTGTACAGGTCGTTCTAGTTAATTGGGTCTAGAATAAACACATTATATTATCAATTTGCAATATATATTGAATTTCTGTAGATACTGTACTATATCAGTCTGGTTTGCAGTGTACATTTATATACCTGCACATACCGGGGTTGGGTGTGAAACTATGGTAACTGGGACCTTACCAATACTGAGTTACCATAGTTTCGCCCCAACCCATCATATACCTCGAGTGACTCAGTGCTCCTGTATTTATACAATAGAACACTATGTTTGAAGATTGCTACATAGTATATTATACTGTTTTCTGAAATGTAACCAGAGCTAAAGTATATTATACTGTTTTCTGAAATGTAACCAGATTTAGCTCTATATGAATCATGATAGATGTATCACTGTGGCCTCTTGTCTATGGAAATGTACAGAGTTTATGGCATTTAGTGCCGATTTTTTTCAAAAACAATCAATGTAGTGTGTTTAGAAAACTTTTTTTATTTGTAATGATATTATACTTATATAAAATAGCGATGTAACCAGTATGAGTGTCAGATCATTGAAGTTTCTTGCTGTAATGAGATTTTGCACTGTAATACTACACTCTCTCCAAGCATTTGAGAAAATGGTACTTTCTGAATTTTTGTATGACCTATCCGTAAGTTTTCTTGAATGTGAGAAGAAACTGTAAAAATATTGACTACAATCGCAGGACAGCAGGAAAGTTCAATGATCTGGTGCTTGTTCTGTCTATATCACTAATTTCAATATGTATAATTTCATTAACATAAACCAACAGTCAGTCGTTCATCAATAAATATTTATATTAAATGCTGTACTGTTGTGTAGATGGTGGTCACGGTGTGTATGCCGATTGCTGCTCATAGTACATATATCATAGATTATGGTAGTGATATAACAATTGTGTGAATAACATCAAGGTGTTTGGGTGTGGTGTCGGTGTATGTTCTGACGATGCACCGATGGTGGCATTTGTTTTGTCAAGAATTTTTGTTTGACTTTTCTGCGCTAGGAATACATCACTTCTTTCATATTTATCAATTACAGAGATTGAGATTTGATGAAACTATAAATCTTCTGTTTGGAAATCTGTATTAATGACATGTTTTTCTTAAGCTGTCTTTATGTATGAAAGTTTTTATTTTTCTCTCAAATTACATTATAATTTTTTCTGTAACAATTACATCCATATAAAGGTTACTATTTTCTTTGGAATTCTCGTATTCTACCCTTCGCATGGGTTCCATTTGACCCGGGAGATGACCCTTTGACACCTGGCTTTTCCAAAAGACCACTTTTGACCCTTAGGATTCTAGCTGAAGGGTAAATTTTTCTCTAGATTATCAGTACTTTGACGCTAACACGAGTCACCGGAATGCCGGAACACCTCCGAAATACCGGAACACCCGGTATTCCGGTGAATCGTGTGACCCGTATTTTGACTGTAAAATGGTAAAATCCGTTCAAATATTATCAAAATTATTCTTGAGATTGAGTAGCTATTGGAACCCCTGCCTTCTTGTTCTTCCATAATTCAAATGTACATGTATTCTGTATCATGTACAAGATATCTATGTGAGCAGAATATGAGGATTAAGTTATAAATTTGTTAATTGGATTCAATAATGCATAATTACCAATTAGTAAAGATTATGAATAATAAATCCCATTGACCTATGCATTGATTATCTTAGTTACAGTATACAACTCACAGATCTGTAGTATTAGGTTGAAAGGCTTAGACAATGAGGATAACAAAATTAACATAAATTCTTTAATACTGCCATTATAATGGAAATTGATGGTTTAATAGTTGAAGGACAAAGTGCAAAATCAGTACCATGCACAAATCTATATCTTTATACTGTCACAACATATGTATAATTAAATAACTATGTTTAAATATAACATATTGTGATTGTACCATATTCACTCGGTTAAAGTATTGTAAAGATATAATCTTAATGGTACTTTTCACTCTAATCAGTTTACACAACAAAACTAGTATAATAAATACATGTAACTGCTGAAGCATAAATGAATTAAGTGGCTTTGTATATTATATGCTATATTAACACATTGCTGTGCAATCTGAAAGGATGAAATGGCCAATATACAACATGGGTGACACAGTTCATTTCTTCACTTCCTCTTCACAGTTACTACTTTGGAAAGACATTTTGACCTTTTAGTAAGCAAGGCCACCATTTTTCACAGTGAATCATGTGATTAGGGAGGCTCAGTGGTCTATGGGTAGAGCACCTGACTCCTGATCCGAAGGTCATGAGTTCGAGCCTCGCGATGAGCGGAGATCACCAACCTCACAATCCCTAAGTTTGGAGCAAATACTGTTTGGTAGTCAGGAAGCAGTCATAGAAAGTGATTATTATAAGGTGTAAGAACTTGTTTCACAATTAATATAAATTAAATAAGTTTTAAATCCTGTGATTTTGTCTCAAGTGTAATATTCCAATGAACATGAAGTTAAGGTTATTGAAGAAAAAAAGATGAAAGTTAAACTACTTCTGTGTACAGTACTAAATTGTAAAGGATTATAAAATTTAGTTTTCTTCCTGTCTTTAGAAAATAATATTATAACTTGATTGCAGTAAGATTTTGTGGTTTAAAAAGTAGCATCACATAGTTTCCTGGTCTGTAATGGCTTGATGCTAGTTTCATACCACCTGAATTACATTCCATTTCATACAAAGACTCTAATGGATTCATATCAATGTGTTTTTGAACGGAAAGAGTCCTCATTTAGAAATTCTCAGAAATTGGACAGGATTTCTAATTTATCTTTTTTATTACAAACAGGGAATGAAGCATACATCAACAAATATTTTTCATACATGTTTTATGTCAGGAAGTGTCAAGTTAAACAGTGTTTGCCTGGAGTTCTTCACTGACAGCTAAAATAGTGTCCTTGAAGACAGTTTGCAGTTGAATGTCTTCTAAATCATGTCAGATTCAACGAAATAAAAATATTTTCCTCGAAAAGGATATGACATCTTATCAAATATCTAAAAACATTTATTTACATACTTGAATTACATTAAAATATTAAGCTGCTTTTATCTATGAATGTATTTATGTAGAGTTTGGACTTCAGAATATCCATGCATTACCAGTCTATTTAAATATTATGCTTGTAATTGTCCTGTTTCTATTGTTAAAAATTGAGGGGAAAAAACAGTTAATTAAGTTAGAATTTGTGTTTAAAACAAATATTATGATTTTGCTTTAAATATTGTAAATCTATCATCATACAGGAAGAGTAACCTAACTTGATCTGCTCTAATGCATTTCTGTGCTGAGTGAAAAAAATTACCATGGATACTGCCTGTATTCTTCGTATCAATATGCTAGTTACTGGTTTGTTGTGTGTTTTGTGAAGAATCTGGCAGAAAATGTGTCGGCTTATCAGTTGTAGTATTAAACAAAGCAAGAGTTTGCTTATAGCCTTTATGTTACCCTAAAATGACGATTAAAACAATTCATTAAAAAAATGTCCGAAGTTATGCTTATCAAAAGTTGATTGAAAAATGTCAAGTAAGGAATATTAAGTTATCTTTGCTAAAGCTAGAGAATACTTGCGATGTCATGTGTCTATTATGACAAGAGAGTGTTAATTATCAATTGATTGTGGAGGAACAAGTTAGTTCTGGTTTGACAACCAGGAACCTTGCTCAGGTTATCTACCAGGTATACACAACAAAATTACTGTGGAAACCGTGTTATTTCTAAAAAACACCACAACAGTGTATAGTTCAATTTTATTTACACATGTACTTGAGAACATTAGTAAACAAACTCTTGAGGTGATTAGCCAATGAAAACAGGTTTTACAAAATATTGACCAATAGACATAGTGTATGCAATAATTATATTCTCAACTAATTTTGAATCAATAGTAGTAGTTAGAAGCTACTAGGTACTAGTTTAACCCTATTTTAATATTTGAGGTCGACTTATCAACCAACATATTGTGTTTCTTGTTAATAATTTGATTGTTAGTACGAAAGTTGGCTGGTCATATTGTATTATCAAAAGAAGGTTATCATATACAAATCACATTTCTTTCGGATGTTACTGTAAAAACGTTCAGTTTTGTGGAAACTTAAATTCTAGATTACATTAAAGATCTTAAATTAAAAATGCAAGATTATTAAACAGCAGACTGTTATTGATGAAGTTTTTTGTTCATTTGGGTAGGATGGGTACTATGTATATTTTTCTATGTGCATATTGAGTGATGAAAACATGAACAAGTGTATTTGCTACTTTATATTTTTGCAGATAGGCTAGTTGTGCATACACCCATGAAAGTATTGCCTCTGAGTAGTTATAAGAAATGATCCACCAAATCTATTGAATACTTCTTTATCTTTTAGCTAATTTTTATGACAGGTGGAAATGACTTTTTGAAGTAGACTCTATAGAAACTGAAGTAAATCATTTGAAAAATGTGAGAAAAAAATTGACAGCTTTCTTGCTTGCTTGCTTTGGCTGAGATATTATCAATACACTAGGGACTGAATCTGAAGGGTCATTTTGATAATTTTTGTCTGGATTTTACCATTTTATAGCTGACATACCTAAAATTGATTCTTTGGCCAGAATCTTAAGCGTCAAAATGTGGCCTTTTGGAAATACTAGAGGTCAACTCTGGGGTCAACTCTGGGGTCAAATCGAACCCCCCTGAAAATGATGGATTTGTTGTTTTGAAAAGGAGTATATTTCTATGATTTTTGTTGCTAATATTGAAACAACTTTAAATCACCATTTCTATAGGACAACTGTGGACCATTTTACCTTTACACTGACTGATTTGGACAGCAAGTTTAAATTTGGATTCTGTCGTCATGCAACTGGTGCACAGACCTGTTTCTGTATCATCAGGTAATCATTATTTCTTTATTTTGTGAGTATTAAATAGAGCAGGGCTCTAGAAATCCACTCGCCCAATGTCCCAGACAAGATGAAAATGTTGATTCAGGCTACCAGCAGTTCAGGTGAATTTAGTCCCGGACAAGTCTGGTTTTAAAGTTAATTAACATTTGACAACTGAAACCTAAAGTGACCAAAACTTTACACTGTTATTTCATGTTAAAGTATACAGATGTCAATTTCTGAATGATCATCAAAAAATGGTCCATCCCCAGTTAATTACCCACTTACCTCTGACAGGTTATCGGGGGGGGGGATATATATGCTTTACTATCAGCTTTATATTCTTTATGTATTTGATTGTATAAATCCTCTGAAAAGTGGGCATCAAATTTTATTCACAACTTTCTTGAGATATTGAATTCATTTTTTGCTTTAGATTTACCGGTAGATTAATTATTTTCTATGGCATTAGCTAAATAAACAAAATGTATCACAACACTTATTGTGTTAGACAAGAAATCTGTGTTTTTATTTTTTCAGTTTTCTGCCATGGTTTGAAGTATTTTATAACTTCCTCAATATACTAGCGGAGATTACAAACCGTACTGAAGATAATGATGTCACTGATATGCTGCGGGCAGCATTCGTGCACGAGGTCCCCAGTTGGGGCCTGCCAGTTACGATCGTGGACAAACAGGAGGTAAACTTGTCTCAGCCATTTAGCATTGAGTTTTAACTAGAACAGGTATAAGTCATCTTAGGTTATGACATCTTTCTGTCCTGAAAATTGTCATTTTGTGTGTGATATTAAAGTTTGTTGTTTTGTATGCATAGACCTTGGCATGGGAAGTAGTGTTTACATAATGCCTCAAAGTTAATGTAATTCTTTGACAAACAGTGGGAAAGTGTCCAATAAATGTAAATGGACAAATACAGTTGGACCTCGTCCATTCAAATTCATCAGGTCTGAATTTTTTTTTCAAATAATACATAGTTTCAAATAGTCCATTTCAATATGATGGACTATTATAGAAGATACATCAGGACCTGATATTTATTTCGGAAGATGCCAAGTATTTGAATGTTGTCACAGAAATGAGGTCCGACTGTAGCTATTTACACATGTTTTGTTGGACCAGTAAACATGGTGAAGAGGGATTGCTTGTAAAGCAACGTAGTCCAGCATTGCTTTTTGCCTACTGAAAAGAAAATAGAAACACACTTGATTCATATTGTTTCATATTTATTTTAAAGAAATCTTGCATATCCTTAGTTTTTGATTTACTTGTCCAGAATCTATTGCTCATTATGTTTGGATAAAACAGTAATGTTTGGGCATTATACCATGTTTGTCTGATACTGATAGTCATAATATATAAAACTTATGGTGAATACTAAATATATCTTGTCTGGTATTTGACAAAGTCTTGGTCTTTGCTTTATGGTTTGTTAAAATGATGAGCTTGATACCTCTTGAAGACACTGATAGTATAATATAAGAATGTAAATCACTATAGTGTTTCAATTTCTGCACCATTGTATTATTGGTTTATAAATCTAAGATTTAGATGTATTGTATTGTATTACAGATGTTCAGTTTTAAGGCACCTGAAATCAATAAATTACCCAGTATACCAGCAAGTGTAAGTTGTACATCTATTTATACGTTTTAACATTCTTAATATAATACTTAGATTTTGTTGTTGTACAGTGGAACCCCTCAAAACTGGAACCTCAGTAAACCGGAATTCCCTCTAAACCGAACAATTTGCGTGGTCCCGATTTTTTCTGTTCTATTTTCATTGTGTAAAAACCTCTGTAAACCGGAACCCCTCTATTCCGGAAACCGAACAAGATTTCCATTATTTCTTAACAATTTCAACAGTAATTTACCCCTCTAAACCGAACAGCAATTTATGACACCTAAAGTGTTTAGACAATAAATGTGTTAACACAGCGTTTTCACACCTTATCCTAATCTGTTATGACTTCAATCGGCAGTAGCTACACGTTTGTTAACTTTATGACGGTGCGCGGGTAAATAGGTACAGTGTGATAATCGCAATTATTAACGACAAAAGAAAGTAACAGTTTGCAAACATCATTAACAACTTTTAATTGTCGACCATACACATCAATCGAATGCTACAGTAGGTGACTGTTCAATTGATCTTTTGTTAAAAGAATCAAATTATCATTCTAGTTAATGAGCGTATTAGCAGAGTAAAGATGAGTGCAGGTATTGTTGTTTAAACTAACACTAATGTGGAACAATTTTGTTGTTTTATCAATCAGTTTCTGTCAGATTGATTTTATCATTTACACAATCAACATGTCTACGTCTCCGAAGAATAGAATTGTCACTTGATGACAAAATTAAATTGATTAATGAGTCAGAATCTGTTCCGAAACCGACAATCATGGTAAAGTGCAAAGTTTGGGATTGGCAAATCAACTGTTTCTGACATCCTGAAGTTAATGCATTTCCTAAAAACCCTCTAAACCGGAAACCCCTCTAAACCGAAATTTTTATCCGGTCCGGACGAGGTTCGGTTTAGAGGGGTTCCACTGTATAAACTTTTGATAATTTTGTTTCATGATACTGATTTGATGATCTATCTTGTAGTTTTTTTCTCTCAAATTTTGCCAATATCTTGTGGTTTCTTGTCTGTTAAAATCAAAACTGCATAGAAATCTCTTCGGATTTATTGTAATTTGGCGTTTATAGTATAGTACTTACTTTGCCTCCAGGTCCAGCCAAATGTTATCGATGCCTTTCTCAAGCAATATTTCAGACAGAAAATTTGTTAAAATTCTGTTGAGAAAATCATATATTTTATTCTATTAATGTTTTAATCTAGTTATATATGTTGTATTTTATTTCAGAGGAACTTGACAGAGTATTACAATGCCATTGATACAGAAAATATGATGATAATCTTTGCCAGGTAAAGTATTTTGCTGACATTCGTGATTTACGGTAACTGATACAGCATAACCGAGATTTTTCCAATTAAAAGAAACCTGAGAAATGGTTAACTGACTTGTGCTGCCATTAAAATATTTTTCTGTAATGTTAAGTGTGATTTTTCAGCACCATTTTTATACAGTTCATTTTAAATTGTATCAGAACCCTTAAGTTTCACACCGATATATCATTGACTTGACTAAATTGTCAATACATTGATATCATATTTAACTTCTGACAGTTCTAATTCATTGTCTTGTAGCAGGTTGCTGTAGTATCAATGACTGTAGAATACTACTAGTTGTATAGTCCTCATGAAACAAAAACAAAATCAAAGTACTGAAAATACTTATTAGTACAACATTAAAAAAAACAACAAGAAGTTCTCCCTTGCTTAAGTAGATGCTGGTGATTTGTGAAACAAATTTATTTCTCTTTATTTATAGTATGTTACATGAGAGACGCATTATTGTTACATCCAAGAAGTTAAGTCGTATCACTGCTGTTATTCATGCAGCTTCTAGTCTACTTTATCCCATGTATTGGTAAGTGTCTACTGATCATTTATGAAGTATGGTCACCAACATGGTCCTTTTATTAAGAATGTAACTGCTTATTTAATCGTAATCGTATTTATTTCAAAGATGAAAGGAGATCATTACAGTAAAAGCTACTTACAGACCACATCAATAATAAGGCCACCTCAAAAATAAGATCATGTCCATTGTGACTGTTCCGCTCTTTATTCAACCATGATATTAAGACCATCTCAATAAGAAGACCAGTTTTCAAAGCTCCAAGATGGTCTTATTATTTAGGTTTTACTGTACTCTCTGAATCAGTGCATTGATTGATCCAATTACAATCAGCATTACTGAATTGATGAATAGTGATGATAGATGTATTCTCATAAGTCTAACAATTAATATAACAATAATTGAAATGTCTATATTGTAAGTGCGATGCATTTAAAATGACCTACCTAGTGTGTAATTTGTTATATCTATAATCAAGTTATATTGCTCTAGTATCGTCTTCCCATTTCATGATATGTTCAACATTTATGCCCCCCTTCGAAGAAGAGAGGGTGTATTGGTTTGCACATGTCGGTCAGTATGTCCGTCCCTCGGTCGGTCTGTAACCTTTTCGATTCTGCTCAATAACTGAAGAACCCCTTGACCTGTCATCCTCAAACTTGGTCCACACATTCATCTTGGGTAGCAGAGGAACCCTATTGATTTTGGGGTCATGGGGTCAACGGTCAAGGTCACAGGGGGGCATAATGTTTTACAAACATCTCTTGTTGTATAATTGTTCCTGCATTCTAGTCCACCAATATTTGTCTGACACTCATGAATATTCATACAAATCTATGAGTTATTATCAGCGAATTGTAGAGCGATTTAATACTTATATTGTCATGTGCCACAACAATTGTGCTGGAAGGGAGTCTGCATTGATTAATGAGTTCCAGTTAAATGTTGTTTGATAATGTATTTTGTTGTTGTTTACGATGTGTATGTACTATCATTCCCTCTGCTCTAGTTTAATAAAATAAAGCATCAATGTTTCAAATATTGAATGTTCTTCTTTCAGGCAGCATTTATACATTCCAGTGTTACCCTCACACCTGATTGATTATCTTACGTGAGTAAACATATATTGTATACACTTGATATCTTAGTATAAGTCACCTACTGTAATCATGTTACATTATAAGGAAACACTTTATATTATGTGACTATACTTCTGCCATAGTATGTTCCTTGTAAATCTATTTTGACTATTTTTAATAATGATATTTTTAAATTGTAATAAAAGTATGAAAACAGCATTCATAACAGAGCCAGTACACAAAGTCCTAAGAGTAAGATATATTGTGTTTGCTGCTATTTTCGCGTCACTTCATGTTTTGCGGATTTTGGTAATTTAACAACAATACATACATTGAAACAATTTGGCACAATAGGAAAATACAGAGAAGAAATGATATTGTCAGCATTAATTAAATGTAAAATATTTGAAAGGAGAAACTGAATACAAAAGAAAATCAAAGTCAGTTTACTTCCATTATGTTATTTTGTTTGTACCGTGAAAACACAAGCAAAAAATATAATCTAAAAAGTAGCAGAATGGGAACAGAAAAACTAAACAAAAAGGAAGGGATGCAAAATAGTACAATGCAAGAAAGGGAATAGGGAGCAATAAAACCAAGAAATGATGAAGGATGGCAAGGGGGGGGGGAGTATTCATGGAATCATGGTGGGAAACTCTCAACAGAATCGTCAATGAGATGTTAAGTTTCATTTATTAAGACTGATCAATTAGTTTGATGGATTGATTTTGAGAAAATTTGAACAATGTATATAAATTATATAATTGGCTTCCCAATGCTGGTTAGTTCATGCAGATATATGAAGTCTTGTCTTTTGATGATGAGCTGTTGTTGTGTACTAGATCTATTTCATCTTGAGATGACAAAATATGTATGTATGTTTCAGGGCCCCCATGCCATTTGTGATTGGTGTCCATTCAACTTTAGTGCAGGTTAGTGATTGTCATGTGTTTAACTTCTATTTATTTTTATTGTTCTTATTGGGTCAATAATTCAGATATTGAATCATCTTTAGAATTGATTTGGAATGCTATCGAAATAGTTGACTGCAAATTAGTTGCCTTGATGGCAATGTATGGAATAAATGTTTTGATGTTGTTCCACAAACTGGTCAGATCAAGTTAACTTGCTGTTTACTTAATATGAATAAAGACAATTTTTCATTTGCCCGAACCACTGCTTACTTGTCCCAGACTCTGGGCTATGTATGTTGAAGACTATGTTGATGATATCTTTATTTTCTTTAAATTTCTAAGATTCTTTCGGTTACCGAATATTTTATAACTTTAACAGAAAGTGTCATCGACGGAGTTGGGAGATGTTGTAGTTGTGGATGCTGACAATAACACCGTCACTACTGACTATGATGATGTTCATGATCTACCTGATGAAATGGTAAGAGTTGGTGATATCAACCTGTATAGATTGATGTCACTGTTTTATAGCAAATCTCTGGTTGATGTTTGTCTGATATTTCTGTGTTCTATACTCACCATAGTGTAATATAGGAGAGTGAATCTATAACCAGCAGCACACATAGATAGTTATAACTGTTTACTGAGTGCTAGATGTGTTCTATACTCACCGTAGTGTAATATAGGAGAGTGAATCTATAACTAGGAGCACACATAGATAGTTATAACTGTTTACTGAGTGCTAGATGACTATGTACTGGTGCACTGTTTGCTGTAGAAACTAAGTTAACTGTATAACCGTAACATGTTGAAATAAACGCATGATGGAACCCCTTCTAGAGTTCTCTTACTCTGCCAGTCTGTACCTGAGTCGAAGATTTTACTGTAAATGACTAAACTTTTGCTGTAAGTTCAATTTTTAGCGGACTTGTGATGAGGTCCGACGTGTTTTGGCAAATTCTGTTAGATTTAGGACTTTGAGAAATATGTAAACTGAAAAGGAACAAAATGTGCAAAGTTTTTGCTAATATGCTTATAAGGGAGATAATTAATTAATATGCAAATCTTGACTGTAAATATATATTGGTATTGAAATAAATTGAAGTTGGAGATACATCAAGTTATTCACTGAGGACTAAAGGTTTATCAATACCTTCTACTATTTACAACTTAGGTCTGAGTTTTGCATGAGTTTCGTGCTGGGAAATATGAGTCTGAGGTTTAGAAGGTTGTCATCAGCATAAGATGTCAGTTGCTTTCTGCTGAACTAATTGTCGAATTTTAGCAAAGCTGGTTACTAACACATATTCGATAGTTTTGGTAGTAGTTGGTCAACTGAGTGTCTTATATAACTAAAATACTGTAAACAACAGAGTTATCTATCTTCCCCCATGAAATGATATAGGCACTAGCAATATTCCAAAAATCTTCATATGAATAAATAAAAAAGGCCAACTTATGGAAAAGTTAGGTCACTGACTTGTAGATATTGAATTTTCAAAATAATGACTCTTTTGATGAGTATTGCGGTAAAGCATTTTACTTTAATATGAAAATTGAACACACTAATTTCTATCACAAATACTTGTAGTGACACATATTTTGTCCATTTTTTGCTGTCTATTATGATGGATAATTTGATTGTTTTCTGGTAAATACTATTATTGTACCAATTTCTTTAATGTTATTTACATATTTTCAGTTTTCGTACCTCAAACGACATTTGAGGCGAGAAAAGGTGATGGTAGTATTAAGACTCATTCAATGAACTAAACAGTCATGTCTTAATTGAATCCATCTCTAACGTCTTCATTCCCTTTTCCTATGCATTATGTCTTCATCTGTTTCAATTCCAATGTGAAATTCAAATGCTGCTTCAAACTGCTTTACTTCTGAATTCTTATCTCTCGATGTTGCTGTAGTTGGGAGTTGTCTTTGTTTTCCAATGCCAGTATATATCATAAACTTTGTAAAGACGAGTGAATGAAGAACCAGATCCTTCAAAATGGAAAGAAAAATTGGAGATATAAAAATTTGGAGTTTGTATTCATTTTGTCTTAAATAGTCAAGAGGGTTTTCATAGTTTGAATATTGAAGAAATTTTGGAATCCCTATATTTTTGCAATGCAATGCATTTTCTTGTAATGATATAACCTAATTTTGGAAAAAAAACAGTGAGGCCCTTGTATTTCTCCACCCTCTTGATCTAGGATTATATATGGACAAATCTATTTTGCCAAAATCTCTAGCGGGAATCCTGTCCCCTCCTGGATCCACACATTGAATTCATACAAGTAAACATTTTAATTGCTGATCATGCATTTTTTCAATTTTTTTTTTTTTTCAAATTTGTGAGAAAACCCTGATCCTATATTTGGTGCTATTTAAACTGAGCAGAATTGAAGATAATTCAGTATTAGGTAAAAAGGGGATGAATATGTTAGGTAATAAACCATGCACTTTCAAAGTACATGTAGTCAGTGATTTAATCATATTTCAGATTTTGTTCTGTTTCTGTCTGCTAGACATAAAGTATCATGCATCTGTTTCATTTCGCAGTATCTATGTGCTAATAATGTTCGTTTTTTTGTTGTCGAAAAATCATAACCAGTTATAACTTGTATTAATGTACCATCATTATGTAAATGTTTTATTATTTAATGGTTTGGTACAAAAGCTGCCAGAACTGATATAAGCAGAACAGTATTGGACAGATTCAAATAAAAAAAAGAAACACCTGACCTGATTTACAATCAGTAATATCATTTCGAGATTAGATAGTAATTCATTACAAATAAATGGAGATATTACAACTAGGAGATTATATCAGACTGTAATGATATGATTTTCAAGATTTATTTAAAGTTAGGAAGTCTCGATTTTTTGTTAGAATATGCTTAGTTGTAAATATGAGAAAATTGGTGATAAATGCCGTTGAAAAGATGTCTCTGCAACACTGCGTTGTCAATATTCTGTTGTACTTCACAAAACCACAAATACATGAGTCCGATGCATGTATTTTCTATCCTGACATATGCGCAGACTTGTGTGCTTGTATAGGAAATACCTGTATCAGACTTGTGTGCTCGTATAGGAAATACCTGTATCAGACTTGTGTGCTCGTATAGGAAATACCTGTATCAGACTTGTGTGCTCGTATAGGAAATACCTGTATCAGACTTGTGTGCTTGTATAGGAAATACCTGTATCAGACTTGTGTGCTCGTATAGGAAATACCTGTATCAGACTTGTGTGCTTGTATAGGAAATACCTGTATCAGACTTGTGCGCTCGTATAGGAAATACCTGTATCAGACTTGTGCGCTCGTATAGGAAATACCTGTATCAGACTTGTGCGCTCGTATAGGAAATACCTGTATCAGACTTGTGTGCTTGTATAGGAAATACCTGTATCAGACTTGTGTGCTCGTATAGGAAATACCTGTATCAGACTTGTGTGCTCGTATAGGAAATACCTGTATCAGACTTGTGTGCTCGTATAGGAAATACCTGTATCAGACTTGTGCGCTCGTATAGGAAATACATGTATCAGACTTGTGTGCTTGTATAGGAAATACCTGTATCAGACTTGTGTGCTCGTATAGGAAATACCTGTATCAGACTTGTGTGCTCGTATAGGAAATACCTGTATCAGACGTTTGTGCTTGTATAGGAAATACATGTATCAGACTTGTGTGCTTCTATAGGAAATACATGTATCAGACTTGTGCGCTCGTATAGGAAATACCTGTATCAGACTTGTGCGCTCGTATAGGAAATACCTGTATCAGACTTGTGTGCTTGTATAGGAAATACCTGTATCAGACTTGTGTGCTCGTATAGGAAATACCTGTATCAGACTTGTGTGCTTGTATAGGAAATACCTGTATCAGACTTGTGTGCTTGTATAGGAAATACATGTATCAGACTTGTGTGCTTGTATAGGAAATACATGTATCAGACTTGTGTGCTTGCATAGGAAATACATGTATCAGACTTGTGTGCTTGTATAGGAAATACATGTATCAGACTTGTGTGCTTGTATAGGAAATACATGTATCAGACTTGTGTGCTTGTATAGGAAATACATGTATCAGACTTGTGTGCTTGCATAGGAAATACATGTATCAGACTTGTGTGCTTGTATAGGAAATACCTGTATCAGACTTGTGTGCTTGTATATGAAATACATGTATCAGACTTGTGTGCTTGTATAGGAAATACCTGTATCAGACTTGTGTGCTTGTATAGGAAATACATGTATCAGACTTGTGTGCTTGTATAGGAAATACATGTATCAGACTTGTGTGCTTGTATAGGAAATACATGTATCAGACTTGTGTGCTTGTATAGGAAATACATGTATCAGACTTGTGTGCTTGCATAGGAAATACATGTATCAGACTTGTGTGCTTGTATAGGAAATACCTGTATCAGACTTGTGTGCTTGTATAGGAAATACATGTATCAGACTTGTGTGCTTGTATAGGAAATACCTGTATCAGACTTGTGTGCTTGTATAGGAAATACCTGTATCAGACTTGTGTGCTTGTATAGGAAATACCTGTATCAGACTTGTGTGCTTGTATAGGAAATACATGTATCAGACTTGTGTGCTTGTATAGGAAATACCTGTATCAGACTTGTGCGCTTGTATAGGAAATACCTGTATCAGACTTGTGCGCTCGTATAGGAAATACATGTATCAGACTTGTGTTTTGCAGTTCTGGGCAACTTTTAAGAAAAGTTATAAACCAAGTTTTAGAGTTTGTCTGTATGAGAGGATTAACATGCCATTTTCTCAAAATTATTACTTAGCATATTTTGATGACAAAATAAGACCATCTACCTCTAAATGCAGGACGCTTTTACATCCTAGAACTTTAAAGTGAAAAAATACTGTTCATACCAATGATGTGTTATTAATTTTATTGAGTATATTCCATATCAAACATATTGAGGACATCTCATTTTCTTGTGTTTGCTGTTGCAAGCAGTGATATGATTCATGTTTAGTTTTAGACCGCTTGATAATTTTTCAAAATCTTTTTATTAGTTTTCTGTACATGATTTTCTACCTGAATGCATGTTTTCTGCATGCCTTTAAACTCTTTGTCATGGCATGTATATTATCTATGATATATTAAGACATGTACATTTTTGGGGTCATTATATACTGACACCAAAAAGAAACTGTGCACTGACTTAGAAATAAAGTTTGTAACCATTTAGATAAAACATATAGGCAAATTTGGTAGCAAAATGTGACAGCTTTTGTTGGCTACATGATGCATTATTGTTAAATTAAATTTAGGTCATTCTCGGTATAATGATAATGCTTGAATGACGTAGGGGTGAAAAGTAAAAGTCGCACACTTTTCTTTTTATTCTAAATGTGTGTTTGCCCTCTGATATACGACAGTACATATGGACATTTATCAGTATCTGTTATGTCCTCCTCTCCTACGAATCAACGCAAGTATTCTTGCGATCAAATGTAAATGTCCATATGTACTGTCGTATATCAGAGAATGACCTAAATTTAATTTAACAATAATGCATCATGTAGCCAATAAAAGCTGTCACATTTTGCTACCAAATTTGCCTATATGTTTTATCTAAATGGTTACAAACTTTATTTCTAAGTCAGTGCACAGTTTCTTTTTGGTGTCAGTATATGAATGAAAGTGACTTTTGAGTGTTTAATTAAAGCTTAATTGGCGTAGACAAATGAACAATCATGGTGCGGGGATGGAAATAAGATTAGAATAAGTAAAATTGTTTCCTTAAAATTGGTTGGAGTGCTATTGTACCTGATGTTTGTGTTTGGAGTGTAAACTGCAAATACTTGTGTATCATTATCTCCATCAATGATGATGATTCTAGGCTGGTGCTAGTTTTCTAAAGTTGGTAAAATGTAGCCAGATTTGTTCAGTCAGTAAGGAATTTATTGTAAAACAGATTAAATTAGATGATTCTAGCCAATTTTAGTGGCCAGATTGGACCATTCATGATTGGCTATTTGGTTACTTACTGGTACTAGTCAAGATCTATAGTCATAGTATGTATGTATGTATGGTTTTATATCTAGTTTAAGTGACATGTACTTGAATAATTGTACCTAACATAGTTCTGTTTTGATTTAACAATGCGCACAGTGATGACTAATTATTTTTACTAATGCAGTGGGAAAATAACATCAAGTTTTATAGCAAATTGTTGTTACAACTTTCCTAGCAATTATAATAATCACATGTTGTGAAAATAAAGTTGAGAAGTTTAAGTTATGTTTTTATGCGTATATATTGTAGGCGGCTTATCTTAAACGACATCTGAAAGGTGAGAAAGTAAAGAATTCCATGCAAGGTTCTGGTGACATTATCTCTAAGACTTTCATGATGTCCCTCGTCAAACTTATAGGTAAGTTTTAGGTTGTTTTGTTGATTATTCTTGACCTTGTTGCAGAAAGATGTTCAGAAATCTTTAGTTAAATATTTGATTATTTGTATCAATATTATCAACAGTAAGTCATTAAATAAAAGAAAGGAATTGTATATATATTGCAATGTCTGTAAATGTTAAGAATATTCATTTATATGCCTTGGATTGGTCATGGTCATGTCCAAAATTGTTATACTGTATAAGTGAATATATTCGCGTGTCAGCAAGTTTCCTTAATCGCCAATTCAGGTGTTTTGCAAGCAGAAATATTTGCGAATTGCTGAAATGAGTATTGTTATTCTTTAACTGGAGTATACATGAAAAAAGACTTCAGTGAACAAAGAAAATTAAGCAGGCTGTTGTTTTTGCAACATTCACGAACACTTCCAAGTCGTTAACTTTACAGCCTATGCGGTCAGTTTTCCTTTAAGTTCTTAGAGATTGTGCCAAAATACACCTTATTCTAGCAAGTGCCAAAACACACCTTATTCTAGCAAGTGCCAAAACACACCTTATTCTAGCAAGTGCCAAAACACACCTTATTCGGCAAGTGCCAAAACACCTTTTTCTAGCAATTGCCAAAACACACCTTATTCGGCAAGTGCCAAAACACACCTTATTTGGCAAGTGCCAAAACACACCTTATTCTAGCAAGTGCCAAAACACACCTTATTCGGCAAGTGCCAAAACACACCTTATTCTAGCAAGTGCCAAAACACACCTGATTCTATGTTTTTTTATAGACACCCTTTAATGTGTTGTTATTGTATATTATTACACAGGTGGTTACAGAGATGCTCTGAAGTTCAATGAAGGAGATATTATAACATTTTGTCCGGATGCGTTTGTCCAGTCTCGACATGTTTCCATGCAACCATTCCTGGAGAATATGCTTCATTTTCAGATATTTCAGCAGGTAAAACTTAGTGCTTGCTACTTGCAATACAGCTACAGTTACATTATTGTATAATATAAATCCTTGTTATTGGAGAGTAATTCCCGTCTTCTTGCTTAGACTTTCGCTTTATACTTGGTTTATTGATTAAGTTTCAGAAATTATAGTGGATTCAAACTTAGTTAAGAATAGTGTTAGTGTGTACTGTATGTCGATTGGTCAATTCTTTCTAAAGCGTGTTTTCATAGGCTGGTCACACAATTTGTTGACAACTGTTCTCAAAAAATGAAAAAATACTTTAGACTGTGTTAAATACGAACATTTATTTAGTCTTTTGGTAAAACAAATTACACAACTAATCTTGATATGAATTAGCTTTGTTTCAACCTAGCATTAAGGATTGAGAAAAATTGATATGTGCTGTTTGCTAATGGTCATGATATTGCTGTTTGTAAAGTGGATTGTTAATACTAAACGTTTGCTAGTTTCCGTCTGTAATGCGAAACAGATGTTTGTATTGATGTGTGGAATTTTAATACAAGACAAGTTTGATTGGCTCCAAATACACATTGTGTGCTCCACAAGTGTTGTACATGTAGTCATATCAAGTTAAATTTCATCTATTGTCAGTATGGCATCACAAACATTGGCCATGTATGGATATTGACTGACATATTGCTGTTTATTGAACTGTATATTTCTTGTATAACTTCTATGTTATGTATTTTCACTTGCTATGATATTATTTCAGTTTATCAATGACAGATTGGACATGTTGAATTGTGGTCGTGGCTTCTCTGACATATTTGAACAAGAATGTCTCGTCCACGCAGATAAACTTAATGCTCAGACTAGATACAATGAATGGCTCGGTAAAATGAAGGTATAATACTCATGTTTGATTGTTTGTAAGAACAAAAAATATGAATTTATGTGCATCTTATATATACTATATAAATGATATGACATGTATGGTGAGATTTATTCCATATCTGTTTGTAGGCATTTTTAGACTTGTTTTGTTGGGTATTTAAGACTTGTTGTTATGTATTTAACAAGTTTCACTGGAGGCAAATCGAGAGTTTTGAGCAAATTATTGTTATTTAGTTTTGTTAAATAAGAAGTTACACTGCTTTTCACCAAACTCTTGAAATTGTCTTTAACTGTGCCATGAATTTAGTTCCATATGTGTTTATTGTAAACTGTTCTTAACATAGTGATGGCTGAATGGCAGTGTGCTAGACATGTCAGATGGTCAATGCTCATGGAAACTCAGTTATAACAGATATTCTTGTTTGGATAAGTAAATCCAAATTGATGCAAATTGCTGGATCTGTGGCAGAGTACTTGGAATCTTTAACACCCACAAAAAGTGGAGTGTAGTGCACTTTATGGGGAAGGGAATTGCACTTCAGCTATGGATGACCAGTTGTAATCTGTATTCAGCTTCCATTGTTTGTGCTAGGAAAATAATTTCATCCCTTTGAAAAAAACAACAAGATGAAACCATTTTCATTTCAGAAACAAGGTAAAAAGTTACACAGGGGAGGGAAAGACGTGTGGTCAGATCTTAAAGTCAAGGTAAGGTTGAGTTATATAACATATACTGTTATACTATAGTATAATAAGCATTGTTGATCATAAATCTATTGTATAAGTTGTTGTTACTAGCTTATGTACAGACACATGTGACATACATGTGACATGCTATATCAAGGAAATGTGCAGCCGCTCTTCTCTTGGATCAGTTCCATTATGTTACTTAACTGTCACATTTCTCAATATTTGATTTCTTATTTTGGCAAATAAATTCAAGTCAATACCTTGTTTTGAACTTCATGCATTAAAGAGTTTTATTTTGTGTTACAGTTTTTGTTTAGTTTATGTATTTGATACTGTAAAAAAATTCAAATAGTAAACAATTTTGTGTGACTTATTTCCCACAGTTTGCCTATGTTATGTTTTGAGTAATATAATGAAAAGTGAACATACACTTAAGCATTTCTGTTTTGGAGTGTTGATTAACATGGGTTTTATGGGAGAAAAGTTCTAGCTAATTTTATGATTATATATTCTGAGGTATAAGGTAATTTGCTGTCATTTAAAAAACAGGTTGATTAAAGCAAAGTTTAGATCAATTCGTAGATTTTAGAAAAGTGAGCCTACAATTTGTTGTACAATAAAACCTCGCTTAAAGACCATCTCAATAATAAGACCACCTTAAAATTAAGAGCACAATTTGCAAAGGTTCTTGTTATGCTCTTTATTTCACCTCAATATTAAGACCGTCTCAATAAGTAGACCAATTTTCAAGGGTTGCAATGATGGTCTTATTATAGAGGTTTTACTGTAATTATGTACCGTAAAACCTCACTTAAAAGACCAACGCGAAATTAAGACCACATTATTAATAATCATGGACTTGTTTTTAATATATCTTTGATATTATAACTCGATAAAGCAACTACCTTCCAATTAAGACCGACTTTCTTCAGAACCAATGGTGGTCTTATTATTGAGGTTTCACTGTGTTATAGTATTAATGATTTACTAAACAGCTAGGATTAAGTAATCTAGTGTACATATCATAGCAATAGTTATTGTTCAGTTAGAGAATATACACCGTGTTTGTAATATTGGTGTAATTTTTTTGTTCTGGTGTCAACCGATATTGTATTTATACTATTTATGTGTTAGGCAAGTCCTGTTGTGAAGGAAGCCCGGGGCATGATGGATGTTATGGCACACAGGGTATATATCATGTTATGATTACAGCTTCAATATAAATCTTGCTTTATAACTCTTGTTAGCTCCCTTGTTTGATATGAGGCAAACATTTGTTGTCTCCCTTGCCAGCTTTTAATGATTTGGTGTAAATTTCTCTGTGAATATTTTATTTGTTTGCGCAAATGCTTCTGAATTACTTTTTTTTATAAAAATCTTACTCAGATATTTGGGGCTTCTTTGCAAGATTACAAATCATTGAATTTCCCACCAAGTGATATTTTTTATATAAATATTTTGGTTGATGGCAAATATTTTAGTAGAATATGATTTTGGAGTTTATTTGTTTTAGCGTTTTTGTTCTGCTCATACATCAGGAGTTACATAGTGTTTATATTGAGTAGTGTTTATATTGAGTCTGGGAAAATGTTCTTGGAGATTTATGTATGTTTCTTGTTAAATGTTGTTAAACTGTTGATCTAATCCTGACTGTGATACTGACAGCATGTACACTCATAATCAGTTTCTGAGATCTGTCTCTGATCTATTCTCGTATTGCCAAACTAATACATGGATGCATCACGATACAAGAGCCAGGAAACAGTGAGTGTTGCTAGGGAGTGTGGGCTGGTTCCTTGCAAGATTGGAATAAATATTCACAGTGATTACAGTAACAATGAGGGTGAATGTGCCAAATACTTACTCTGGTTCAGCGTACTGCTAGGGTTAGGTGGAATATACCATACAGACTGTAGATGCATCAAGAATGATAAATCATACCTTCTTTGGAGTTCTAGGGAAAATTAAATCTGCTGAAAGGATATGTGACCTATTTCTTAAATTTTGATCCTAGCTGAAGCCCTGTAAATTTTATTGTTACAGTAAATAAGAAAAAGATCGGATAAATGTCGTCTGCTATTAGGTAGGTCAAAACCAAATGTCTTCAGACGCCAGTACTGGATTTCCAGGAGGCAGACTTGAGATGTTCATAAGTATAATGATTTCATCACTAGTTTAAATAAATTGTAAAAATTATTTTACATATTTTGTGTGTGCGAAAAGGTGTGTTTTTGAATGGGTACAGTATGCAAATGGGTGTGTTTATGTATGTACGGATGAGATGATTTTTGTACATGGGTATACCAGGTAGAATCTTACGCATGGTAGATAATACAACAATGACAACATGGATCTGTGATGTAACAATCTAATCTCGATGTCAAACTTGTTGCCATGACTACAATATTCTATCTATTGTATCTACTAAAATATCTAATATCTTAAATATTCTTATACCGGTGATGCTGTTTTGTGTTATGATGTATGAAGATGTGTTTGTAACATTATGTATTGCGTGTTCATGTATTGATGTTTCTGTTCTAACATTTTCTGGAAGTATCTATATTTGTTGTCCTAAATAATTACTCTACTACATTGTACTCAACTATTTGTTTAAATTTGATGAATGATGAATAAATCAATTAATTAAACTTTTCAGGTATAGATCAGAACCTTTGTATTATGATTGAACATACATTTTCATGTTTATATGCTTGTGTTATGGCAAAGTTTAGGTATTTGCTTATTTCAGCCAGATTTAGAGTTTTTGTTAGATGAAACATATTAAAATAGTTGATAGAGGAAGGGTTGAAATAGTATGCACACAATCGATTTGCTAGTAAAAGTTAGTCCATAGTCTATAGCAAATGCTAGGGTGATGTTCTCAAAAGATGGACTGTGTTTAGCAAGTTATTGTGATACTGATTGATTGAACCATCCGCTCAATGCTTGATTTAATGTATACATTTGTTTGTTTATTTGTTATATGTGTGGGTTTGAGAATAATATAACAATACACACCATATATGGTATAACATACAGGTTCACTGCTGTGTTGAAACTCTTCACACCTTTGAGTTTTTGTCCAATACAGTATAATTGTAACTGCCTTTCTTATTCTTTATTGCAGTTATAATAGTGTTGTGTGCAATCCTAGAATAATGACCATAGATTTCAGATTCTTGCATTATACAATGTATAACATATTTAGAAGTATCTTGCCTGAACACTGTTAATGTTAACTAATGGGAGACAGAAAAAAGGCTTCATTGATAAAGATCTGCCACTCTATATTTTATAGACATTGTCTGGAATAGTGTTTGTGCCATGTGATTAGTATAGTATTTGTTGTAAATATGTTATAATGATCAGAATCTAAAATCTATTGTCATATTATATTACTGTATTTTATCGAGGGTTTAGTGCAAGACTGTGGTAGCGGCATCTTTACGAAACTGAGTTACTGTAGTTTTGCACTAAATCTGGCCTATGAACAATATGAGACATACGAGCAAGTTGTGTATATTGGTGTATATTGATGTTGTATTTACTCCACCCACTAGGCAGGACCAGCAATGACCAGTGCTGTGGAGTCTGTAAGTCTATAAACTTGTATAGTCCAGCATGCACTCGCTCTGTCCAGTTTGTCCAGTGACCAAACATTTTGCCCATGTGGTCAAGTATACAAAATGGAGACTAACTTTGATCTAACATATATTTTTGTCACCAGTGGAAAACAAAATTGAGAATATTATTATAGAATGTGTGTTTGAATGCCTCGCAAACCAGATTTCCAGATAATCAGATAAAGTCAATCCTCATTTATTCGACAACCTTCTGTCTGAATACGTGGTATAATCCAAAATAAATACAAATGTATCAGGACCCGATATATCTTCTTAGGCCCATCAAATTGAAATGGGCTATTCGAAACCATGTATTATTCGAAATAAAATTTCGGACCTATTGATTAGAATGAGTGAGGTCCGTCCGTATTTCGTATCCGTATGTAAGAACCATTTGCCAATTGCGAAATATTCGAGTCATGTTGTCACAGAAGTAAATATAAGTAGGGCAGGGAATGTAACATACACAGTGCACACCCACCCTTAAAGTATAAAACAAAGCCATTTTCATTATGTGAATGACTAAGGTACACTCTGGCTTATCAGGGACAGAGGATGTAACAGTAAGTGAGGGTATACAAACTTCTTTCTCTGCATCAGAAAGGAAAACTTGTTGTACCCTTACATGATCAGACACGTTTTAATATGTTTTATTTCATGATTTCCAGTGGTTTACCGTGGAAAGACGGTGAATTATTATCTGATAATTCACAGTGAAATTATCAAAGCTATAATGACATCATATAAATGACATCTTGTAAAATATTAAGGCATTCAGTGGGGATATTGGATGTAATTAACAAGTAAAAAAAATACCAAAATGAAAGATGAAATAAATAGAATATTTGTGTTTTGATGTAAGATCAAGTAATTTCACCTTGTGACCATCTGACTACAATTTTCGTCCACTGCTCACTCGGTGAAATACACCGGAACACACAAATATACTCTATTTATTTAATTAATAAAGATAAATGCCTACTCTTCTGTGCTCCTAGTTTTCCTGTACATTCTGTATACTTGTGCCATACTTTACTAAAACAATGTGACCCATGTGACCCACGTGACCCAGTGTTCATACAGAACATGATGATGTTGTTTGTTCTAGCAGGAATGAAATATTTTATTTTTTGTTGTCATTTTTATTTTCGGTTTTAGCCTAGTGATTAGATTTCAGTGGCCGAGTGTTGATTATCGTCATAGACTGTTGTGGGATGTTGATTGTATGTTATTTACCTGATAGGTTAAATGTATGCTACTGAAATTGAAGGGATAACTTGTATGTAGCTTAAACTAATTCAACATGCACCTTAGGTTTTCTGTACTAGTCCAAACTTCTGTTTTTGTCTGAATGAATGGGTTTGTCAGGGGGAGGGGGAGTGTTACTGCTGTGATTTGATTGGAAATTGGAATTGCCTGAAGGCACTCATTTCTTTAGTCAAACTTTTCAATACTATAAATAATGAACTTGTAGGTCTGGTGTATTTCTGTACTGGTAACTACCATACTAGTGTTAAACTTGGGTCACTCCTATTTATAATCAATAATTTGTTTAATTCTAGGTTATCAGTTTGATGGATTGTTTTTTCTTAAACATTGCTCGAACAATGGTTACTGAGTTTACTCTCTGAATTTCCAAGAAATGTTTACTCAAAGGGACTTCTCAATCTTATACATAAATGCAAACTAACTTGATATAAAATGAACCCCAGTGTAATGTTGTTATACCTGTATTATACAGTGCTTCTGTTAAAAAATGTGACCCTGTCAGTATTCCAGGTTTTGCTTTGCAAGTTCTTCCACTTTGAACATCCATCATCTATGTATTGATAGCTGTCTGTGTGGGAATGAAGTTAATTGTTAAGAATTTTGAAATGAAAACTTAGTGTTCTTTACTACAATATCAAGTACTTATTATTTTTGCTTACCCAACTGGGAATTCCTGCATTGCTACCACTGCTGGTAAACCATCTTATACCCTCCTGTGTAGGATGAGTCTTAGGCTGATGATTTCATGTAATGACATAACATTGAATAATAACTTAATGAATACGTTACTATAGGCAACAATCACTGAGACCCTCATTCTCACCTAGTAAGATTCTTATACGTTTTAATGCCATAAAGGAAGAAAGATTACAGAATGTACGAGTAATATGTAAACATATGATTTAACAGCACATGTTGCCGTGGTGATGTATGTTGCTTTAGTACGGTTTATGGCATGTTACACTAATTGTTTAGACAAAGAAGAGCATGGCAGAATGATAGAATTGGTCAAATACACAAACTGCATCAGTAAATGTGTGTGTTCATATTTCATATCATTCTAGTTATGGCAAACTTGCAATGGGTAAATAACACAGGAGATTGTTACGAGTTCTCTCCGTTTATCACTTCTAGAGTTCTCTCCCTTTATCTCTGATATAATATATAAACATATACTTTAGCAGGAATAAAGGGAGAGAACTCATTAGTAATGTACGTAAGAGTGTTACAACTCTCCGATAACTTAAATGCATGTACATGTATATGATAACATTGATGAAGAATGTACTAATCTTTTAAATAGAAATGTATATTTAAGATAAACATAAATACTGGTACTTCAGCTTAGAGATCTAAGTTCTTGCTTGGTACAGATACATTATTGTAAGGAATACGTGTATTATCAAATATTTCACCCTGAATTTTCCTGTTTATTACTGACATTCATGTTACACTTAATTTTACCAGGAGACCAGTTATATATTCTGTCCATTCATATATTGGTATATTGTATATACATGTACAATATATATGTATGTACCCCACCCTTGTATAGTATGGTAAGTGTACAGTGAGTTGTGCGATGTGATAAATTGTCCTTCCTTCCCTTAATCATTTATTGTATGTACATGTACTTTAAATAATATACATTATGTTTAAAATTCAGAAGATGCAACCCAAGTCTATGCTATTGTGCTGAAAATTATAATTATGTTAATTCTACAGTCAAATGTATATTTATACCCAAACCTCATAAATTTCTTACTTTTTTTAAAAAAAATATATGACTATAAATAAGGTTTCTGTAAATAAATGCTATGTTTGGGCATCATGGGATTGTATATGTCTAACATTAGCAGCATGTTCAGTGATGTCTCATTGATTGGGTACTTGATTTTGGTAGAGTTATGATAATTATAGATATAGATGAACTGTGATGAACTGTTAGTAAATAATGTTGTTGCACATGGACACTTCCCTATATACTGACTTACTGTTACATTTGCTATTGAAAGATTGTACATTTCATATGTGTTAGAGGAAATTTACACCATACGATCTTTGAAATATTCGTTATAATTGTATTTCTAACATGAGTAATAATTAAAAATATGACTAATTAGTTCTGTGAAATGACTCGCTTCAGGTTATCAACTGAACACTGTCAAAAATATTGGATTGCCATTCATTTTTGTTTTGTCAATTATAAATCAAAACGTTACCTTGCCAGCAAACCTTATTGGTTTGAAGATGTATTAATGTATTTTGTTAAATTTCCTTATTTTATTCCAGGTAAAAACTCAAGGAAAGAAGGCGTATTCAAAGGCACAGAAAAAGATAAATGACTTGAAAAAGGTTGGTTTCCATGGAAGCATTAATTATTTTCTGCTTATAAAGCTAAAAGAAATTTAGTTGCAAATTTTTACCCTGTGTATTCGTTCAGCGGCTAGTTTCTTTATTTCTTAAGCAAACTGCATAATTATGAACATTTACTGTTGTATAAAACATATTGATGTGCCGCTTTTGAAGAATTTGAAACGTTTAAATATGTTGTATGATTTTATTTCCATGGGTTTGTTTTGCTAAGAGCATTATTGATAAATGATATTATTGTTTGAAAAAAAATTATAGACCGCCCCATTTAATATAGCCCTGAACAAAAAACTGCTACATGTATATGCTTTATAAGTGAATGGCAATATGTATAAATCTATATTCTAATTTGCATTGTTTGCATGATGAGACTTTTGGTGCATGAATATAGCTATGTAACAGAGAGGTTTTTGAAAGTGTTGACAAATAATGGTCTTTTTTCAATTCTCAATTTTGACCAATCATCTTTGTCTTTTGCATTATATGGAAAGTGAGCATCTATTGTTGATACATTTAAACTATTGGTGATTGTCCTCATAGCCCCATTGTAATCTGGTAGATTATATTTGTATAAGTTATTCAGCATATATAAATCAAACGCGATAAACTGACCTTTTCTAAAATTTAATTTTTCTTTTATATTTGCAATTTCTGTATAATTAGGTACAAAATATACTTCATTTGTTTTTCCTGCTTGTTAGGTAGGTTTGAAAAGTTAACCTGATGCTAAATATGGAAAGAACTTGGAATAACCTTAAGTCTCAATAAGAGTGAACATTTGGTGAATTCTGTGATTCTATACTAATCTGTAGATTATATTGTGTAATTGTGTTTATACATTTTATATCTTAGAATCAGTATGATCTACTGGAGGTAACCACACCCATGATCATGTCTTCATCTCATCAAGTAGTGCTTTCTTTCTGCTTTGTAAAAACAATATACAAGAATGCTCTCAAATCAAAACACTTAATCGAGGGCTCAGTGCAAGACTATCGTAACTCCCATATAAATACATAGGACTTACAATAGTCTTGCATTGAACCCTCAAAATGAAGTTTTACTATTGTCCGACAGTATTTACCTGGTGCTCATGAATATTCATTCTTCAATGTGAATTATTTTCAAGGGACTTTCAAAATACAGTCGGACCTTGTTTATTTGACAACCTTCTATCCGAATACATGGTGTCATCAGAAATAACTGTCTGGTCCCAATGTATCTTCTTGGGCTCGTCAAATTGAAATGGGCCATTAGAAACCATGTTTTATTCGAAATAAAATTTCGGACCCATCGAATTTGAATGAACGTGGTCCGACTGTATTATGAATTATGAAAAGCCCGCTCTACAAGATAAGTGACTGTGAGTGGGGAAGATTATTGAGAGCCAGTTTAATATTGTCTAATATTACACATACTTTAGAGGTGTACGTAAACGACATGTATCTTTGTTTGTTTGCTTTTACACTTTATGTCTTCCATTTCTTAATGTTGTCTTTGATTTTGTTCACTGTGTTTGGTAAGGTATAGTAGGTGTTGCTCAGTGTAACTATCAGTGGATAACAGAAATAATCTCTGTGACAGTACAGAACAGACTGTTTCTGTTGCAAAATATCTTCACACAGTCATGTCGTATGCCTGTGTAGCTGTCATCATTAAAACTACGAGGATCTTTACTCTATGACAGTACAGAACAGACTGTTTCTGTTGAAAAATATCTTCACATAGTCATGTCGTATGCCTGTGTAGCAGTCATCATTAAAACTACGAGGATCTTGACCAGTTTTCCAACCAATTTGTTTTCAATCTGTAATTTACATACTGGTTCGATATTTTCTGTCTGTTTGTATACGAATGTCTCTATCTTACCAGTATATTGTGCTGTTCTTCATCAGCCACTATATAATTCCACCCTTTTTGTCCTATGGTTTAAGCAATGTGACATTATACTTGGCAAAGAACTTGGAAAAATGTCACAGTTATTCAGTCACATCAATCATTTAATAACTGTATATACTTGACTTGGTTGATTTGCCTAAGGACATAGAGTATATTGCGATAAATAATGGTTACATGTTCAAGACTTTTAAAGGTTAAATGTTCTTTTGCTCCTAATGTTGTTATAACAGTATAGATTTTAAGTGGGTAACAATAATTTAATGAAACCATTTGCAAATTTAAAGTCTGTGTATGAGTTTCAGTCTTAAAATGTTAATGAACAAGGCCCCTGGAAGGACAGTGCTAAGTATGAGACCAGAAAAGCTGTTTCGGTTCAAATGCTGTTGACAAAGTGCAGTTAGTAATGCCTTAACTGCAAACACTACATAACAAATATCCAGTGACCCAGTTTGATTTGTATATCAATCAAAAATATTTAGTATCTGTATGAATAATCCAGTGATTGTAACAGAACATATCTGTAGAGAATGAAACATACATAATGGAAACTAGACAAAACACACTATATATGTTTGGTATGTATTGCTCTAGATGATACATACTGATATATACAGACTCATGTATTCAGGCCTCTGGGTTTGGTATGTATTGCTCTAGATGATGCACACTGATATATACAGACTCGTGTATTCAGGCCTCTGGGTTTGGTATGTATTGCTCTAGATGATACATACTGATATATACAGACTCATGTATTCAGGCCTCTGGGTTTGGTATGTATTGCTCTAGATGATACATACTGATATATACAGACTCATGTATTCAGGCCTCTTGGTTTGGTATGTATTGCTCTAGATGATACATACTGATATATACAGACTCATGTATTCAGGCCTCTGGGTTTGTTGTGTATTGCTCTAGATGATACATACTGATATATACAGACTCATGTATTCAGGCCTCTTGGTTTGGTATGTATTGCTCTAGATGATACATACTGATATATATAGATTCATGTATTCAGGCCTCTGGGTTTGGTATGTATTGCTCTAGATGATACATACTGATATATACAGACTCAAGTATTCAGGCCTCTGGGTTTGGTATGTATTGCTCTAGATGATACATACTGATATATACAGACTCGTGTATTCAGGCCTCTGGGTTTGGTATGTATTGCTCTAGATGATACATACTGATATATACAGACTCATGTATTCAGGCCTCTGGGTTTGGTATGTATTGCTCTAGATGATACATACTGATATATACAGACTCGTGTATTCAGGCCTCTGGGTTTGGTATGTATTGCTCTAGATGATACATACTGATATATACAGACTCATGTTTTCAGGCCTCTGGGTTTGGTATGTATTGCTCTAGATGATACATACTGATATATACAGACTCATGTATTCAGGCCTCTGGGTTTGGTATGTATTGCTCTAGATGATACATACTGATATATAGAGACTCATGTATTCAGGCCTCTGGGTTTGGTATGTATTGCTCTAGATGATACATACTGATATATACAGACTCATGTATTCAGGCCTCTGGGTTTGGTATGTATTGCTCTAGATGATACATACTGATATATAGAGACTCATGTATTCAGGCCTCTGGGTTTGGTATGTATTGCTCTAGATGATACATACTGATATATACAGAGTCATGTTTTCAGGCCTCTGGGTTTGGTATGTATTGCTCTAGATGATGCATACTGATATATACAGACTCATGTTTTCAGGCCTCTGGGTTTGGTATGTATTGCTCTAGATGATACATACTGATATATACAGAGTCATGTTTTCAGGCCTCTGGGTTTGGTATGTATTGCTCTAGATGATACATACTGATATATACAGACTCATGTATTCAGGCCTCTGGGTTTGGTATGTATTGCTCTAGATGATGCATACTGATATATACAGACTCATGTATTCAGGCCTCTGGGTTTGGTATGTATTGCTCTAGATGATGCATACTGATATATACAGACTCATGTATTCAGGCCTCTTGGTTTGTTGTGTGATAACAATTACATAATATACTATTCAAAAGAGCTGTCTCACCAAATTGTATTTTGAATAAGTTCGCCAAATTCTGACTATAGGGACTAGCACCTTGATGTTCTTCAGGCGTGCAATCGCGTGTATCTGCTGTTCCATTTGTGTTTAGTATTTATTCCTCACTTTATGTAAAATAAAAAAAATATGTAGCAACTGTGTAACTATAATGGTAGTACAGCTGTTTTGAGTAGTATGTTAATATGGCTTCCTGTAAAATGCTCTCTGCTTTCTGGACAGTCGTCTGCTGTACACACTTCCTGTACGTAACACTGCCGGCCTGACAGGTGTGCTGTATTGATGACATTATTCTAAATATAAACACTAATCATAAGAATATTTGCAATATTCTGAATAAAAAGTACTTTATAAACATGTATTGCTTATGTTGTATTTTTATCATAAAACTCATGCGACTTTGAAAACTTTCCGTTGACGACACAGGATTATCTGAATGTGATTGATACACAGAATGCAGGAGTTACCCCCCTTAGGTATAATGACTTATAGTATAGGATGGTTTAGGATATTTTTGGGTTGAAAAAAAGTTACAATTAAGTGTCACAAATAAAGTACAGTTTACAGACTACAGTCTCTTGTGAACATCACAACACTTTGTCATGGAGAATTATTTTTATTTTTTTTGCATAGCAGTCTGCTTCTTTTGATTATTTGATTTTTGTGTTTTATGATTTGAGCACCGCTGTACGATTTCCAACTAATTCTTTAAGTGATGTCACTTCCAGAAAACGTCACATGTGACGTCACCATGTTCTGGCAGTAAGAAATATTTGCACCATATGGCAATATGAAAAGGAAGTGACTATATGGCGTAAATATTGTCTCCTGCTTGCAAATAGTGACATCTCATGTTGCGTTTTCTTGAAATGACATCACTTACAGAAGAGGTTTTAAATCGCATAGCAACGCTCATTTATACATCTATCCTGTAGATTTATTCTGTTTGTAGATACATGTGTTGTCCGATATGATTTTTGTTATATTTTGTTTGCACGATTGTGTTGCATTTTTCATTTATGTTTTACCCACAATGCACTTTTCCAGGATGATGACAGTACGCCAAAGCAACAAAAGTTCATTCGCTCCAGTACAAAAACAAAATCTTTCCATAAAGAAATATCACAAGGTATCTTAAAGGACCGTCCTTCAACCATAGTTGGTACCCCATTAAAGACACAAAGAGTGAGTACTGCCAGGAACCAGCTTGTTGGCTGTAATGGAAGTTGAAATAATACGAAGATTTGCTTACTTTGATTCAATGTGGAAATCTCCCATTCACTTGAAACCTCTTGAACAAATTTTTGTTGCTGCTTAATCCCTTAATGGTTGAGTTTGTAGTGCACAGGACTACCAGTCTAGGGGTTGTGAGTACAAAATCTTGGCCTGAGGGTATAAATCTGGGTGTGGAGACTAGTCTGGAAATTCTAATCTCTGATTGGTTGATTCTGAATACAATTCAAAAATTGACCAATGGCAATCCTGCATTCTGACAGTGGTCTCCAAACTTAGTTTATAACTTGTGCTCTGAGCAATGTGTGGTATTCTGTGTGACAATTTGACTGAAGATGATACATAGTAAGTCCTTTCTTCTCCACCTCTGCTTCATGTGGGGAACGCTGACTGTGTCTTGTTAAAGGACTTAGTAGGGATCCTAGGGACGCTGGTTTGATCAACTTTTCACCACATACAATTGAACTTTTGCTGAAACAAGATGGCAATATACCACTCGTACCAACCAGTTATGAAAAAAATGTCATAACATTTCAATAAATGCATTGCATGATTGTGTTCAAGTTGAATGTTGATGGTATACTTTGTGTACAAATGTTTGTGTGATGTCTTTGAATGGAAAAATTTGATGGCATGTCTAAAATCTAAAATATAATATAACCATATAAAGCTGCCCATGATAGTTAGCTTTATATATGCTACTAACGTCGAATGTACCTTAAACCAGTTCTTAACATTTGCCGCTAATTTTGCTTCAGACAGATATTAATTTCTGTAGCTCTTTTTTGTTGTTTTGTATATTTCACAAATTCTGTTAAAATGATTCAATGACTGGAGATCTAAGAGCAGTTAGTGTTGGCAGAGCTTCTGGTTAGAGTCTGGTCTTGCTGCAAATATATTTGTCTCAATGTCTATATGTTTAATTTATACTATAGAAAAATGTTTTTTATAACCATATACTACTAAGTGAGATTGATGATAAAAGTGTAACGAAAGTTTGAACTCCTGAACTCTGAGAAGGTCACCATTGACACTGTGAGAAGGTTACCATGGACACTGTGAGAAGGTTACCATGGACACTGTGTCCACCTGTGTTGTTTATATCTGATTTGCTTCCACCGTTGATTGATGCGTGTGTATAAGATACTGATAACATTTATCCCTTAAATTTATCTTAAATATTTTTACATAACTGTTGCCTCTACGCCATGTACAAACTTTTACTGAATTATTATTTATAATCCTACCTACATATTTACAGCCCCAACGTCCAGGAACAAGCTTTACTCCCCATAAGCCACAGATTGTTGTGAAACAGCCATCCATAGACAGGTAAGGTCATGTGTGTTGTACCTCAAATCATCTACTATGTAAAAAATAGTATTAATACCAATTATAATTTGTTAGGAAGATTTTGTATTGTGACTGTATCTAATTGAGGGGCACCTAGATTTATCCTGATCAGTAGGTCTGTCAGTTAGACTTTAGTTTGTTTCTCTTATATCTCAAAAAGTGTTTGACATAGTGCAACACAACTTCTTAGGAATATTAGTCATCACTTGAAATTGTGCCCCTGGTTTGAAGTGCTCATGGTGAGCTTTTTAGGATCCATGAATATCCGTCATCGTGCGTTGTGAGTCGTGCATCACCATTTCCTCCTATACCACTGAATGGATTTGTTCAAATTTCACAGGAATGATGGGTGGCCTCTTTCAAAGTTGCATAAGTTGTCCGATCCGCTGCATAATTAGGTCACAGGATCTAAAAATAGATTTTAAAAGTGTAAACTTTGAAAATCTTCTTGTCCCAAACCATAAGGTCTAGAGCTTTAATATTTGGTGTGTAGCATTGTCTAGTGGTCCTCTTACAAGATTGCATAAATTATTAAGTTCCGTCAAAAATGATGGCTGCCAGGGGCGGGGCTTGTTCCCTATATATATATAGAGTGGAAACTATAAACAACATCTCCTCCTAAACCACTCAATGGATTTTGACCATACTTCACACAAATGATCCTTAAGTGGTCCTCTTTCGATGTTATATAAATGGTTCCGGTATTTTGCATAAGAAGGTTACAGGAGCGAAAAAGATTTGAAAAGTGAAAAATTTTCACATTGTAAAATGAAGTGACACATATACAGTCAGACCTCAATTATTCGACAGCCTTCTAGCCGAGTACTTGGTATAATCGGACATATCAGGTTCCAATGTATCTTCTAAGGCACATAGAATTGAAATTGGCTATTCGAAACCATATATTATTCAACTGTATATCACTATTTTACAGAGCGAGTAGATCACTACCTTTGTTGGCTGGTGAGAAGCATGTTAGTGCAGACGACAGCTATCTCATGTATTCACGAGTCAGTATGACATTGATGGAAGACCCCGATATACAGAACGCCATTTTTAAATCAGCCAGTGCTGAAAATCTGCCCAAAGTTAACCCAGCATTACAGGTTAGTATCATTTTGTGTTCCATCCAAATTTTCCGTACAGAAATGTGCAAACTTAAGTTAATGCTTAAAAAAATGATGCCAATATTGAGTTAATGCAAAGTTAAGAAGATTCATGTTGTTCTATGCTCTACTGGTCGCACTTTCATGACAATATTTCAGCAAATGGTTTATACGAAAACTTTTAGCAGCATGCTTCAGTTCTTGTGATTTTGCTTCACTTTGGTAAAACACTATTCCATGAACATGCTGAGGTAACTACAGGTACTGATTAAGTTAGATGATACACTTACTGTATATTACTGTCACATTTTGATCCTTTGTACAACAAATCATCAACACACATAACAAGGAAGACATTGTCACAAAATGTATTTACAATGAAGTAATGCAGTATAATTGTATGCAAATTACTGTGCTTGTGTGTATTATCAGCTTTAAGGTAAGCAGTCCATCATTGGCATAATGTCTGCGATAAATGAAACAGTTGTTGTTTCAATCTATATAATAATGCGGATAAAATTTGAAAAAAAATTACCTGTCCACAAAAAATTAATGGCCTGTTTTGTTCTCTGAAAAAAGTTGAGCCTTAAAAAATAAACTGATAAATTGAAAATCACATTTATTTTCTTATTTCTTCCTATTTTCTTATAGTGGAACCACCTTTGTACTAAACAGACTTGCAAATTTAAGAAAAGTCAGAAATATTTGGAAAAAAATGAAAAATATTTTTTGGCCGGGACATTTGTGTCATAAAATATTTAAAATAAGGAATATTTCATGCAAACATAAGAATATTGACTATGTCAGAAAACCCAAATATCAGTTGGCTGCCATATAGTCTTCAATGAAAATTATTTGTAACATATATCATCAACTGTATCCAAAATACAGAGACATTTACCATCTGGTTTTTGCAAAATTTCATTTTGAACATTGCTATACACATGATGTAATTGGAATTTGCAATTTTGCTTATTTCTTTCAAAAGTATGATTTATTTATGGCAAATGGAGTTCAAAGTAGTTGTAAAACTTAAGAAAATAGGCAATGTTGCCAAATTATGTCACTTCCAAGACTTAAAATTAACATTTTTTAAAACATATTGAAGAATTTTAGTATATTACCTCCCTTTATAAAAAATACATACTTTTCTTTTTTCCCAATAAAAGCACAATTTAAAAAATATAAAGTGAAAGACTGCCTAGAATATCATGACATGCAACAGCTGTGAAATTAAATTTAGCATACATCATGCATTTTAAAAATTATTAATTTGTTTAGTTAACCATACATACAGTAGGGAAATTACTTGAACCATTGATTGACTGTTTACCTTAAGTATTTTCGAGAAATTGGAGTCAGGTGTGTTTATTCACCATGGCTTGGATTGGTGAGTTTGCCAAAGTCTAGATACCATTGTTACTAATGCTATTTTGCCAAGCAATCATAGAATCACATGTACATGTATCATTATTTTTATTCTGCTTTTTGTGTAGTGTCAAACATTAGCCATAAAATAAATCATGAGTGAATTAGTACAAGTGCTGCATGCTTGTTGATAGCTATTGCTTTGTATGGAAACATCATACCTCTTCTAGAGAGATGTTCTAGTCTCATCAGTAATGTGCATATGTTTGCTAAGATCATAAAGTATCAGGTGCGTCTGGCATGCTTTAAGAGTGACATATGTTGTGTTTGTTACAGTTTTGACTTGCAAAGGTAGTTATATCCAATTTTTTGTCTGCTTAATATTTACAAATCTTACTTCTGTTTAACCCAGCATGGCTTGACAGCTTTAACGTTTGACACAATTGGAGCTTAGTAAAAACTGGTAGGAATGCTTCATTTCCATCTGTTAGGTTCTTTCAAAAGCCTGAAAACATGGTGTCATTTAGGTTCCTTCAAAAGCCTGAAAACATGAGGTGTTGTTAAAGTTCCTTGAATGCCTGAACTAATGAAGTGTTGTTAAAGTTCCTTCAAAAGCCTGAAATAATGAAGTGTTGTTAAGGTTCCTTCAAAAACCTGAAAACATGAGGTGTCATTTAGGTTCCTTCAAAAGCCTGAAATAATGAAGTGTTGTTAAAGTTACTTGAATGTCTGAACTAATGAAGTGTTGTTAAAGTTCCTTCAAAAGCCTGAAATAATGAAGTGTTGTTAAAGTTCCTTGAAAGCCTGAACTATGAAGTGTTGTTAAAGTTCCCTCAAAAGCCTGAAATAATGAAGTGTTGTAAAAGTTCCTTAAAAGCCTGAACTAATGAAGTGTTGTTAAAGTTCCTTCAAAAGCCTGAAAGAATGAAGTGTCATTTAGGTTCCTTCTAAATACTGAAACATGAGGTGTCATTTAGGTTCCTTCAAAAGCCTGAAACATGAGGTGTTGCTAAGGTTCCTTCAAAAGTCTGAAACATGAGGTGTCATTTAGGTTCCTTCAAAAGCCTGAAACATGAGGTGTGTTATTTAGGTTCCTTCAAAAGCCTGAAAAAATGAGGTGTTGCTAAGGTTCCTTCAAAAGCCTGAAAACATGAGGTGTTATTTAGGTTCCTTCAAAAGCCTGAAACATGAGGTGTATTTAGGTGTCTTCAAAAGCCTGAAACATGAGGTGTCATTTGGGTACTTTCAAAAGCCTGAAAAAAATGAGGTACCATTTAAGTTTCTTCATAACCCTTAAACAGGGTCATTTTATGTTTTCTTACTATGAGTTATGCCGCTATGTACATGTATATGTGTATATGTTCATGTATATGTACTATAACCAAATAACTGTCTATGATTTATGTTTGAAATCTCTGGCAATGCTGATCTATCATTTATTATCTTATCTTCCATCAGTATTCCCCAGAATGGTAATGGATTTGTTTTGGTCATTGAGGAAGTCTTATTCAGATCTGTTTTTGTTTTTATAAACATATCAACCTCATGTACAGAGAACACTATGTTCTTGTTTTATAAAGGTTCCAACATTCTTAATATATTTTAATTTTAATGGTTGCTATAGCAACTGTATTCTAGATTCTGTGTATAATTGATCTAACCTTTGATATGAAAACCTGTGTTTATAACAAATCACAGGTAGCATACAATAACTGACATTCTACTATTAGCACCTTATTACATCAAATACCCTTTTGCTGATCTTATATAGCAATTTCATATACTTATACTGGAACACATAACCCTGTTTAAGTCCATGGTAATTTGCTTGTGTAACAATAATATTTTATTCCATTGTATTTACAGACAAGTGATAGTAGTGGAACCATCACTTCTACATCTTCATTTGAGAATGATGGGGAACCAGACAAAGATGGTGGCTATAAAGTAAAGGGAGACAAATCTGCTTTATTTTATTCTGCTTTGTTAGAGGATGATGATAGTGGTATAGTTATGAGAACTAGTTCACACACGTCTTTAGATCAATACAAAGGGGACACTACTCAGTCGTATAGTTCAGATAATTCAAAAGTGGACAGTAAATTACCTCCCCCTAAGCCGTTACCAAGAAAAAGCATGAGTCCTAGTGTAGGGACTGTTGAAGATAATTTGGTAAGAGCTAGAGGGAGACCTCAACCAGCCCCTAGGAAACATTCGTTTGGATCAAGTGGACCCAAAACTAGTGGCGATATGTTAATTGACTTTGATGCAAAAACACCGGAAAAAGAAATTTCAGATTTGTCAGATGACTTTAGTGGCATGAATTCTTCTGGTGATTATGTGTTGCTAAGGGAACCAAAAACATATAAATCTAATGATACTGCTGCTGAAAATCGAAGAACAAGTATAACTAGAACCCCAGCTTTGAAACTAGGTCAAGACGAGACTCCAAAGAGACCGAGTATTCGGCGTGAGAGATCTCCAATTACCCCTGAAGACCCAACAGCCCCTGCAACAGTGGTAGATTTTGACCCCTTGTTTAACAGTAGTAGCCCTGCATCAGTGACTCTAAATAATTCAAAAGGCAGTGATGGACAGCAACAGAACGATGATAGTGATTCTTTACTCAAAGACTGGAATATTGGAGGTTTGGTGGCCCTTGGTCAAACTCCAAAACAAAATTTAAGTCAGACAAATTATCGGTACCCTACACCGACTCTGCCACCTCGGCAACCAATCAATTCTGGAATGCCACGATTTTATACACCTCAGCCGTATATGGCTGATACACAGACTGTGATTAGTGCTATTGGATTCCAAAATCCATTGTCTCAGTCTAATCAAGCTCCGAATGCAGCCCCAAGACCCAAAACTAGACAAAGTATGGGTGGGGGACAGCCCAGTGCAAAATCTTGCCTGTTTCCTGCTCAGACATCGACTTCAATGTCAGGAAACCAGTCCGATCCTTTTGCTAATTTAGTGAGTTTAAAAAAGTCTGAAAATACGAATTCAGCACACCAGTCAAGTCCAAATTGGGAGACATTTAACTGATATTATGTTACATTGTCTTTAGTTTGATGAGCTCCTTGATTTGATTGATTAACTTGATTGTAAGTTATTACCAATGATATTCGTATGTTATTTTATTTAATGATACAAATAGATTAAATTAATTAATCAATACTGCTTTTTAGAAACCAATTAGTTAGCATAATTTGCTAATCTATTTTCAATTATTGCTAATCATGTGTGAAGTAATTTCTCATCTATACGTTTTTATCAAATCATTTATTGATCTTTAAACCTTTGTATAATCTGACTGATGTTTTTTGCATTTCTTGAAGGGCACTATCAGACATGTCATATTTGTCTATTTCATGTTTAGAAGACTTGTTTCGGGCATTTTAAGAGAGCATCAGTATGAGTCTGTGTTCATGAATCACTTACATGGGCATACACATGATTGTTGTATGGGCATACACATGATTGTTGTATGGGCATACACATGATTGTTGTATAGGCATACACTTCATTGTTGTATGGGCATACACATGATTGTTGTATGGGCATACACATGATTGTTGTATGGGCATACACATGATTGTTGTATGGGCATACACATGATTGTTGTGTGGGCATACACATGATTGTTGTATGGGCATACACATGATTGTTGTATGGGCATACACATGATTGTTGTATGGGCATACACATGATTGTTGTATGGGCATACACATGATTGTTGTATGGGCATACACCTGATTGTTGTATGGGCATACACATGATTGTTGTATGGGCATACACATGATTGTTGTATGGGCATACACCTGATTGTTGTATGGGCATACACCTGATTGTTGTATGGGCATACACATGATTGTTGTATGGGCATACACATGATTGTTGTATGGGCATACACATGATTGTTGTATGGGCATACACCTGATTGTTGTATGGGCATACACATGATTGTTGTATAGGCATACACTTCATTGTTGTATGGGCATACACATGATTGTTGTTAAACAACAATATTTGGATTAATGTATTTTCATCATATAATATAAACAGGGCTGTGGTCAGTGGTTCACCATTATACGTAAGTGTTCAGTATAAAGTGCAAGCTCTTCAGAGCAACATCCTTTGGGAAACACAATTGTGGCCGTAGTTGAAAGGTTATTGTTCTAGAGCAGTTAAATAGACAGCAAATTGATGGCCACTCTGCACTCTGGAGAGGTTGTTGCTGAAGAGAGGGCTGCTTTGGAGAGGTTGTTGCTGAAGAGAGGCCACTATGGAGAGGTGTTTGCTGAAGAGAGGGTTGCTCTTGAGAGGTTTTTGCTGAAGAGAGAAATGTTCTGGAGAGGTTGTTGCTGAAGAGAGGGCTGCTCTGGAGAGATTACACTGTTCAATTATATAATACAACTGTCTCATTGAGTACTGACCTCAGGGTTTTAAAAACTTGACATTATTTCTAGGGTACAATGATATATATCAATTTATGTCAGGGGGGTCCAAGTCCTGGTCGGGATCCCCTCTTGCTCTAGAATTAGATATGGACAACACTATTTTGCCAAAAACTCATGGGGGAGTCCGGATCCCCGGTCCCCCTCCTCTAGAACTGCGAATGCATGCAATATCTATGTTTAGTTTCAATGCTGTTCCCACTAATTGACCATTGTTTTCCATGAGAAATGGTGTTTATTTTTTTATCAGAGAGATCAATGCATTTTTGTGATAGGAGGAAGGGTGCAATATTTTGTGTACATTGTATATTTGTGTTTGTAATAATAACCAGTTTGTATTTAGTTATGTATGCTTTGTAAGATTGTTTGAATAAATCAATGATAAGTGTGTATACGTATGCTTGGTTTCCTGTTTGCCAACCATGCTGTACTGGATTGAGAACCAGCTTTTTTATCTGCTTATAATAGATAGACTTTTTGCATGTAGTTATCTCATGATGGTACAAATCAATGATCAAAATAATATAAACTATACATGATGAATCAAGTTACATCAAATAATAGCTTCCTGTATTGTTTGGTTTGTGAACTATCCTAGGCCATCCTTGAAAACTTGTATGTTTGCAATTCCATAACTCTGTATGTTATCATTATTTTCAGAGGGTAAAACTTTAAAGATGTTTTTCTCAAACGATGAAAACCAAGTAAATGGGTTCTGGAAATAATGTGATAAAATGCTGTGTGTTTATTGTCTGTATCATTTATCTTTTTCCTGATTCAGTCACTACTACTGGTTTATGTCAAATTATTTTTGAAGTTTGAATTATACATGTACAGACATAATGAAGTTAATATCTAATATCTGTTATTCTTTGTTAAAATTTCGAAGAATTTATATTCTTATTGTAAGATTAATGTTACATGCTGGAAGACATTCCATGGTTGTTTTGTTTTGAAAGATATTGTCTGTTACAATTTGAATCATTTGTTAGTTGGACTACATTAAGGCTAGAAATTGGTACATATTTAAACATTAATTTTTATAATGTTATAAAATGTCATCATGCTCTAGGTCTGTATAAGGGATGTCCCAGATTTACTTAGAACATTGCCACGGTATTCATGAATGAAGTTTGATGTTTACTTAAATATATATTTGTGAATGAGGAAGTTTATACTGGGTGATATTTTCCCTGCTTTCTGGAATTTGCAAAAAAAATTGACGATTCCATGTCGCAAACTTTACTGCTGTTACCGTATGCGTGTGAGTTACATCTTTATTCTGTAATGCATTCCAACATAGTTTACACTTAGCGGGAGAAGACCACTTCTTGGACGTTAATAGGAAAGTGTATTGGTAGATCTTGCTATCTTTAGTATAGTTACCATTACTAGAAAATTACCATAGATGATTGTCATCAACACAGCATCTTTCTTCAATCTTTCACTTGTTTACTCACAATGTTTTTTCACAATGTTTACTTTCATGATATCAATAAAGAAATGAGCATTTTTGGGGATTTTGATAAAAATGTCAATATGGTATTAATTATAGCATGTTGTTATATGAAGAAGAGAAATTATGTGTGTTTGTGTTTTTGCCGAGTGATTTTAAATTTTAATGACACAAAGCCAACCCATATAAACAATTTCCCTTCATTATTAATCAGTATGCCTGTAACATGCCATGACTGAGCTATCATAGTACATATTTGGGAAAATAAGAATGAAGAGGTAGACAAAGTTGTCTATATCGATTATATGGATTAATTACATGGTAATTTTTATCAATTAAGATGTCATACATCAAATGTTGTAATCAGGGTGTGGTTCTTTCATCTTTCAATCGTGTAATGTTCCATGCTCTAAATTTTTGCTGTGTGTCTGTGTATTTAAGTCATAATTCTTGTTATGGTGAAGTTTTATAGTAGAAGTACTCCTTATTTTCAATTAAAAAGCAATTAACTGTACCACATAGATGTTATATTCCAATGCATCCATTGTCTTAGACATACACTCAGTATATTTAGAAACTATCACTGGAGTTTATCTCAAATTACATGGATTTTTGCACACGTATAGTACTATATATACATATACTATAAAAGGGATAAAGGGAGAGAGAACTCTTGACAATCTCCTGCAATATACATATACTATTGAAGGCATAAAGGGAGATAATTATAGAAAGGGTAAAGGGGGAGAACTTGTGACAATATCCTGTGGTTTTACATGGGGATACAAGTAAAAGAACTGTACACTATATTATTCCATGTTTACACAGCATGTAGACTTAAAGTGTTGCTTACCATCAATTGATATTTACATACGAAAGAGCTTCATAATAAACTACCGCTTAACAAATCTATCTCCGGTCTGAAACAGCATTTATAAATGTACCAAGTATATTTTTATTTCAACTAAATTTTCAAGGAAGGGTTAAGTTGATACAGGAAGCGCTACATTCCTGAGACCGTGCTTCCCCATGTTAGTTTGTGTTACTCTACGTTTTGTCTTATGTGTGTGAACAATATTGGTCTGTTTTAAATAGAAATTCACTTTAACTTGCTTGCTTCGATAGTTAGAGATCAGCTGAATGTCTTCATTGATACGATATGTATGATCATGGATATTATACGTTCTATGTACTGTAGGATGTTATTATTATGTTTATGTTTGATTGTATGGTTTATTATGTTCTTGTATATTTATGATCACATGGAGATTTTTATCTTATTGATGAATAAATCTTATTAAATGCTTATTTTCTTGTTGATAATTTATGTGGTGTCACATTGCGTGCACCTGCTGTGTACCTTCAGTACTGCTTGAACAACTTATCATCTATTTTTCTCTTATATAGTCAGACCTCGTTTATTCGACAACCCTGTATTTGAATACGTTGTGTCATTTGAAATAAACATCAAGTCCGGATGCATCTTCGAATTCAAATTGAAATGGGCTATTCAAAACTATGTATGATTCGAAATGAAATTTCAGACCAGATGTATTCCAATGAGTGAGGTCCGACTATATATACTTGTGTTTTGTAATTGTTGGCAAAACTTCAACACTCTTGCATTGCCTTTTATTTACTGATCAATTTAATATTGATAGTTCTAACAAAATGCCAATGAAATAATTTTTGTTTCCCATAGTAACAATTGGTCAACAAGTGGTGTTTATCGATGAAATAATTCTGCCTAGTGATCTATTGGACTTGTTTGAATAATGTCTTAACGGTCTCACGAAATGTCTTGCATCATTCTCTGACCCACCCAATGTTGTATTCAGGGGTTCCATTAGGGGCTGAATCTCAAGGGTCATTTTGATAATTTTTGACTGGATTTTACCATTTTACAGCCTAATTACCTAGAATTTAGAGAAAAAATGACCCTTCAGTCCGAATCCTAAGGGTCAAAATGTGACTTTTTGGAATAGAGTCAAATCCAGGGTCACATGGAACCCCTACATATTTACTCAGTCATTGAATTTTCATACACAAACATCACATTTCATTAGCGACATTCAGTTTTGTAATAATGACGACTTTTTAAATACACAAAATTGTTATTACAATGAAAACAACAACAACATACGTTGTTGATTTGCTATAAATCAAAGTCCATCATCATTTTCAATTTATCAATTTGTGCCACAATTTAAAACACACATTTTGTCTGATTTAAGTTATTTACATGCAAAATCCACATAACTACACGGAAATGTTATGGTGAGTATAAAATGATATATTAAATCTGTCGAGTCACTGTCAATATCTCGTGCATCACGTATATTACACGTCAACCACTAACACTGCGTTAACTTGTTGACGTATTTTTTTTTTAAATTAACAGATAGATTGATTAGTTAACATAACAATAGTGTTATTACAATTACAGTCGGGCATTTTATTATGTTTTGCTCGCCTGGTAAGCTCGGTCTGTAGAACGCTGGACTTACAACGTGAAGGTCATAGAGTCAAAATGACTGAAGGAATTACAATCAAAGTCATATCCCCCCCCCCCCCCCCCCGCCGCGGGTTTGTTTCAAGTTTTCAATTGCTTGCGGAAGAACAGGTTAGTATACGGCAGCTCTGCGTTCAGTTACGGCTATCAGCCCTATCGTTTCGTAATTTGGTTCCCGTGTGCAGCCAATGTGATACGGTGGGCAAGGGATACAATACAAAACGTTCGCGGCTGTTAGCCGTAACTGAACGCTGGGCTGGTTGGTAACCTAGGGACACTGGTCCTGCCACCTGACCGCTGTACATAACTGAACGCTGGGCTGGTTGGTAACCTAGGGACACTGGTCCTGCCACCTGACCGCTGTACATAACTGAACGCTGGACTGGTTGGTAACCTAGGGACACTGGTCCTGCCACCTGACCGCTGTACATTACTGAACGCAGGACTGGTTGGTAACCTAGGAACACTGGTACTGCCACCTGACCGCTGTACATAACTGAACGCAGGGCTGGTAGGTAACCTAGGGACACTGGTCCTGTCACCTGACCGCTGTACATTACTGAACGCAGGACTGGTTGGTAACCTAGGAACACTGGTCCTGTCACCTGACCGCTGTACATTACTGAACGCAGGACTGGTTGGTAACCTAGGAACACTGGTACTGCCACCTGAGCGCTGTACATAACTGAACGCAGGACTGGTTGGTAACCTAGGAACACTGGTACTGCCACCTGAGCGCTGTACATAACTGAACGCAGGACTGGTTGGTAACCTAGGAACACTGATCCTGCCACCTGACCGCTGTACATAACTGAACGCAGGACTGGTTGGTAACCTAGGAACACTGATCCTGCCACCTGACCGCTGTACATAACTGAACGCTGGGCTGGTTGGTAACCTAGGGACACTGGTCCTGCCACCTGACCGCTGTACATAACTGAACGCTGGGCTGGTTGGTAACCTAGGGACACTGGTCCTGCCACCTGACCGCTGTACATAACTGAACGCAGGGCTGGTTGGTAACCTAGTGACACTGGTCCTGCCACCTGACCGCTGTACATAACTGAACGCAGGGCTGGTTCGTAACCTAGGGACACTGGTCCTGCCACCTGACCGCTGTACATAACTGAACGCAGGGCTGGTTCGTAACCTAGGGACACTGGTCCTGTCACCTGACCGCTGTACATTACTGAACGTAACTAAATGGTGTAAAAAACTCCCAACACACGACATTAAGTTTGACTCGTAGCTTTCAGAAACGAATTAAACAAACTGACGGGGTAACTTTTTTCACTATTATATTATTACCAATTTAAGGTACACGGTACATTGTATATTCTCTTTTCTATTGAGGTCCTCCAGTTGGTGACATTGGTCAAAACATAAGACGGTAACACATTACTCACTAAGTTAACAATAATTAAATATTTGGGTCAACAGTGTTCATAATAAAACATTCTCAAACTCTCACGTTTACACACTTATTAAAACATTTATAATGTTAGTACGTCTGACCATTATCTGAGAAATGATGATAGACTCGATGCCTAGGGCGTGTTTGGTTAGGTTAAATATAAATGCACATGCACGTGAAATGAGTTCTTTTGTTTTAAACAAAGTTCAACCAGTTTAATCAGATGACGGAAAAAAATTGCCGGTATGTCTGTACGTCACCGACTTGGTGTAGCCTTTAATACATCTTGCGAAGAATAAAAAAAGGCTAATTATTTAATTATCCAAACCTCACCAAAGAGTTGATCACTTACATAACATAAACAATTGTCTGTCTGTTACCTATGTGTAATCATTAATTTATTACTATTTGTATGTCGATCAGTCCATTGACATACTGTTTGACAGATGTAGACAATATACGTGTATGTCACGATACAAATAGGCCGCACATCTTATATGGTTTATGTTTCAGTCCCCAAAACTGGAACAACTGATATTCTCTACCAACCACACAAGTAGTCGAAACATCTAAACTTTGTAGAGTGAAACCTCTTACAACGACCGTCTTAAAATAAACACCACTTCATTAATGACCATATTTTCATTGACCATTTTTTATTCCGTATTTAACTCGATAATCGGACAACCTCGCAATTAAGACCGTTTTTCTTCAGAACAAATGGGGGTCTTATTATCTAGGTTCTACTATATAAACTACTACATCGGACAAGGGTATTTACCACATTCAGCAAACAGTGGATTGTAACTTACACTAAGTACGGAAAAGTGTGAAATTTTATCAAAAACGAATAATATAGCTCATCTTTTCAAACATTTTATACGTACATCATACGTATATTTGAATCGTTGCAATAAGTGTGTACCATGTGCCCTAAGTTGCATCATTTCGTGGATAAATGGAGGCCCATGAGGACAACATATTTACAATTACATGTACATGTATATACAGGATAATTCAAACATATAAAGTTGCGGAGAAGATACATTTACATTAAATTAAACATGTGTGTTGACCAAAATGACAATTGTGTATAGAAGCATCAACTGTATTCACAAGTTACAATAATATATAAATAAAACAAAACAAAAATAACCCAAGTTTGTTTCCTGTCGAAAACGAAATACAGGAAACTGTTGGAAGAAAGTATGAATTTTAAAAGTACCACATGCCATTAGTTGGACTGTAGAGATATTCTTCCCCCGCTTCTTTCATTTCTTCGCCACTTCTGACTCCATACCGTCAAAATCTTTTATACACAATTGTTCCATTGAATTTCAGTGTCGATGAGCACCCCGAGTATGACGGCGATGAGCACCCCGAGTATGACGGCGATGAGCACCCCGAGTATGACGGTGATGAGCACCCCGAGTACGACGGCGATGAGCACCCCGAGTATGACGGCGATGAGCACCCCGAGTACGACGGCGATGAGCACCCCGAGTATGACGGCGATGAGCACCCCGAGTATGACGGCGATGAGCACCCCGAGTATGACGGTGATGAGCACCCCGAGTATGACGGTGATGAGCACCCCGAGTATGACGGCGATGAGCACCCCGAGTATGACGGCGATGAGCACCCCGAGTATGACGGCGATGAGCACCCCGAGTATGACGGTGATGAGCACCCCGAGTATGACGGTGATGAGCACCCCGAGTATGACGGCGATGAGCACCCCGAGTATGACGGCGATTAGCACCCCGAGTATGACGGTGATGAGCACCCCGAGTATGACGGCGATGAGCACCCCGAGTATGACGGCGATGAGCACCCCGAGTATGACGGCGATGCAACAAGATTAGCTAAAACAGCATCATGTTTCTGAATGGCCGCTGGGTTGAAATATGATACTTTGAATTCTTCTGCTCACAGCACTGAAGTCACGCGGATGAACGCAAACTTGTTTTTATTTATTTTTGTTAAATTTGCTTAATAATAGAATAGACATATGCACATCATGGGGCCCAAATATGTATTATGTATATAGAAAAATGTTACACAAAACTGTCTTAGAAATACAGTGTATATGTGTGTCTTCTGAATCACGTGTTATGTTACTTCCACTTAAAGAAATATTCCCCATTTTTAATAAAATGAATATGATATATTGATTCGGCACAAGGGTCGTACCTGCGATGTCTTCCACATCAGACGACACCGAGGTGTCAATTGGCGGGTCCACAAGTTTTTTACTAAAACATTCATAATGGATTGAACTACATTTTCACGAAGTGAACAATGAATCTAACAACAGCAAACAACAATAATTCCGTGGCCTGATCACGATGTAGAAGCAGTCAGGCGTGGTGGTAACATCAAAAGGTAGGAGGAGCATACGACTTGTAAACTTGTTCGAACATTTGATTGTAGTCAAACGTACATCGTATCCACGGAGATACAGAGGATTTGTTTTGTTTGTTACATACTATAGGATATGTATGGAACTTATAAAGGTATTTATCTTTCCCACCATCGTTAAATAATTTTGCAAGGTCTGTTTCTATTCTTTATTCTGTATGTAACGTTCATTTAAAAATACAAAAATGTACGTGGAACTGAACATCTTATATAGTCTAGATTGGTGTCAAAAACGTTCGCATTTATTTGTAAATATATTAACATAACTCAGAATAATATTCAAGGATTTTTTCTTGTAATTCAAGCTGACCCTCATATAATGGCAATCTATATATATAATATATGATGATAAATGTATACGGTTTATATTGCCACTCAACTTTGAGTTATGTATGATTGATCACAACGAAAATTAACTACACGTCATTTTATATGTTATATATTTTATCACAGGAGCCGCATTTACCTGTGCATTATATCATATAGTACTATAAACTGAAAGGCAATGTCGAAATAATTTTAAGGAAACTGCAACGAGACATTGAAGAGTAACACACTACTGCACATTCATTATACAGATGGATACAACAATATATCACCACTAACGAATGTTTATGCATGAATATGCACGTTACATTAGCATTAGCGCATTATCAATGTACTTAATATAACATATTTCATCGATGGACATTAAGTGTGCCCTGCTGTCATTAAGAACTAGCATAAATTACTCCTACCATCTATATAATCAATTAAATAACAATGTCATGCACTTACAAACGATTTTTAAAAAATAATAAAAACAATAGCTGCATTGAGATACATTCTGAAACCACAGAGTTGCGGTGTGATGCATTCTGAAACCACAGAGTTGCGTATATATAGAAGTGAAAATATGAGGTAATTAAGACCACGAAATGCAGGTACTTAATTGGACTGTTTCATTTACCGTCATGTGGTCAAATGATATGGGTTTTTTACGTACCGAAAATAGAAATTGGTTTGTGTATTATTTGTTTTACATGTTCCTCAAAATTACAATCCACCATACCGTTCATGTTGATCGAGCGAAATGTAACACTAGTAAGATATTATACAAAACTTGTTTTGAAAATCAAAATCGCTTCCTAGTGGCATCTAAACTGCGTGTTTTTTAAAATTATTGATGTTGTGGTGTCGTTGGATTTCTGATCGTTTCGGTTTTATTTTGTGTCCCCTACCTACTTACACCTCCTTGTTCATTTTGTATTGTTTTTGTGTCACCTCGCTTCTTGTGCCTCCTCCCATTCTTTTGTATTGATATACATGTATCTATAGTACTGATTTGTGAATGTGGACTTCACTGCTATTCATAGTTTCACTTGTAATAAAGTGTCAGCCATTCCAAAAAGCTTCAATAACTAATGCGGTCATAGATAAAATGACATCATCCTCGATGACGTTGGATACATTGTATGTTGATGTTTTATTATTTCAGATGTACGTTCTAACAGTTTTCTGTTCCCTTGTACCATTTGTCATGTCGGCCATCACTGAACTCTCATTACCCGCCGATGTACACCAATGCTTTGAACGCGAACTTTCAAGATCAAACATTTCAACACTGATTGGGGAAGTGATATTCTCTAAATGTGTACACAAGACCCTGTGGGTACAACCAACAACTCGACAGAACACCACGCCTCTAGGTAATGATGCTATAGACTGGATTTCTGGACTGGTTCAAATGGACATGCATAATTTCGACATGTTTGCAGGAGCCGGTAGTCATGCAAACTCTCGTCCTCGTCGCCAAACCAGGGGATTTCCAACAGACAGACGAGTGGACGGACAGTTTCCACCAAACAGACGGGTAGACGAACAGGTTTCGTTCCCAGCAGACAGGCGAACGAGCGGTCAGTTCCTACCAGACGGAAGATTTGACAGACAGTTTCCAACAAACGGGGGCTTGGGACGACAATTTTCAGCCGACAGACGAGTGGACGGACAGTTTCCAACAGACAGGGGCTTGGATAGACAATTTTCCGCTGACAGACGAATGGGCGGACAGCTTCCAGCAGATAGACCCCCAGCAGGAAGACGTCAAACATTGCGACGACAGCCAAGGGTACGGAAGGAGTATAGAATGTTGTCAGACAGAGAAAGGCAATTGTTTCATCGCGCATTGAATATGCTAAAAGCAGACACGGTATGTATTATGTACGTGTTTCGTACGAAATAAACTATACTTTCAAAATCAATTACAGACTGGATGTCCGATACAAAATGCATTACTCGTCCACAGCACATCAAATACCACGCCTTATGTTCAGAGACATTTAGCACCACACCCCTACTCGATGACACCTTTGCTTCAGAGATATTTAGCACCACATCCCTACTCGATGACACCTTTGCTTTAGAGACATTTAGCACCGCACTACTACTCGATGGAAACTTTGCTTTAGAGACATTTAACACCGCACTCTTACTCGATGGCGCCTTTGCTTTAGAGACATTTAACACCGCACTCTTACTCGATGGCGCCTTTGCTTTAGAGACATGTAACACCGCACTCTTACTCGATGGCGCCTTTGCTTTAGAGACATGTAACACCGCACTCTTACTCGATGGCAACTTTGCTTTAGAGACATTTAACACCGCACTCTTACTCGATGGCGCCTTTGCTTTAGAGACATTTAACACTGCACTCTTACTCGATGGCATCTTTGCTTTAGAGACATTTAACACCGCACTCTTACTCGATAGCAACTTTGCTTTAGAGACATTTAACATCGCACTCTTACTCGGTGGCAAATTTGGTTTAGAGACATACAGCACTACCTTCCTCCTCCATCCCGAATCGCTCTGGACATTTTACCATTGCTTTCAGCAGTATACCCGCTTTGCAACAGGACAGATATAACTACTAATGTTAATATTTCGATTAGAGATGAATAAATAAGTTCAATAAAACTTTATCGTATCCGTCTAAGGCAAGAAAAATAGTCAACATAAAAAACTGTTAAAAATTGATGTATTAAGGCAGTCAAATAAACAAAGCATTTGAAATATATCATCTGTTTATTTGTATAGTGGTATCAGTGACAATACATTATTTTATTGTCCGCATGGTCTATGATTTTACTACTTAAATGATTACTTATTGTTTTTTGGAAAAAGACAACACGTATTGTTTTTATATATAGGTTGATCGTATTTTAATTGATATTACTTGAATAATTTAGTCATTTATAATGTTGTAGCCACTTACCGTTGATGTATTTTCGGAGGCACGTACTGTTAGTATAAAATCAGTTTTTTTTGCATCCAGTTATGCGCAATATTTGTATGGACAGATGAAGAAATGAACGCTCTATAAAACATGCGCGATAATGTGAATATTTTGAGATGACAAACATCGTGCAGTCAAATTTGACGCTCAAACTAATAGATTTTCTGTTTGTTGTCTGTATGTACTGGGGCGTAGATTCCTATAAGCCGTGAAGGCTCCGGCCTACACTTTTTTCGAAAAAATAAAATGTCCAAAACTGTAATGAGATATTTAACGTATGTTTTTGATGTTTATTTTAAGCATATTCTCTGACGATCTAGCTACGATCTGTTGCCGGGGGACCATAAAACTAGGCCTACACATCAATTTTAGTTAAGCTACGCCCCTGGTATATACACTATATGTGTTACTTGTATAGCATTCATGATGTATTGTGTTGTATTTCAGTCAGTATCCCCGAACAAGTATGATGCACTGGCAAGACATCACTACAGTTCGGTAGGCCGAGCACATTACGGCCCTAATTTTCTACCATGGCATCGACTATTTCTTGTTGTGTAAGTAAATTTGACTTTTGTATAAATTCCATTTTCTAATTCCGTTGCAAGATGGATGGGTTATTATGTTTGGCATTCCAATGTGGATATTCCTTTACGGTTCTATTACCAAGTTTAATATATGTTAGTGTATAAATTGATAGTATATGTCTCAAACTCAAACATCTTCGACCGAAAAAGACTTCATAGAAGTAACTCCCATTTGATCCAAGGACCACATTAAGTTTATTATTACTTTTGGTCCAATCCATGAATAGTTATGTCAATTTCATACAAATGTTAAATTCTAAAATGAAATACATGTATGCAAGTCTTGCTAGATTTGGTGGTTGGTTGTTGAATGTGCAAATATAAGCGACGTTTCCACAATAGAAATTGTTACATAAAATGATACATTTGTTTCTGCTGTGTCATGCATTGATCTGATAGTATTAGCAGAGATGTGAGTCATGTGAAATGAAGAATACAGTTGATTGAGTTTCAACATTGATTTACTTGTACATATACATGCATTGTGAAAAGTCCAAAGTTAACTGTATAAGTGAGGTCATAGATAAATATTGTATTGTGCAACATTTTATGAAGTTTGATTCAATTTACAGAATGGAGAACGCCCTGAGAGAGAAAGTACCATCAGTGACCATACCATACTGGGATAGTACACTAGATGATGGTCTTCTAGACCCTAGATCTTCAATTATATGGACCCCGGAGTTTTTAGGAGAAGCCAATGGTTATGTAGAAGATGGACCTTTTGCTAATTGGGAAACTCAAACTGGTCCATTGATTCGGTACTTCGGTAGCGCTGGAACTGTGATGAACTGGACGTATATCTACAATGCTTTCCGTCAAAACCATCTTGAAAATATTACAGAACCATACGCAGAGCCAGACAACAACATCGAACTGCAACATACACAGGTGCACAACTGGGTAGGTGGACACATGGCCCCGCCCGGATTGGCAGCGTTTGATCCTGTGTTTTACATGCTTCATTCCTATGTTGATTTGCTGTGGGAAATCTTTCGTGGGCTTCAGAAGCGACGTGGAATTGACCCAACGACAGATTTTCCTAGGAATAACACGGAAATTCCCGTGGGGCAAAGATACGAAGATCCGTCGGGATTTGGCAGTTTACTGAACCGCCATGGACTCAGTAATGTTTTTACTGACAATATTTATAAATATGACCGGCCGCCATCTTGCACAAAACTAAATCCCGATTGTGGTTCTCAGTATCTGCGCTGTGATACTTCTGGTGCGCAACCGAAGTGCGTCTCGGCCTCTGTGTTTGATATACAACCAATCTTTCTCGCAAGCGGTTTGCCAGCTGCCGGTGGTTCAGGTATTCGTGAATTCAGTCGGCGGAAACGGAGCCCGCAGCTAGCTGAAACAAGAAAGCATACCCAAGTGCTTGATATGATACAACGAGTGAGTAATGTACAGTGCCAACCTAGCAATGTGAATGAAAAGTATGTAAACAATTTTGCCATTGACAGCATAGCGGACAAACAAAATTGGGTGTATATACCGGTGCAAGTCATTTATAAAAATATCAACACAAACGCAACAAATATGAATGCAGGGACGGTGTACGATATTTGTAAAAGAGACAACTCTAAAATTCCATCAAGAATCTTTACTGAATCAAATGGAATGAATTATGTAGGGTTATATAAAGAAATATCGCACTTTCGAAATGATGTCTTGACTTCTTCCTCCTTGACCTTTGTTGGTGCGCGTAAGCCAGCTGCTCATGGGCACAGTGACATTTTGGTGTCTGCGTACGATGAATGTGGCAACATGTGTCAGCCATATTGTCTGGACAGCAGGCGAACAAAAAGTAGAAAATGCCACGGTGCCATTCGAATCACCGGTGAAACACCGCGCATGTACGGACATGACGTCAGCAACGTGTTAAACAGCATTTGGAAAGAAGATAATACCGGCTTGCCATACTTAGATGAATCTGAAATATTTGTAACATTGGTTTGTGACAGAACGAAGTCTTATTGGCCATGGTGAATTATTATATTTTAAATGTTTATTTTTTTATATATACACAAATTTGTGAGTTGGTTGGTGTTTGTTGTTTAGAAATCCTCATTCAATTTTGTTGTAACCAATATTACTAAATCCACTTTAATTGAGAATACACGTGGAGTTCCAAGTGGGCAGGCACATAAACCGACATATGACAGTTGAACGTAAAACACGCAGACACTGGCTTATAAGTGCATGAATCGTCACAAATCATCAAATCTTGTTACCAGTATATATCGAGGGGTGAAAGTGAATCAAGTGTATATACATGAAGACCGACAACTTTTGCTTTCACCACCGATATGCCCATTTTTCTATGACATTTTGTTTCATTCTGCATTCTTTAGTGAAATAAGACGCTTCATAGTGTAGTTGTTTATGCTAAGCGGCGTTGGTGTCCCTATAATTCTGCAATCTACAGGAACACGATGGTGAACGCTGATGTCTGGTAAAATTATCATGTGTTTACAATGGCAGATGAATGTATCGTCATAGGGACCTTTGGTCTCAGAGAAGACGCGCCATTGACGTATTATCTTATGAAACATTTGGCATCTATAAACTGTCGCAATGATTTATTAAGACTATATGTCAAGTACAATATACGTTTTGTTGCATACATTGAGTAATGGACTGTAGTTTTAATGATCAAATGTTAGCAGGGACATCCGTGTTGAAGAAGTGACGCCATGATTTATTTGCAAATAATTTTAATTAATGATGATATCTTTTTCAGTCCGTATATTTAACTAAAGCCATTTAGCACAATCTCACGTATCTGTCTTAATTACAACATCAATTAGTCTGCTTGATTAATAACTGAACAATTGTTTGGCAAAGGTAAATGTTCAATATCATCAGTCTTTATTACATGGGTGTTTCTCCAATAATGTCCTTGGGTGAACATAAATTTGGCGACTTGCCTTTGCTGCAATTACATACACAGATGTAGCCACGTTCAACTACATCTCCAACATGTTTTGCCGTTTGTAATCCGTCTCCTTTATAGTTTTAAATTGTTTATGTTTTAATGCAGCTATAAACATTCATTAATGTATGTGAGGATCAAACAATTTTGCTTTTAATTGCTAATTAAATAATAAACACGGCAATGACACGTAGTTAAGTACTAGCATTACGTTTAAATAACGTTTGTCGTTGTAAAAACTTCTCATTTAATTGGAGTCCAAGTTTTCAACTGCAGGTGTGGGTTGCATATTCTAATCAGTTTATTTGAAATTAATTATCAACCAGTACAAATATTCCCTTCCGCAAGCAGCTGACAACTCCTCCAAATGAATCTGAGGTGGAGGACAAATGTCCGCATCCAATATATCTGAAGGACATGACCATTCCTTCCCGAGAATAGAACCCGGACATCCCGGGTGACAGCCCATCACTCTACCAACTGAGCTAATGTGGTGGGCTCTTACACTGCAGATAATGGTGTGGTTAGAGTGGTTTATAAATAGGTCCGCAGAAAGATTTTGGCGCGTGTTAATGACGTCATCTGGCTTCTGAAAGGCCTTGGATATGTATCCATCATGTTAAGTGCGTGTTAAAATGTGGAGAATCTATAACTTTCACCTACAGCCAAAATCAGCGTATTAGGAAAAGGGTCTATCATGAAAACGATGGAGATTAGACCAAGCTACACAAATGTTCTACTCAGAAGTTGCTTATTGACCCATGGTGCAGAACAATTGTTTTTAAAGTCCAACTGTTTTAGTTAGTAGAGGGACTGCCATTTAGGAGCACAGGACTTGATATTCATGTGCAGGGGCATACCTGGGTGATTTTGAAGTGTACGCCAAGTGTGATCATAGGTGCGAAACGAGCAACAACGCTTCGAGGTAGGGGGGTAGGTGTGAGAGGGGGGACATTTTGAAAATATGGAGGCAAATGATGCGTTTTCATGCTACATAATTACTGCGGAAGAATAAGGTAAATAACTGATGTTTTCGAGCGAATTTGCCTATAATCCCATCCTCCCCTCAGCCTTCATTTTTATTGCATTTTTTGAACTTCTATTTTTTCACTTTTTCTGACGAATTGTACGCATTGACGTACGTGCGTATGCCTGGATACACGCCTGCAAAAGAAGCTAATATTCGATGGTTAATTTATGAAATAACTAATTGTATACATACGTTTTAGTGAGTAAGACATAAATGCACCTCTATACATGTAGCTATATGTTATGCGATGTATTTTTAATATGGCTTGGACGGAGACCCGGATATTAGGTTGTCCAATCTTCAGTATTTAGGTATTTGAGTTTATGTAAGAAGTAATTTTGGGCGTTCAGTTCTGTTCAATTTGTGTGAAACTTGGAACCGGTATACGGACCGCATAAATGTTTCATTTGTCTCACCTGTTACGGAAATTGCCGAGAGGTTGCGATTGCGCTCCATAAGGTTGAGTAACTTCCCTTGACTGGTCTAGCCGTCAATAACATTTTAAAGACAGTAGGCCCGACGCAGGATTTCAATGGATGATACTACTTAATTTAAAAAAAACTGAAACGATAAAATTCCCGTAATAATGCTGCTTACATGGGTAATATTTCAGTGTAAGGGTATGAAAACAAAATAAAGATTTGTATCGCAATTCCCTTGCGGCTGATGACGATATTGATCACATCGGCAACGAAAATATACCATAAAATAGGAAATATGTAGGCAGCACATCTCACTACAGAGGGTTGTGACCACAAAAGACCACGTATACAAGAGTATCTGAGACACTGATCAGTCCAACCAAACCGAACTACCATGCCACCATGAGGAGACCGGTACGGAGGATCGAATTTAGGCCCATCTTTGGATGAAAATACTTGATAGTATAGGGCGTTTAGCACCAACCACATCTCCCTACAGAGGCAATGCGACACTCATTAGTAACTTTTTGGTATTTTTTTGGTTTTGTTCAAGCCTTATAAAATGTCAATGACTGTGTTTTATTCTTTGTGTATGAACATCATCATGATAGAATATAATGCTACAGTAAATCAGAATCGCTTATTTAAAAATCTTAGAATTAAACATCTCTGTATATTTTCGTACTTATACTCAGACATACATGTAAGGTTGGGGAATTTTAGATGGGGCGTGCGCCGGGATCCGCTAGTGAGGTCAGATGATAGTAAGACGATTTGCCTCATGCATAGACCCTTATAAATGAGACATTGTGACCCAATAAGACCAAATACACACGAGTACCTGAGACCCTCACGGGTCCAACGACAAAACAAATTCGATCCTCAGTAGGGGCCTCGCTACGTTGGTCTGGTGGTTCTTCTTGCACTCGTTGGACTCCTGGTTGTCTCGGGTTGTCGTGTATACGTGGTCATGTTTGGGTCAGTGAGATACGCAGCTCGGGCAAATCGCTCGATATATCATCAAATCATTTCATTGAGCGAGAGATGCAAGTTTTGGTCCTCAATAGACCCCGTACGATGGTCTGGTGGTAAGTTTGCTTTTACTGGACTTGGTGGCTCTCATATATGGTCTCATTTGGTCGTATTGCTGCCTCCCTTAGTAAGAGAGCGATGCAGAGTGCAAATCGCCATATTGGATGTTTACGTTCAAACATTGGTGTTAGTTCGATATCTTAAATTATGTAGGGCCTTCCTACGAGTCTTGTGGTATTTCATCCAATCGGTGGACTAGTGGAAGTCTCAAGCTGCTGGGTATACCCGGTTTTATCGGGTCACATTACCTCGGGACACATAGGGAGAAATGGATAGAGCAAATCGTCCAATTATCGTAAATTTTCTTTCAGTGACAGGTACAGGTTTGTTCTTCAATAAAAGCCCCGAGGCGCCTCCCCAGGATGGTGTGTTGGATCTAATTGTAACAGTTGGACTCATGCAGGTCTCAGGTACTAAAGTGTATCTGTATTTTGGGTGATCATAGCTTTTGTTACCTTACCTGACGTTAAATTACCGATACTAGCTTCCTACTTGATTGAACCTCTATACGGGCCTCGATTCGTTTGCTCAATGGTGTAAGGGAGGTAATTATTGTTTGTAGCTATTGACGGCTAGCTGGCTGGCTGTTACCAATGAGTACGCCTATTTTCTGAAATCAAAAGTAGATCTAGGGTTCAAAGACAAACATAGAAAATGGCATTTGGACTTGGAGGGCGTTCTCAGCTAAAAATGTCGGATGAAGCGTTTTATTTTTTGTGTAGGGCTCCTTGTGCAGAAGATAATAAGACAGTAGAAGCTGTATTGTGCTGAATGCAGTGGATATTGATGTCAGTCATGTACCGATGTCCACAAGAAGTTCCCAACACTGAAAAACCGCAATCTGATGGATGTCAGTCAAGGAAACCAAGCGAGCAGTCAACAATCAAGTTTGTTGGAAATTCCAACCGAACGATGTAGCATACATAAGGACAAAGTCGTGGATATGTATTGTGAAGGTCATGATGTTGTTGGCTGTTCTACATGCTTTGTTAAAGATCACAAGTAACGCTTTATTTACATTTCGATAACTCAGACAGGCGACAATTCGAGAAACCCGGATTGATCGAGGAAACGGCACAGTCCCGGACTTTACTTCTTCTATTTTCATATAAAATGTACCGCCGATAACTCGAGCAGAAATAAGTGGAAAACTCTTGCCGGTCCCCAGTACACAAGCTATACAAGTTGATATGTGAGTTCTTCCATAACTTAGGTAAATTATCATTATTATGTGTTTATTCGTTATAGAAATGTAGGAAATTCGATTCTTCAGAATATGAACCGCTATAGACGCCTCTCGTAAAACTGTATGAAAGCATTGAATATAATTAATTTAAGATTGTGACCTACAGTTCATTCTTAAATAGATGTAGAAATTACAGCAACATTACACTGTGTAGAAAATGTATAAGATATTTTATTTTTTAGAAATTTATGGATATTTTGATAATTTCACTGCATAAGGTTGATATTAATCTCAAGCAAGTATTTCAATGAATCATTCAACATGTCAAGTGATTTTAAACATAGCTGAAATTAAGTATGGGTGTTTCGCGACGTTATACCGTCCATAAAACCTGACAAGCTATGCACTTAGTACAATGTATTATCAAAACGCCATACCTGAAAACTATGCACCATAGCTTCATTTCAAAAGCTTTTTCGTAGAGGAAAATAATAATCTAGGGTAAACATTTTGAATTGTGATTTGTATACCTAATGGGCCTTTTCTGCGCTCACATCCAATGTTTTCCAATTGTTTACATAATAAGTACATCTCGTACCCGGTCTTAACGTCTAATGGTCTATATTCTTCATAGAGACAATTAAATTATTATGCCTTCTCTCAATTCTCAGTCATTATACGATCTGACGTATTTTTGCGGGAATTAATCGTCCGGTTTTGGGAGATTTATTTTACCAATACAATACAATTACAATACAATTTATTGGCAAAATCGGCATAGTACATGCCTTTGACCATTTACAAATAAGGTAACGATATATGGTCAAGACTCAAAACATATTTACAAAATGAACATACAAACAAACATAAATATATATATATATATATATTACAGACTCTAGCAAATATACTGTATAAACGTTATTATCCTGTTAAGAAGCAGCAATTAAAGAGGTAAGTTTTTCTTGTCCATACTTCAAGGCGAAGTGAATAAATTTGGCGATATTGTTTATTTTTTTCCTACTATTTGAAGACAGAAGATTCTTATAAAGTTCAAGACTGGGCCAACTAAATTTGATATTGTATTTATTTCGCAATATTACATATAATGGGCAGATAAGAAGAAAGTGATATTCAGACTCCGTAACATTTTGGTTGCACATATTACATAATCGATTTTGACGTGGAATACCTGAATATCGACCTGTTTCAATTTCAAGCGTATGTGCGCCGAGGCGAAATTTAGTTAATGCCATCCTATGTGCCATCCTATGTGCATTATTGCTAATGTCGTCTTTTTTATCATACGATAATACAATAATTTAGACTGATTTTTTAATGTTGTCTCCCATGATTGAATATATTGATCACGGAGCCTTTGTTTAAGGATATGTACAAAATTAGTATTAACATTTTCTACATCGAGTAAAAAATTAAATCCGAGATCATTTATTACAGATTTAACATTGTTGCACCAAAGATTTTTAATCGCGATATTATTGTTGGAATTGTTGCTAATAATTAATTGTTCATTATAATATATTCTATACATAGCAGAATCAACAGAAGATTTTATCTTAAGCCACTATTTCATAGCACGTTGCTTAGCTACGACTGATAATGGTACTCTACCCAGTTCGCCTAATACTGCCACATTAGAGGTTTGGACACGGACTCCTAGCAAGTATTTACAGAATCTTATATGAATTTTATCGACTTCTTTATAGTCGTAAATTCCCCAAACATCCGAGCCGTAAAGAATTATAGGGGCAACTAAACAATCGAATAGTCTCAATTTCGTATTGGTATCTAGATTAACTCTACTAAAAATTGATATCAAATTATTATAAGCTCGTAATGCTTGGTCGTTTAGGGAGTTCACATTTCATGCTTCCAGTAGAAAATTGTCCGGTTGCAGGAAGTTTCCGGATTAGGGAGTTTCCACTGTACATGTACTATGTGACAGACAATTCATGCGTATACGAATAAACGATAGAGAATAAGGTGCCACAGGGAATCATCTATCTTTCCTTTCATTTCTTTTTTAATTATTATTATTATGAATAAGGCTGTGACTATTGATCGACGTGCATTCAGTATGAAAACATACTTAGTACACTTGCACCGGCGACTGTCAGTTAGGAAATATACGCGTATACCGTAGATGCCTCGAAAAGTAGATGGCTCGAACTAATTGCTAGGTCCGACGGCAGTTCGATGTTTAGAAGTTTTTTCTCAAATTCTGTATTTTTATAAGTAAATTTCATATTGGCCCCCCTTTTCTAAAAATTACAATTTTTGTCTTAAAAGTATTAACTACAAGTTTCCATTTATCACAATATTCCGATAAAACGTCTAAAGCTTCTTGCAAACCTTCACTACTTTTAGAGAATATAATAATATCATCTGCATATAATAAAAGGCATAAAATCAAATTGCCCAAATTAATTCCGTTTATACATTTTGCCACGAATTCACGATCTATGTCATTTAAAAACATGCTAAATAATCAGGCGATATACTTTCACCCTGTCGAACTCAAAGATTGCACGAAAACGCTTCACTAACCTCGTTAAAAAGTTTAACTCTTGATGAGATGCCATTGTACATAGATTGAATGACCTTTAGTATATTACCTTGTACACCATACTTAATTAATTTGTACCACATAATATCTCTTACTTTGAAATCAAAAGCTGTCTTGAAATCTACAAAAGCGCACAACAAGTTTGTGTTATTATTCAAACAATGAGAGATTAATGGATTAAGTACGAATATATTATCAATGGTTCCCATTTTCTTTCTAAACCCCGCTTGAGCTTCAATATAAAGTTGGTAGCTTTCTGCCCATGTATCAAGTCTGTTGTTCAAAACCCGAGTAAATAATTTCGCCAAATTGCTTAAAAGAGTGATACCTCTATAGTTAGATGGGTCATCTCTTCTTCCCCCTTATGTATCGGTACGATATAACCTTCACTCCGTTTTTGTGGGAAGTAGCCAATGCGAAACTACGCGTTAAAAAGTTTTTCAAGATAAGGTAAAATTTGTTCAGTTCCATTTTTGAAAAACTCGTTTACGAATAAATTCGGACCCGCAGCGCTATTTGATCTTAATTGTTTTATAGAATTTCTAATTTCTGTTGAACTTATTTCTGTGATAAGTTCGTCAAACATTATGTGTGTCTCATCGTTTAGAAATGTTTCGTTAAATTGGAGTATATCATCCTCAGCTTGATAAAACTTATCTTCAGGATTGTTTATAGCTTTAAAATATCGCGCAAACATGTCTACATGTCCATCATTACAGTGACAAACAAAATCTTTCGTCAATACAGCTTCGCATTTCTAGTTTTGAATTAACAAATTTTGAAGTTTCTGTCTTCCTGAACGCGTATTTCTTCTTTCTAATTTCATTCTTATACTCACTTCTCGCCTTGCTAAGATTATGCCTATTTTCGTTGGAACTATCTCTATTGAATTTATTTGATTGGACATAAAACATGTTTTTTCTTTATTGAGCACTCTTCATCAAACCAAACATTTTCCGATCGCTTATTTTGCAGTTTGTTGGTATGTTTATATTTACCAAACAATGGTGAGCATATTTTTCAATTAAGTTGGAAAATTCCGTAAGGCAGTTATCGATCACTTGCAAAGATGTACAGTTATCTAATTGCGTCAACAGATTATTAACCGAATGCAGGTATTCATCCGAGTTGCATGAATGTAACTCTCATTGTGATTATTATCCCATTTGTACATAAAATTGATCTTTTCCGTTTTGTGGTTGCTTTGAGGCAACGAATTTTCAACAACAAAATCAGATTGCCCAGATAAATTATAGACTTTAACTAAAACACCATTGATCAGGTCTGTGTTGAATGTTAGAAAATGTGTTTAGTTATTTTAAATACTTAATAAGAACTTAATTCAACATAGGTGTGATATTTAGGGTTTAAACATGATATATAACTCATTTCTGTCCTTATATAAACTGTACATAATGAAGAAATCTGAACTTTTCGAACTCTTAAAAATTACTTTTGAAAGAAATACTCAACAGTGAGTAACCAATACCAGTAAATCACCTGTATTTTCAGTTTTTCACTAGTATTAACAAAAATAAAAATATTGTTTCTGCACATAAGTTAACGGCTAAACTTGTTCTTAATCTCTTTAATTATTGATGTTATAATTGATTCTTGGCATTTTTAGTTATACACACTAGGCGTTTATAACTAATTTATAAAGTAATGTCCATCCTAAGCAAATGAAATATCCAAATACTTACTACAATGCAGGTAAAAGTCAAATATTGTAGTTTATCAAAATAATATAATGTTCATTCAACACGCAGATATATTGATGATAACAGACATCTATATGAAAGGCCTCTGACTTGTCGACAAGGCCTGAAGCCGACTTACAAGAATATCTAGAAAGTAAGCGCGTGTATAAAGATACCATTAAGAGCAAAATGTTTGCGTATTATAGGAACAAAGCAAATCTGATAAATGAAGCAATAAAATATCCGAAACTCTTCTGGAAGAAAATAAAACAATTGACAGAAGCACCTATTTTGTCTATTAATGTAACTATTGATAATTGGTATACACATTTCTTTCACCATTTTAATGATGGTTTTGGGATGAATGAAGGTCTTGATAATAACAATAACGACATGAATCATACAGTTCTTAATGAACATATGTCCGAGATTGAATATCTCTTGTTTGATAGTGATATTACAAATGAAGAGGTAACTAAGTCTGTTAAAGCATTGAATGCATCTAAGGCCTATGCAGGTGATATAAGTCCCTTGCATATAACTACCTGTATTGATATTATACTGCCTTTTTAACATGTCTTTTCAACAGAGTTTTTAAAATTGGTATTTTTCAAGAATCTCGGTCAAAGTCTACAGTTATTCCTATTTAAAAAAAGGTGACAGAAGAAACCCTGACAACTACAGGGGAATAGCATTACTGGAAACTTTAAGTAACGTATATATAAGTTTTCTAAACAAACGTCTTACATTCTTTGTTAATGCTTTTAATAAACTTTCGGAATCACAGGGTGGTTTTCGTCAAGGTTATTCCACAATTGATAATGCTTTTATCTTACAATCTTTAGTTAGTAAATACACAAGTCGAAGAGGCAGGAAATTTTATGTAGCCTTTATAGACTTCAAAAAGCCTTTGATTCTGTTAGTAGGGAAAAACTTTTTGAAATTTTGAAGAAAGCTGGTATAAAATGCCACCTGTTGAAGTCAATAGTATATATCATTATGTCAAAGGTGCAGCTAAAGATAATAAGACAAATTCTTATTTATTTATTATTTTGTCCGATTTGGTTGAAGCAAGAATGTTGTCTAAGTCCGATTTTCTTTTCGTTATTTATTAATGAAGTAAGTAATATAATTGAATACATTGGTCTGTATGGTGTTCAACTTTATCCAGACATGTCCGAGACTCTTTTACTCATGTTCGCTGATGATGTTGCACTAACATATGTTACTGTTAATGGTCTTCAAAAACAGTTGAATATTTTTAGAATCATTTGCCGTGACTTTTGTATTGATGTAAATATTTCTTAATCCAAAGTTATGGTGTTTCGTAATGGAGGTAGATTGTCTAACAATGATAAATGGTTCTACAAAATACCAAAATAGATATTGTAAATGGATTTAGTAATGTTGGGGTTTATTTTACTCCAAAGTTATCTCACTATATGATGTCTGATGCTTGCAGTAGTATAACTAAACGAGTTTTAGCCTCTGTTCTATCTTCTGTAAATATGTACATGCCATTGTCATATAGGTCATTCTGATATTTTGAATTTTTTTATAGCAAAATAGCTCCTATACTTTTATACGGATGTGAAATATGAGGTATCGAATATAGACAGTGTATTGAGTTTGTTCACATATATGCATGTAAACGTTTTATGTATGTTCCTGGACGGGCTTGTAACAATGCTGTGCTTGGAGACTGTGATCGTTTCCCACTACATATTCAGGCCAGCAAGCGTGTGATTAAATACTGGCTAAGAATGATAGAATTACCAAGTTATAGATATGTATCTAAATGTTATCAAATGTTAAAGCATTATGACTCTTTATGGCTGATTAACTGGGTTACAAAAGTCAGACAGAATGCCAACGGGTTTGGATATGTATGGGGACAGCAGGGTACTAACAATGACAATCTTTTTGTCTCTCAATATATACAAAGACTCAAAGATCAATACTTACAGTCATGGTGGGAAAATTGTACTAACTCATCTAAATGATATACGTATTCACAAATTAAGTCCGAATTTTCTGTTGAGCCATACCTAAATATTATTGATGTAAGGAAATTTCGCTGTGCCATAGCATCCTTTAGAAGCTCTTGCCATTCACTAATGATTGAAAAAGGACGACATTTAGGTTTAGACAGAGAAATACGTGTTTGCCCTTACTGTAAAGATTGCATCGAAGATGAAATACACTTTATTTTGTTATGTCCACTATATCACCAATTACGCAATTTGTACATTTCTCCATTCTATTTTATTTTTCCTTCCATGTATAAACAAAAATTACTTTTTAATTGTAAAGGAGAGAAATCACTTAGAAATTTTGCTATGTACATCCACTATGCATTTGTAAGAAGAGAACATTTTATTAATTCAGATCAACTGTAAGATTATAGTTTTAGGGATGGATGTCAAGTTTGATATATGAATTATACATTAAGCAACAAATACTAGCATGCTTCAAAATTATTACAAGTTCAAATTGGTCATTGTAATATTTAAGTGATTGTGCATTGTCTTTAATAGATATGTGACTGTCGTTTTTTTTCTGATTTTCTTTGTTATTGAAACTTGACCATTATAGGTAGAAAAGTAAAATTAATGCAGACTGAATTACTTAAACTAGAAATTAATTTGTTGCTGTGCCTAAGTAATCTTTGTTGCCTTGTATATACTTTGGCTGTTTATTTGTAATTGTTATAAGCAATTGTATTAGTCTTTCACATATGTCTATGTCACTCAACACACATTATGTACATATGTTTTGTTAAATGTTTATGTGAATGGGCCGGTGACCATTATCACAAATAAACTCTTTAAAGCTCTTTATTAATTATAAACATTAATGAGTATATTTGGTTAGGTTTGTGAATTACATACATTGGTATAATTGGATTGCTGGGACACATTGTATATATAGCATTACTTGCATATTTAGTTAAGTCAAATAGTGTTAGTAAAAGTGTAATATATATCAAATTCAACCACAATGTGCCATTTAATATACAGAAAATGCATATCATACATAAATGTATGTACACTTGTGTTGTTCTCACGCCTCGATGGCAACTGGAAATGTCAAGGTCGAATACAGTTTTTTATTACTTCGCTTAGGTGACATTTATTATGATTCCATGATTGTCGCCGCACTGAAGTGCGGCGTACTGTATGGAATGGGATATTTTTTTGTACGTGGAGGGGCACGTGACTTAATTTTTTTTTGTACGTGGAGGGGCACGTGACTTAATTTTTTTTCCCAAGATTTTTGGATTCAAGATAATTTTACCCACTGACAATAAAGTTTTACAGAAAAAGTATTTGTAATATTTTTTTATTGTTTTATTTTATTTCTTTTTAAAATCTTTTAATTTATTCCCTCATGTGGTGCACGATTTCAAATGGTCAAGGTCTATTTTGACTCATAAAATATATGAAACCAGTCTACGGAAAGTTTTTTTTTTTTGTTTATTATCATCCGCAAATGGCAGAACATGTTCCCAGCGACGTCTACCGCGTTATCATGTCGCGCTAAACTGTCTTGCACCCACCTCCCCTTCCCTTACTGTCCACTTTGATTCTCCTAGTTATTCCTTGTGGTCTGCTGGGCCATTCCTTGCGCCTCAGTTCCTTAATATGTGTACCGTTTGACCTCCTTTAGTGCTTTATGTTTTGTGGATTGTTGTTTTTACGGAGATCTGCGTGGGGAGGCATTGTCTTATGTATGTGGCTTTCCCTGTAGTTACGTATTCTCTCTCTTTTTTTTGCAGACCTGTAGCAAACCGATGAAATATCTGTTTTTGTCGGACACATTGTCATGTGAAAATGTTCAGTTAGCACCGTTTATTTTCGGAAATTGCTCAAGAAAAATCAAGTAGTCGAAAAGCGGTCCAGTCGAAAAGTATGACTTTCTAATTTGGGCGAAAAATTTACCGTTTGCGAATGTTTTATTCCACTCAATTTCGATGATAAATGCGGTTAAAAGCGGCTGAGATCAATGTATGTGATAACCATGCAATCACTTTCGTTTTCGGGTCTAGTATACGATAAAATCCGTACCGTACGGTCCGTAATGCCGCCCGCTCCGTATTTTACGAGAATGAAAATTATTATAGTAAATTCAGAATACTATTATTTTCGCAAGTATATACTGATGGTTTATGTCTCATAGTCTGTGCTATGACTATTCACATACAATTTACCTCACTGTATGTTTAGTTTATGTTTCATTTGTGACCTAGTTTGTATGTACAGCCGACTGTTTGAAACATGTATTGCTTTTTGCACTTGATTGACTTGTGTTTGGGAGTATACATTGTCTTCATCTTTCAATTTGAATAATTAATAATTGATAGTGAGATGTTTGTTTAAACTTGAATAACAAGAATAAAATAGACAAGAAATAAGATAACAGTGCTACATTGAATCCTCCCACAAGCTCAATTAGGAATGATTTGTAGACTATTAAAAGCAATTTCAAAGAAACACTAAAAAGGATTACATTGAAATAACAAAGTCCTATGCTATAGAATATTGGGGATTGAGGGGACAAACTGACTAAATATTTGTTGATTGCGTGCTGTAATGTAGCCCCCGAATGACTGAAACCGACTGGTTCCAAAATTGGCTCAAGAAAAAAAGCAGCGCTAGCCCAGATTGTCCAATTCATCTAGTGAGCAAAAGACGAGACTTCCAGTTAAACGGAAGTTGATTAGTTCGTGGAAGAAGGTAGGCCATGGCTAATATTTAATGATGATGAGATAGTCATGACCTTTACTTGAACAATAAAACTGAGAAATCTTGCTTAATTATAATGGTTATACATGTAATAAAACAACATTTAAAATACGGATTTTAAGTTGTTAATCCTGTTCAAAACATTGCAACAGGTAAGAAATTGTTGTGACAGGTAAAACATTGTTGCAACAGGTAAAACATTGTTTCGACAGGTAAAAAATGTGTCTGTGCCCGTCGTTATGTCCTGTGAAGGAGAAAAAGTATTCGCGTTGACTGTTTTACCTGTATTTCACATGTGCTATTGAAATTTTCTTGAAGTGGGCAGTTCATAATTATAATATTATATGATATAGTCATCGCTGATAATTCCTCCTTGCATGTACTAACGGAGAAGAAACTGCAGTAAGAACGAATTTGTTACGGTGACACGCTGTTTATTCATAGTTTAGGGTGGTGCCAGCAACTACAGTTTTCAGCTTCATACTGATACCATAATATACTCTTTTTTTTCGCTCGCTCGCTTTAATAAATCACAGTTTGAAAAAAATATTTTTTTTCGCTCGCTCGCCCCATTTGGGGGGGGGGGGGGGGGGGGAGGAATCCGAAGAACAAAAAAATAATTTGGTGTGGACTAATAATATTTAAAATTGCATTCTTTGAATCTTTTACATAACACATTATAACAAATAGAAGTGATGCGTTAACTGTATGAAATAAATATTTAGATAAAAGTAGTGCTTATTCTAAGCTTATTTTTTACGTACGTATGGATCAGAAAAGAAAATGTGTTCCGGTGATAAATTTTGAGTGTCATGATAGTCTGAGATAATTATTTAGAAACTTAATGAGAATTTATGTAAAAGATTCAAAGAATGTAATTTTAAATATTATTATTTTTGTGAACAAAGACCTTGCTATATACAGAGAAGTTGGAACTGGGTCTGTGAACAGATTACTATTTTTTGTTTACGTGTTTAATACTACTAAAATTGAGTGTAATGCTTTAGTTACATGTTTTTTTGTACAAAAGAATGTAAATAACAAAATATCATTCAATTCTTTAGCGGCGACCTTTGATGCTTTGCATCAATGATTTTCTTGTTAAGTTGTGTATTCAATTTTATCTAAGTTATTAGGGTATAGAAAATAATCGCAATACAAATTATTTCTTAATACAGATTTTGTCAAGGGAGATAACTTGTGCGAGATTTGTATCGGGAAGTTGGAAAAGTGTTCAAGACTGACAATACATCAAAAAGATTAAGCAATCTAAACTAAATAAAAGTTGTGCACTATTAAATGTAGTATCTATAATCCAAAATCCACTGTGCCAAATTTAACTAAAAATATCAAACCAAACAATCAGTCAATGCATTTGCTCACTTTGAATAACTTTTGAATAGTAAATAGAGTGAAATCATAAATATCAATAATTGCTGAAGTTTGATCGATTGCAACACTCTAGGCAGTGGTTGAATATAATATCGAGTCATCCCAAACCATGAATAAAATGATCATCGTTTTACTTCGAACAATGTCCGAAGATGCAACGGCTTACGTAGAACGGTAATTTTGATCGGAATATTTCAACATGAATATCTTTCATAGTGCTGCTACGGATGAAATTCTCTAGTTCCCTGTCCACACAGCAACCATCCAATACAACATGGTGAATTGGATTGATAAATGATTGCATCAGTCGGGTCCAAGTGTTTTTCTCTGCAGCAGTGTGCTCAATAAACAGGAACAGTCCACCCTTAAAAAATAAAATGTATAATAGTATCAAGTCCGTGTATGATTATGAATGAAAAGGAACGAGTTACTTACCCGTATCTGAAATGATATCTACCCGACATGGCCTATTGTCTACTTCAGTGAATTTTTCAATGCAACATAATCATCTTAAAGTTTATAACACCCGTAAGAGTTAGTATGTTTGGGTCAGTTAAGACAATAGACAGACGTTCACGGTCAATTAGGACAATAGTATGACGTTCATGGTCAGTTAGGACAATAGACAGACATTCACGGTCAATTAGGACAATAGTCGTCTGACCTTCATGGTCAGTTAGGAGATATATAGCATATATACTACAGCCTTAGGCACAAGCCCAAGGCAAATACATGTAAAGGCAAATGGGGGTTAAAATAATCATTAACACGCTCGTTCTGTGTGTATTGTTTTAAAAAGAGTGCATGTATTGTATGCGTTGTAAACGATAATCACACACCACAAGAATAATTGAAAATATTTGTAAGCTGTTGCATTGAACACCTTTCTACTAAAGACGGGTGGTGACATCCACACTTTCTCTCCTAGGTAAGTCACGATTTCAAGGTATCAACTTCACGAATTCATGATCTTGAATTCGGAATTTCACGATTTCAACTTCATGATTATTAATACGTTAAGTTGAAATGTGAATTCGTAAAGTGGAAGTCTTGAAATCTTGACCTTCATATGAGAGAAATAATGAAGTTCTTCCTTGAAATAGTTATACATTATTAATCTATTTAAAGGCATATCCTACAATAAGGTCATTTTTTCCCTTAACCAAAATATGAAATAACAAGAAATATCTTTAAAAAAGATGGTCGGCGCAACTTGAAGTTTGCAAGTTTGTTTCAATCTATAGGTAAAAATTTATTGTACATGTGTACAACATAAAAGATGCCTAAATGTCATTCAATTACGCTATATAATACAGAATTTCCAAGCCCTGTAAGGGGAGATCAATGCATTTGAGACTGCATCAATCGCAACTTCTCGGTGGTATTCGACAGAGCGAATAATGCCGAGGTGTTCCGAATGAGACGGCATAATAAATAACTACGTAGTGTGATTAGTCAAAGACACAGTATAGTGTGTTTCAATAAAGATCTAGTTCAACATTACTTATTGCATAAGTCGTGAACTCACACATCCATGTAGATAAATTTGTTACATAGCGATTTATCTGATTAAAAGAATATTAAAGTTCGCGACTGGTACATAAACCAAAGAAAGTCTTCTTAATTCCGACAACGGACAATTCCCCGTGGTGATGAATAACAAAAGAGAGAGAATACGTAACTACAGGGAGAGCCACATACATAAGACAATGCCTCCCCACGCAGATCTCCGCAAAACAACAATCCATAAAACATAAGGCACTAAAGGAGGTCAAACGGTACACATATTAAGGAACTGAGGTACAAGGAATGGCCCAGCAGACCACAAGGAATAACTAATTACAGAATAAATCTTGAAATACACTATAGAAAATGTTAACCAATCTGCTTCAAGGTTACACGTATTTTTAAATTGAAGAGAAATGGCGCGAAATTGCCTTGGTGGTTAACGTAAGATTTGATTGGTTTACAAAACACTGAATATGCAATTAGCAAAACCATGTTAGTACGGCTGCGCCGAAAAAAGATAGATCTCCTTGCTCGTTTTTATGATAATGAAGATTAAAACGTAAATATTTCATGTGAATATAGAGCAAAATCGATACAATTTTCTATATTTTTTCTAGCGCGGAGATTTTCTTACAACTTGGTATGCTATATGAGAGTCACTGTCTGAATGAAAATATGAAATAAAAATAATAGGTCACCTTGCTTGATTTTAAGATAAAGATTGATTTATTGTGTTCCAAATGTAGTTCGCCAATTTCATGTTAAGCGCCACCTAGCGGCCAACCCTTACAATAATTTCCAACATGGCGGCGTATGTGGGGTCATGCGAAAGAAGCTGTTAATTTACGATATTTGTCCTAATATTATGTAGAAGGCGAACGTCTTTGATTAAAAACGCACGTATTTATATATAAGAAGGGCAGCTGGATTTATTTCAATAAGGTATGTTATCGCTGATGTTGATATTTAAGTGTAAGCGCAAATTTCATACTACCTGTCGGAGAAAAATAGGTGGATGGGGAATGTATTTACATTTTTTTAATAACGGACCGATTGAATACAGACTATTGACAACATATCAGGTTGTATTGGAAAAAAGACTTTCATTTTTAATAAATGTTCCATCCCAATGATAAGTTTGTACAAGGCTCCTAGCAGCATATTGACGCTTACAGATAAACAAGTAATGATTGTACATGTATGGTACAAAATAATCATAATATAATTTTCAGACCCTTGCTCAGTCAAATAACAACTAAGAAGGACAGGGTCTTTAAACCATTATATAGCATCATATAATGTTGTTCAATAAACAATATTGCCCCTTGTGTGCACTATCTAGACTCCAATCTTATTCAGACCCCTATTCAGCATTTCACAATGTCTGGCCAAGTGGGAATCCAATATACAATATACATCCAACTAGTATTTGTTGTCACCATCTGACACCTATATTCAGTAAAGTTGAGAATTGTCAATTATTTTTATAGACTAACTTATATTAGAAATGTGTTTATTTGTTTTAAAAATTTTTTAGCACAGGTGTCCTATTTAGGATTTAAAACATGATATTACAGATTTCTATACTTACATAAATTGTACCCCCCCCAAGTGCAAATGAAATAATTTATTATGATTTTTTTTCTAAAGATAAGTTTAAAACTATACACACTATACATGTTGTGTGTCATGTTTTTATTATTAATTATTACTGATTCTGGTCGTTTAATGATATTTTGTTATCCCTTCAGTTCAAATTTGTGAAGTATTATCCTTGCTACGTAATTAAATTTCCAAATACTGGCTTAAATGCTGACATAAGTCCATTATTGTAGTTGAGAAAAATAACATAATGTTCCCTCAACATGCAGATATGATATTTATAAATTGCAACATATTAAAACCCGATGATAAGAAACAAAATTGACCGCTTTCAAATTATTGTTTGGAATGACATAATTAAATACTTTTAGCTAAGAAGTATAAATTGATTCAGGGTATGTTATTTCTTGCATAAGAAAGTAAAACAAATTCCTTTATTAAGTTGTTACTTTGTGACAATTCATGTTTTAAGGCCTGACTTTTCATAAACTTGTAATGTTTGTCCCTTCCCAGTACACCGGATATTCATATTTGAAAATAACTGATACCTAGCCAAAAAGTTATCTTTTTATATCAATGGTGAATGTTTCAATATACCTGTATATATATGTATTACATTCATAGTATCCAAAAAGGTAAATATGATAAAATACAATATTATTTTTTTTTGCCTTAGATGCTCACAAAAATGGGACATTGACTGTGCACCAATCCATTTATCTCTTTTGTTTGTCAATTTTAAAATGTAAATGTAGCTTGACATTTAAAAAGTTTTCTTATTTCACAGACTGTTTGTCAAGATGTCCAAAAAAACGCAAGCTTGGAGATGGTTCTGTCAAAAATATAAATCTGTTCTGTATATGTCGCCAACCTGGTACAGGAAGTGAAATGATGGTGCAATGTGACTTTTGTGATGGTTGGTTTCATCACAGATGTGTTGATTTAGATGACGATGAAGCTGAACACCTGTCAACTTGGTACTGTCCAGGGTGTGTGGATGTCATAACTGAAAATCCATCCTTATCTAAGAAAGGTATAGTATGAAGTGCATTTAATCTGTACTTAATGCAGGGGTTCCATTTGACCCTTGAGATGACCATTTGACCCCTGTAATTTCCAAAATGGCACATTTTGGCCCCCAGGAATCTGGCTGAAGGGTAATTTTTTGTCTAAATTAAAGGTAATTTGGCTATGAAATGGTAAAATCAGATAAAACATCATCAAAATGAACCTTGAGATTCAGCCCCTGGCGGAAACCCCTGCTTAATTTATGACTTACGCCCACATGTCGGTTTAAAATATACAACCAAACATCAAATTTTATATGTACCCTTGTCTCGATATACTTTCACCATAATACAGGCACCTGATAGAATACTTTTTAACACACCATTTATTTTTCATAATTTTGATCTGAAATCGGTTAATTTGCCCTCAACACCAGTTGTTTAAAAAATTGTAAAGAAAGCTGTGTGTAGCAATCTTTTATGTTCGAAGATTGCATCCTAGATGTATAGCACATACTTGCAACCAGTAGCACATGCCATTCATTTGTGATTGTGGAAGTCACAATCCAATCCCTCCCACGTGCAGGAATTGAACCTGGTATTCCTGGTTGATGGGGACGGTGTTTTACCTCTATACCATGGCGCCTCAACGACTAGTTGAAGGAGCTGAAGAATATGGTTATTGTAACTTTTTTCTTCTTTCAGGTTTACAAGCTTTCCAGGGAAGAATAGCACCAAAGAAGAGTTGGGGTCCAGACTTATTATTTAAAGGCGTTAAACTGAGCTGTGCCAAGTGCGAGTCAGGAAAAGACATCTATTTCAAAGGAGTGGCTGTGCCATCAATGAAAGACAAAGAATATAATGTGTATGTTTGTTTAAAGAATGGAGGGACTACCATGAAATGGTCCACATGTTCATGTCCAGCAGGGATTGATGGGGAGTGTGAGCACATTGTGGCTCTGATATACTTTTGATCTTCATCGCCAGGGCATCGAGAGAATTCCAGATGTTCAAACCTGCACAGATAAACTTCAGATGTGGCATGTCCGCAAACCAACACCAATAGATCTAATCAAGGTTATTAATTACCTTCAATAGAAAACTAGAGCTGAAATTGCTACCTGCAATATCATTGTATTACACAATTGGAATGAACGAGGTCCGAATGTATAACTTAACCATATTATTAAATCAACTACTTTAGACGAAACAGATCCAATATAATTATAATTGTGAATATTATTGTCGCCGCCCATGAGGGCGGGGCCTTTAACGGAATCACGAAATTTATTTATATCTGAATCTATTTTTTTATTAAGGGTTAAACTGCAGTAAATATTACACGTTACTTTTTGTATTTTTATGATTTAGAAATAAAATATTGTTAATGCATTTGTATTGTCGAATACATGTACATGTCTTTTACAAAGTTAAAACGATATATTTATGAATCTATTTTTTTATTAAGGGTTAAACTGCAGTAAAAATTACACGTTACTTTTTGTATTTTTATGATTTAGAAATAAAATATTGTTAATGCATTTGTATTGTCGAATACATGTACATGTCTTTTACAAAGTTAAAACGATATATTTATGATAGATACTTGCTGATCCCCGAAAAATAGGACGATTCTACATAAACAGCATGTGTGTTAGCACGGACCTATATACATATGTATATAGGTCCGTGGTGTTAGGTGTCGAATATAAAATAATAAAAAATTAATTATAAAAATCTTCATTTTCACTTTACTTAAATCAATATTAACACAGTGGTACTTGTAACGTGGATATTCATGCAAGTTACGGTGTTAAAAAGGAAATACACACCAATGATAGTGTGAAAATGGACTATTCCAAAACGAACGATTCTACATAAACAGCATGTATGTTAGGTGTCGAAGATAAAATAAAAAATAATTAATTATAAAAACTTCATTTTCAATTTAGTTATAACAATATTAACACATTGGTACTTGTTACGTGGATATTTATGCAAGTTACGGTGTTTAAAAGGAAATACACGCCAATGATAGTATGAAAATGGACTACTCCAAAACATTTTCCCGCCATTACGCTATTCCAAAACATTGTGCACCAGTTTTGCGGCGCCCTTGGATGCTTTGCATCAATGCATTTCTTGTACGAATATGTATTAAATATGTAAAGATGAGGCAAATAAGTATCGCCTCAACTCAACCTTACAAACTACAGGTATATAAATTAACTAAAATATTTGAACGTCGTAAGCGATGTAATTAATTACAATTTTACAGACATTTTGTAAGAGCAACTAAGTTGTTACAGGGAACACCACATATATAAGACAATGCCTCCCCACACAGACCCCAGGGAAACAATAGTAAACAAAACATTACATACTGAGGAGGTTGAAGCGTTAATATGTGCGGGAATTGGGGTGCAAGGTTAAATATGTACGAGCATATGGGTGCGTGCTATGAATGGACTGGCCGACCATGAACATCAACCAAAGGAAAATAAAGGGGGACAGCAAGAGAAGGGAATTTAATGATAGAACACATCACGGACCAAGTCAAGAAAGTAAGTAATAATAGGTCGAAAGTGGGGGAGAACATGCGTATTTTATCAAACACAATCAGATACCTGGAGAATTAACATTATTGTAACATTTTTTCTCAGTTGATCAATATAAGAGTGAAAGATATGCACAGCGGGAAATTTCGCTTTGTATAACTAGTATTAATATTAACTTTGGTTCATATACAGAATATTCTATTTTTTATGAATCTGCGAAAAAATCTGCTCAATATCCAATTAAATTCCAGAATTATTAAAATATCATTGACAAATGGTGAAGTATAGTATTGCTTCTAGCAGAAAAATTAATTTTGATACAGGCCAAACATTATAAAATACAAATAGTTTGAATCTAGCAATAAATAGATTATGCCCAAATAAGTCTAGGTAATTAAATAAATATAATTGAAACTTCATCCATCATTTTATACTTCGACTTCCAGGTCAACAATGACAATATACGTTTAACTAAGCCTCAACATGAATGATGAACTCGAGCATGAAATATCCCATACTCAGAGATTATCCCCTCCCACAAAAACTCCCAAGTTTTAAATATAACATTATAGTCATGAAGAGTAATTCAATTTGTTTAATGTATGTCTTTAGAACAAAATTACTGTATTTTCAACTTCTTACATTTCTATCAAAATTGATCACGTTTCTGTGCCAAGTAATTTTGTAAATATTGACCTGTTTATATACATATAACTAACGTAGTAACATCGCATGTATATTGGAAAACCATGTTCACACGTTGATAACATATCACAGTTTGTGTAACCAGTCAAACAATGAATAAATTAATTAATAATTTAATAATTAACAATGAGTTAAACCTACCGGTTTCAGAACGCGTTGTATTTCCTTAAGTGCCTTCGGTACGTCCGCTACTGCACATAACACAAATGTACAGACTATAATATCAAACGTGTTCGACTCCAAAGGCATTTCTTCAACAAATCCTTGAACCATTTCCACTGATGTAATACTATCTTGAGATTTTATAGTTTTTGCGGCATATTTGGCAAAACAGGGATTTGGATCCAAGCAAACTAGTTCCGAGTTAGCGGGAAAGTATTGCAAGTTTACTGCCACTCCTGGACCAACTTCTAGAATTTTCAAATCACGGTTGATCTTTCTTCTGTGATCGCCCACTAATTGACACATTAACTTCTTTTGATCCTTCACAGAGTAGTCAAGATTGTTTGCCGTTTTACTTATGAACCACGCGTAATACTTTTGGTATGTACTACGATACAAAACACTCTTACAACACCAACTTATAATGGCAATCAGGCGCGGATCCAGGATTTTGGGTTAGGGGGGGCGTAAAGTGGTCTAGGGGGGTCCGGGGGCATGCTCCCCCGGAAAATTTTGAAAATAATGGATCCATCTGGTGCATTCTGAGGATTCAGAAATACTTTATTTTGTATTGAAAAAGGATAGCTTTCAAGGCAAAATCAATCCAAATAGCACACTTTTATGAAATATCAAGATTTCATGACCAGGTGTCTCAATTTAAGACGAGAGATTCCAGAGATGTTGTGTTATTTTTGGAGTAAATTCGACAACTAAAAACTTGAATTAAACAATCTATTTACCATAATATCACGAGTAAATCAAGATTTGTGACACAATATATGCAAGCTAGTTTAGAGATAGGAACTATAATAGTTTAGAACAGGGTAAATTATCATAAGTTTTGCCAGTTATACGTTTAACACAATGCATGACTATGCAGGCCACTGTATTCATGAGTATTTGTAAATAGGAAGTCAAAGAAACACAAATACAAGGCAAACTATATGTCATAGTTCAAAATATGGTTAATTATCTTCAACACAATGTATGACTATGCAGCAAATGAAATCATAAGTTTGTGTAAAATTAGTAAGTCAATGAAACACAAGGCAAACTATATGTCACTAATCCGACAGTGGGTTTTGTAACAACATCTTTCGGGGATTACGTCGGGCATACATGGTAATCACTGCGTCTATGTCAATATGTATATCCTTATGGATATACATCAGGACAAGAGCATTCAACCTGTCTCCTCCCATTGTACTTCTTAAAAATACACATTTAGTCCTTTTCTCATTCAGAACAAAATAAAATTACGTATGCACGGACGATTTTAGGGGGGGCGTACGCCCCTTCCGCCCCCCCCTGAATCCGCCCTTGGCAATAACTACGACAAATACAACGTACCACATCGCAATTGAAGCGATTTCTTTCTTGCAATAAATCAGTGATTACTTTATGTCTGTACTTGACGGTAGTCTTGAACGATGTGTCGTCGAATCTAATCGTATATATATATTCTTTATTTCCGTCTCGAGTATGTACAGTACAACATAATACAAAAACAATATATCGTATGTTGATATGACTAACCGAATAACCTGTTTACGTGGTGCGTTTGAGTTTGCCATGCGCTTTGTGCGTGACATTTCCTGCTCGACATGTCTATACATTTTGATTACATGGGTAATGATGTACACAATCTGCTTACTTAGTGCCACATAAAATACGTATACCCACGTGATGTGTTATTGTTTTACAAAACACCCAATTAGCTTAAAATCGAACAGAAGGGAATAATAACTTCTTTATAAATTTTTTATTCCAATGTCGCATGCATTTACAATTGAACGTGAATTCTACGAGGTATTTGCACTGTCTAATGATAAAACATACGACTAACACGCGTTATCAGCATGTCCACGATGTAAAAATAGAATGTCGGCTGCTGGATACGTGAATTAATGACGTAGGTATTTCTGACAACTAAGGTAAAATGGTGACCTAATTCTCGAACCGGCAAATCAGTTAATAACGCATACGCTATACAACGAAAGAAAGTTGATGCAATGCTTTAGAAAGTGTAGTAAATTATTATTGAGAAATATATAAATGGAATACGTAGAGAAAATTAAACAAACGTGACGTAGTAACACCAACAGTATTTTCAAATATTGAACTTATAATAATTATTGTGTAAGAAATGTTCATGTACATTATTGATGTAATTAAAAACAAAAGGCAACATCATAATTTCCTTCGGGAAAAACGTCATACACAATGTATACAATGTATATATTTTATGGCTATAAATGTTGTAACATTTAATGCTGAATAAAACTTATGTTATGTTATGTTATAAACAGCTTTTGAATACAAAACAATGTACATATTATCAAAAGATTTCTATAGCAATCAGGCCAGTGTAGTTGTTAAAAAATTCAAGAGCAATTACACAAGATACTAATCATACTTATAAACCATTGATAAATACATGATTGAGTACGTGCTGCTCAATACCAAATTAATATTCAGGTTTACGCTCCTGCTCAGTATACATTAACAAACGTAGACTGTATTAGTACATGTATTTAACTAAATTAAACTACATCATTTTGATTTCCTCCATTATCGGGTTACATTAAGGTATTCCACCCATTGGACATTTCTCCAAAGGCAAATGAAACTTGTATTGATTCAATATGTACTGTAATGCTGATAATAAAAATACAAATCATAATTGTTTACCGTTCTAAAAAAGGTTATGACCTTCTTTCTTTGTAAACTTCCTTCATGAAAACGTTAGCCGTACAAAAATGACATTTCACTTCTCATTTTGTAATATTTCTTGTTTAGGAAAGCATCTTTATACTAATCAGATATGTAGATTAAAGTAATGTAAGAAACAGCTACAAGAAACTCAAAAAATGTTTGATTTTTTACATTTATGCACATAGCATTTAAGAAATGGGCAAATTTCCTTTCAAAATTAAAATATAGTTCATAGCAGATGATCTAAACTAAATTGATGTATCAAATTGTCTATAATAAAAATCATTTACATCATCTAACACAGAATATATCAACTTTTAGAGACGTTTACCGTCTGGTTACAGCGCAATTTTCATTTTGAACATTATGAAATGCACTTTTCTCGGAGAAAAAGTAACACTTCTATAAGTGGTTTTGTTTGCTTTTTAACGAGATAATTAGTTTTTTTCTGGAAAATTTTACTTAGTGTTGTTGTAAATAATGATAATGAAAGTGCAACAAAATCATGGACATTTTTGGTCTCTTGATAACTTTTTAAACATTTTCACTATATTTTCAATAGACATGTAATGTCACTTTATTACCTCCCTTTATGAAACATTTTAGGATTTTTAAATTATTGCAATACTTTGTTTTTAGAGAAACGTATATAATATTTAAATAGGATTTTATAATTCAAATCAATTATAAATGATAATATTTTGATATCAATTTTTCTAGCAAGTTTTATATTTTGCTTACTGAGCCATACATATACAATGGAAATTTAGCATTTCAGTTATGGGTCTAAACTTAGATACAAATGACTGAATTTCAAACACTCAAACCAAGTTCATATAAGTTTATACACAGACGTAATTGTTAATATGACACATACAAAATGTTTCAGAAAGCGATTAAGCTTGATCTGAATTTTCTAGCATTATCGTAACCAGAGAAAATGTACGGAGAATTTGAACTTTCCAAAGATGCAATGGAACAGCAATTTTGCTCGGAATCGTTCAACATGAATATCCTTCATAGGGCTGCTACGGATGACATTCTCTAGTTCCCTGTCCACACAGCAACTATCGAATACAACACGATGAACGTGCTCAATAAACAGGAACAGTCCACCCTATTACTTTTGAAAGAAATACTCAACAGTGAGTAACCAATACCAGTAACTCACCTGTATTTTCATTTTTTCACCAGTATTAACAAAAATAAAAATGTTGTTTCTGCACATAAGTTAATGGCTAAACTTGTTCTTAATCTCTTTAATTATTGATGTTATAATTGATTCTTGACATTTTTAGTTATACACACTAGGCCTTTATAACTAATTTATAAAGTAATGTCCATCCTAAGCAAATGAAATATCCAAGTACTTACTAAAATGCAGGTAAAAGTCAAATATTGTAGTTTATCAAAATAATATAATGTTCATTCAACATGCAGATATATTGATGATATCAGACATCTATATAAAAGGCCTCTGACTTGTCGACTTGCATATTTAGTTAAGTCAAATAGTGTTAGTAAAAGTGTAATAGATATCAAATTCCTATCAAGTTAAATGAAACCACAATGTGCCATTTAATATACAGAAAATACAGATTTTGTCAAGGGAGATAACTTGTGCGAGATTTGTATCGGGAAGTTGGAAAATAGTTCAAGACTGACAATACATAAAAAAGATTAAGCAATCTAAACTAAACAAAAGTTGTGCAATATTACATGTAGTATCTATATTCCAAAATCCACTGTGCCAAATTTAACCAAAAATATCAAACCAAACAAACAGTAAATGCATTTGCTCACTTTTGAATAACTTTTGAATAGTAAATACATTTGCTCACTTTTGAATAACTTTTGAATAGTAAATAGAGTGTAATCATAAATATCATTAATTGCTGAAGTTTGATCGATTGCAACACTCTAGGCAGTGGTTGAATATTATATCGAGTCATCACAAACCATGAATAAAATGATCATCGTTTTACTTCGAACAATGTCCGAAGATGCAACGCCTTTGGTAGAACGGTAATTTTGATCGGAATATTTCAACATGAATATCTTTCATAGTGCTGCTACGGATGACATTCTCTAGTTCCTTGTCCAAACAGCAACCATCCAATAGAACACGATGAATTGGTTGGATAAATGATTGCACCAGTCGGGTCCAAGTGTTTTTCTCTGCAGCAACGTGCTCAATAAACAGGAACAGTCCACCCTGAAAAAATAAAATGTATAATAGTATCAAGTCCGTGTATGATTCTGAATGAAAAGGTACGAGTAACTTACCCGTATCTGAAATTATATCTACCCGACATGGCCCCTATTGTCTATTTCAGTGAATTTTTCAATGCAACATAATCATCTTAAAGTTTATAACACCCGTAAGAGTTAGTATGTTTGGGTCAGTTAAGACAATAGACAGACGTTCACTGTCAATTAGGACAATAGTATGACGTTCATGGTCAGTTAGGACAATAGACAGACATTCACGGTCAATTAGGACAATAGTCGTCTGACCTTCATGGTCAGTTAGGACATATATAGCATATATACTACAGCCTTAGGCACAAGCCCCAGGCAAATACATGTAAAGGCAAATGGGGGTTAAAATAATCATTAACACGCTTGTTCTGTGTGTATTGTTTTAAAAAGAGTGCATGTATTGTATGCGTTGTAAACGATAATCACACACCACAAGAATAATTGAAAATATTTGTTCCTAGGTAAATCACGATTTCAAGGTATCAACTTCACGAATTCATGATCTTGAATTCGGAATTTCACGATTTCAACTTCATGATTATTAATACGTTAAGTTGAAATGTGAATTCGTAAATTTGAAATCGTGAATTCGTAAAGTGGACGTCTTGAAATCTTGACCTTCCTATGAGAGAAATAATGAAGTTCTTCCTTGAAATAGTTATACATTATTAATCTATTTAAAGGCATATCCTACAATAAGGTCATTTTTTCCTTTAACCAAAATATGAAATAACAAGAAATATCTAAAAAAGATGGTCGGTGCAACTTGAAGTTTGCAAGTTTGTTTCAATCTATAGGTTAAAATTTGTTGTACATGCGTACAACATAAAAGATGCCTAAATGTCATTCAATTAAGCTATATAATACAGAATTTCCAAGCCCTGTAAGGGGAGATCACTGCATTTGAGACTGCATCAATCGCAACTTCTCGGCGGTATTCGACAGAGCGAATAATGCCGAGGTGTTCCGAATGAGACGGCATAATAAATAACTACGTAGTGTGATTAGTCAAAGACACAGTATAGTGTGTTTCAATAAAGATATAGTCAACATTACTTATTGCATAAGTCGTGAACTCACACATCCATGTAGATAAACTTGTTACATAGCGATTTATCTGATTAAAAGAATATCAAAGTTCGCGACTGGTACATAAACCAAAGAAAGTCTTCTTAATTCCGACAACGGACAATTCCCCGTGGTGATGAATAACAAAAGAGAGAGAATACGTAACTACAGGGAGAGCCACATACATAAGACAATGCCTCCCCACGCAGATCTCCGGAAAAACAACAATCCACAAAACATAAGGCACTAAAGGAGGTGAAACGGTACACATATTAAGGAACTGAGGTACAAGGAATGGCCCAGCAGACCCCAAGGAATAACTAATTACAGGATAAATCTTGAAATTCACTATAGAAAATGTTAACCAATCTGCTTCAAGGTTACACGTATTTTTAAATTGAAGAGAAATGGCGCGAAATTGCCTTGGTGGTTAACGTAAGATTTGGTTGGTTTACAAAACACTGAATATGCAATTAGCAAAACCATGTAAGAACGGCTGCGCCGAAAAAAGATAGATCTCCATGCTCGTTTTTATGATAATGAAGATTAAAACGTGAATATTTCATGTGAATATAGTGCAAAATCGATACAATTTTACTACATTTTTTCTAGCGCGGAGATTTTCTTACAACTTGGTATGCTATATGAGAGTCACCGTCTGAATGAAAATATGAAATAAAAATAATAGGTCACCTTGCTTGATTTTAAGATAAAGATTGATTTATTGTGTTCCAAATGTAATTCGCCGATTTCATGTTAAGCGCCACCTAGCGGCCAACCCTTACAATCATTTCCAACATGGCGGCGTATGTGGGGTCATGTGAAAGAAGCTGTTAATTTACGATATTTGTCCTAATATTATGTAGAAGGCGAACGTCTTTGATTAAAAACGCACGTATTTATGTATAAGAAGGGCAGCTGGATTTATTTCAATAAGGTATGTTATCGCTGATGTTGATATTTAAGTGTAAGCGCAAATTTTATACTACCTGTCAGAGAAAAATAGGTGGATGGGGAATGTATTTACATTTTTTTTAATAACGGACCGATTGAATACAGACTATTGACAACATATCAGGATGTATTGGAAAAAAGACTTTCATTTTTAATAAATGTTCCATCCCAATGATAAGTTTGTACAAGGCTCCTAGCAGCATATTGACGCTTACAGATAAACAAGTAATGATGTGTGCATTCATATTGTACATGTATGGTACAAAATAATCATAATATAATTTTCAGACCCTTGCTCAGTCAAATAACAACTAAGAAGGACAGGGTCTTTAAACCATTATATAACATATAATGTTGTTCAATAAACAATATTGCCCCTTGTGTGCACTATCTAGACTCAAATTTTATTCAGACCCCTATTCAGCATTTCACAATGTCTGGCCTAGTGGGAATCCAATATACAATATACATCCAACTAGTATTTGTTGTCACCATCTGACACATATATACAGTAAAGTTGAGAATTGTCAATTATTTTTATAGACTTTAACTTATATTAGAAATGTGTTTATTTGTTTAAAAAAAAATTAGCACTGGTGTCCTATTTAGGATTTAAAACATGATATTACAGATTTCTATACTTACATAAATTGTACCCCCCCCCCCAAGTGCAAATGAAATAATTTATTATGATTATTTTTCTAAAGATAAGTTTAAAACTATACACTCTATACATGTTGTGTGTCATGTTTTTATTATTAATTATTACTGATTCTGGTCATTTAATGATATTTTGTTATCCCTTCAGTTCAAATTTGTAAAGTATTATCCTTGCTAAGTAATTAAATTTCCAAATACTGGCTTAAATGCTGACATAAGTCCATTATTGTAGTTGAGAAAAATAACATAATGTTCCCTCAACATGCAGATATGATATTTATAAATTGCAACATATTAAAACCCGATGATAAGGAACAAAATTGACCGCTTTCAAATTATTGTTTGGAATGACATAATTAAATACTTTTAGCTAAGAAGTATAAATTGATTCAGGGTATGTTATTTCTTGCATAAGAATGTAAAACAAATTCCTTTATTAAGTTGTTACTTTGTGACAATTCATGTTTTAAGGCCTGACTTTTCAATGGTGCATGTTTCAATATACCGGTATATATATGTATTACATTCATAGTATCCAAAAAGGTAAATATGATAAAAATACAATAATTTTTTTTTTGCCTTAGATGCTCACAAAAATGGGACATTGACTGTGCACCAATCCATTTATCTCTTTTTTTGTCAATTTTAAAATGTAAATGTAGCTTGACATTTAAAAAGTGTGTTTGCTTATTTCACAGACTGTTTGTCAAGATGTCCTAAAAACGCAAGCTTGGAGATGGTTCTGCCAAAGATATAAATCTGTACTGTATATATCGCCAACCTGATACAGGAAGTGAAATGATGGTGCAATGTGACTTTTGTGATGGTTGGTTTCATCCCAGATGTGTTGATTTAGATGACGATGAAGCTGAACACCTGTCAACTTGGTACTGTCCAGGGTGTGTGGATGTCATAACTGTCCATCCTTATCTAAGAAAGGTATAGTATGAAGTGCATTTAAACTGTACTTAATGCAGGGGTTCCATTTGACCCTTGAGATGACCATTTGACCCCTGTTATTTCCAAAATGGCACATTTCGATCCCCAGGAATCTGGCTGAAGGGTAAATGTTTGTCTAAATTAAAGGTAATTTGGCTATGAAATGGTAAAATCAGGTAAAACATCATCAAAATGAACCTTGAGATTTAGCCCCTGGCGGAAACCCCTGCTTAATTTATGACTTACGCCCACATGTCGGTTTAAAATATACAACCAAACATCAAATTTTATATGTACCCTTGTCTCGATATACTTTCACCATAATACAGGCACCTGATAGAATACTTTTTAACACACCATTTATTTTTCATAATTTTGATCTGAAATCGGTTAATTTGCCCTCAACACCAGTTGTTTAAAAATATTGTAAAGAAAGCTGTGTGTAGCAATCTTTTATGTTCGAAGATTGCATCCTATATGTATAGCACATACTTGCAACCAGTAGCACATGCCATTCATTTGTGATTGTGGAAGTCACAATCCAATCCCTCCCACGTGCAGGAATTGAACCTGGTATTCCTGGTTGAGGGGACGGTGTTTTACCTCTATACCATGGCGCCTCAACGACTAGTTGAAGGAGCTGAAGAATATTGTTATTGTAACTATTTTCTTCTTTCAGGTTACTAGCTTTCCAGGGAAGAATAGCACCAAAGAAGAGTTGGGGTCCAGACTTATTAGTTAAAGACGTTGATGAGAAAGTCCTTGATGAAAAAAATTAAAACAAAGAGGCACCGCATAGAGGGATACAACTTGTTCCGTGAAGGAAAAGTATCAAAACTGAGCTGTGCCAAGTGCGAGTCAGGAAAATACATCTATTTCAAAGGAGTGGCTGTGCCATCAATGAAAGACAAAGAATATAATGTGTATGTTTGTTTAAAGAATGGAGGGACTACCATGAAATGGTCCACATGTTCATGTCCAGCAGGGATTGATGGGGAGTGTGAGCACATTGTGGCTCTGATATACTTGTGATCTTCATCGCCAGGGCATCGAGAGCATTCCAGATGTTCAAACATGCACAGATAAACTTCAGATGTGGCATGTCCGCAAACCAACATCAATAGATCTAATCAAGATTATTAATTACCATCAATAGAAAACTAGAGCTGAAATTGCTACCTGCAATATCATTGTATTACACAATTGGAATGAACGAGGTCCGAATGTATAACTTAACCATATTATTAAATCAACTACTTAAGACGAAACAGATCCAAGATAATTATAATTGTGAATATTATTGTCGCCGCCCATGAGGGCGGGGCCTTTAACGGAATCAAGAAATTTATTTATATCTGAATCTATTTTTTATTAAGGGTTAAGCTGCAGTAAATATTACACGTTACTTTTTGTATTTTTATGATTTAGAAATAAAATATTTTTAATGCATTTGTATTGTCGAATACATGTACATGTCTTTTACAAAGTTAAACGATATATTTATGATAGATACTTGCTGATCCCCGAAAAATAGGACGATTCTACATAAACAGCATGTGTGTTAGGTGTCGAAGATAAAATAATAAAAAAATAATTATAAAAATCTTCATTTTCACTTTACTTAAATCAATATTAACACAGTGGTACTTGTAACGTGGATATTCATGCAAGTTACGGTGTTAAAAAGGAAATACACACCAATGATAGTGTGAAAATGGACTATTCCAAAACGAACGATTCAACATAAACAGCATGTGTGTATTACCTTGTAAATACCGATTCTGCAACAGATATTACCTTGAGTATATTCTTAGATATTGTTCTCTGTTGTGGTTGTGCCGTAAGTACAACCTGTAGGGAATTAAGGTTCCGGAATTCCGAGTTTAGGTAATATGTATATCTTGCGTTGTTCACACTTAATAGTAAATGACCAAGTCCAATAGGTTTACACACTTTTATTACATACATACGTATAATCCAATTACAACATACCACAGTGTTAATACTATTGATAAAAGTCCACACTTATTACCAAATTCCAAACTTCGATCTCAAACTTTAATCTTTCTGTTTTTCTATAACTTCTTGATGTTAACATGACTGGTTTCTCAGAGCTCCCAAGACCGACTCTGATTATTCCTTCGTGCGCGGATATTATCAGTATCTTTCTTACTGTATTTCGGGTGATTCTGACCAATCCCGAAAGCCATAACCTTATTCGCCAACCACGTCACTCACTAATTAACTGACGTGATGCGTAATTCTACCCTGTTTCCAACGGATAACCAAATGTGTCAGAGATCCTGACTCAGGGAAAAGATCATGTATTTGCAAATACTTTGAATCTAGCAATAAATAGATTATGCCCAAATAAGTCTAGGTAATTAAATAAATATAATTGAAACTTCATCCATCATTTTATACTTCGACTTCCAAGTCAACAATGACAATATACGTTTAACTAAGCCTCAACATGAATGATGAACTCGAGCATGAAATATCCCATACTCAGAGATTATCCCCTCCCACAAAAACTCCCAAGTTTTAAATATAACATTATTGTAGTGTATTGATACTATATATCTATTGATAGGGTGCAAGGGAGACAACTCATCATAACTGGTACCGTATTGTATGGGTTTTATATATATACCGGATATGTTTAGTTTCGTATTGTGGGTTTAAGTAAACGAGCATGGAAACCACATGTTGTTTGTTTTAATGTTGTACTGAGTGAATTCTGTGTGAGCCTCAGTAAGCGGGTAGTGACAACACATAATTTTGGCGACGAGTGATAAACAGGTATATTAACTATACAATTATGGCTGAAGGAGGCCTGATGATAAGTGATATGGGTGGATTGACTCGATTTGATGTGAGTGGTGAAAGGACCAATTTGGGAGTTCGGTGGACCAAATGGATACGTAGTTTCGAGTTGTATGCGGAAGGAAAAGGAGTTAAGGATAAGGCACAGACGAAGGCTCTCTTGTTACATTGTGCAGGGACGGATGTGCAAGATATTTATTACACGTTAGAGATTCCTGAACCTGGCGACGACGAGAATGTCTACATGATAGTGAAGCGTGAATTGGACAAACAGTTCAAACCTGAGGTAAATGTGGCATTTGAAAGATCATTATTTAGAGCGATGGCTCAAGATCCTGGTGAAAGCATGAACACGTATATAGCAAGACTCCGGTCTAGAGCTGTATATTGTAACTTTGCCAATGTTGATGAAATGTTAAGAGACCAGATTATTGAAAAGTGTAGCTCTCAAAGGCTTAGGAGAAAGTTATTAGAACGCAAGGATGTTTCTTTGAAAGATGTACAGTCTATCGCGTTAGGGTTAGAGACTTCTGAGAAACAAGCTGTGGCTATTGAAGGATTAGCTCTGTCAGATGTAAACAAGGTAGGGCCAAGCCTAAGAATTATCAGTCATATTCTAATAAAAGAGTTAAGGCTTTAGACCTGTAATGGTCAATATTCCAATGTTGCCTTTTTTTGTTTTCCTTGCTATCATCATCCTTTGAGGGATGTATTTCTGAAATTTTAGAAGATTTTACCGTCTAGAATGGAAATTATTTCATTTTTTGTGGTTCAATGTCTCAAACCTTGAAAAGGCAAAACATGTACAAGTACCATACACAATAAAATAGCTTTAATTTTCATATATGTATTGGAAATGCTGTATCAAAGGCATTTTATATACAAGAAAACATTGCTGAATCAAATAAACACCAATAAAAATAAAATACAATAAGAAAAAAGATAAAAAAAATCTTAAACATTACCCTACTTCTGAATGGCTGATTTTTTAACAAAATAATCCGAAACTTGGTAATTTAAAAATGTTCTAGCATTTTTACTAAATCCATAAGCCATTAATGTTGAATACCATTATTTACTACATTGTTATATTAAAGAAATACTTAAATATAAAAACCTTTTACCGTCTTGTTTTTTCATAACATGCTATTTTATAAGATAGGTCACAAAATAAAAGGCAGCACAATTTGCCTGAAGAGTGTCTTTTCAATAGCTACCATCATTAAACATGCAATATTCACTTGCTGAATGTTGTATTTGGGCACATACTTGTGTTGAAATAATATTACTGGATACAATAATAAATATTATGCTGAAATATATCTCAAATAGAATATTTAATGAATAAAATTGGTACCCCACCCACCCCCAAAAAATGCTCATTTATTTAAAAAAAAATGTCTAAGCTATTGACCGAGGACTATCCACATCCTCTTCTTAAAATGTATTTCAAAGTATACTACATTGTTGAAAGTAATGACTACATGAATATAGAAACTTTGACAAAGATATTTGCCAAATAGTGAACTATTTTTTTTTTCAATAGACTTATAGTTACAACCAGCAAACAGCAACATCAAAATCTTTTTAGTATCAAACTTTGATACTTTCTTTTGAAAACTTAAATTACATGCATATAGTTGATATATTAAATGTTTACTTGATTATTTTTATTAGTTATACTTGTGTATCTATTGGCCTAACTTGGCAAATGATAAAAAATAATAACACTGGTCTCGACAATAGTAATGATTATTTTCGGCTCAAAAATTCTGCAAGTTTTGGAATGACTGTTTCCAATGTTCTTTTTGTATTAGTAACACGAGGTTGTCCTTCACAATTTTTTCCTGTGAATGCACTCATCAAACCGTCCTCACCATCCCTGTCAAAAATCTTATGAAGGTGGGCGAGATTTAGTCCCGAGCCAGCAATGTTTTCTGCTGTTGCACTTTTGCAAACACCATTGGCTACTAAAACACTCAAGGTAGGCATATTTTTTGTCTTCTCAATCAGATAAAGACAATTCAAATGTATTGCTTTTGGGGGAAATGTGAATTTAACCATCTCCTTTGTAGGCACTGAACAATACAAAGTAAGTTTTCCTAAAGCACGGACATCCTCCAACGCGTCATGAGCTGGATATGTAGCATGCAACAGACCAGCCACCAAATCCTCTTGCTTATAGGAGCCCCTGCCTGGGAACACTTTTTTCAACATTGTGAGAGAATCTAGAAATCCAATCACACATGAATAAAACTTATCGAGGGCCTTTACATTGGAAATTGCCGAAATAAGTACTGGGAAGTCGAACTTTCTTCCGTTGTGTCCGACAAGTACAACATTTTGCATCTTCTCCAACCATGACAAAAGGTTATCTATAGCAGGATGAATGAGTTTAGTTGTAACCTTCTTGCCGTTTACAAACATGTCATTGTTTCCCATTGTTATTCCTGTTGCTTGTTGTGCTCCTGTAGCAATTGGCAGTTTTGGGTAGACATAGGTGTTGAATTCTTTTCCACCACCAAGAACCATTGCAGCAATTTGGGTGATGTGGGGAACTTGACCGTGGCGAACTAAAACAAATGAGAATTATTGGTAAAATATGTACCTGAGAAGATAATGTTAACCAGCTATTCATCTCTACATGTCTTGAAAGTAGTTGACTGGATCAATTAAACAGATGTGTTGGACACTAAGTGTATATAGGGGAACAATATGAAAAATATTTCCTGCAATTGTGAAGATCATGTACATGAACCAACTTAATTGAATGCAAACTTTTCTTGAAATAAAAATGCCTGAACTAAATTTATTTACTCATAACAATAGAATGTTTTTTATTTGCATTGATTTCACACCAACTTCTCTAAAAGTATAAGGACAACTAATCTTACTGAGATCAGTGGTTTCCAGGTCAATGGCTACCAATGTAGGTTCATCAGAAGACAACACAATTGGCTTAAATTATCCTCTTGGTACAGCATCAGGTAGCTCCTCTATATCAACATCCTTGTCAAGACCAACACCTGAAGTGAATTCATAATAAATTAATAAACATGTCATTACTTTTAGTAAATTTAAACATAAATATTCAGGAAGTAATACAATGTTATGGTGTTACTCAAGAGGTTGTGGGTTCAAGCTCCACCAGGGGGACACTAGTACTGGTTTATATCCAGAAAACGGAGAGCGATTAATGTCATCTTTCATATGTCTTCACAATCAATCTAAAATAAAATGGTATGAACTAAAAAATTGATTTATGTACCTGACTGATATGAAACCCCTTCCATGACCTCGTTTGCTCCCTGTGTAGTTGCACGCTCTTGTTTCAATATCAGACGACGGCGCTTGCTGGATGGTAATGCTGACTTCTCCTGTGAGCGTTTCCTGGACTGCATGCATTTCTTGGCATATTTAACAGTGTGAACCCCAGTAGACAGGCCCATTTCAGAATGTACCTGAATTAACATATTCATAAACAATGAATAATAACAAGAGCTTGCTATCAAACACCAATTTTATTCATATGCATTGACTAATTTTTGAGTTATGAGGTGAGGTTTAAGTTATAGGACAACAAGAGAATTTCAAAGTATTGTGATAAAAATTTAAATGTTCAGATGAAGAAAATAAACAGTTTCTGAATGTTGTTACAGTTGTTAGGCCTAACTAAAATAACAGTTTATTTCAAATGTCCCTACTGTCTAGTGACCATATTTTTCAGTCCCAACAATATCTTCAAACAGGAATGTTACAAACAAACCTTTCATCTATTGGCCAAGCACCTTGGAATCAGAAATAAAATATTCCTGATCTTGAACTATTGAATAAATCTTCATGGTTTTGTACTAAAAGTAACTTACACTCAATGTGAAATCCCCAGCATGATAAGGAAACGATTCAGAACCAACTGTAACTCTGGAAAAAAAAACAACAGAACAGAAAGCATAACAAAACAAAACAATGTAAGGAGCTGGCAAGTTTCAATATATGTACTTTTGTAAATATTAGCCCTTCCATGCAGTGTGCACAACTATTTTCAAACCCCAGCTCTTTACATAATAAACAAGAACTCAAACTAAACTTTAAACATAAGTACTAAACAGATGTCACTGTATAATAAATACATAATAAAACAACCAGAGTAAGAACTTAAAAGCAACTTATAAACTGTGGTATTCACCTGACTTATGTATCCCCTTCCTTCATTGATGAATGCTGCTGTTGCCTGTACACGAAAGTCCAGAGATTCAGACTCGCCATAGTGGAGTGCTTTTGGAGCTCGGAGCATCACTTCACGATTGGCATGTTCGCATTGCTGCGATGATCCCAGATCTGCATACTGCTCAGCGCTAGCTATTACAGGGGCAAATATGTTGTCAAGCTCTGGTCGCAGATTACCACTATCATCCTTGATTGCTGCCTTATATGGGAGACTTCTATGTAAATATTTCTCTTCTGGATTCTTTTTAAAACCACAGAAGCGTGCCTGGCAAAGCAAATGGTCTCCAAACTGATGGGGAACTATTGCCTTCAGATTGTCCTCCAGTCCAGTTTTGTCACCCTGGTTTTTCGCGAATGCATATTTTATACACTTTTGAAGATGTATGACCAGAGATTTACTGAGTTTTACTTTCTTAGAAGCCTGTAATGCATACAAACGTTTACCAATGTTTTTCACTATGTGATTTCGGTCAAATCTCTTCTTCATGTTTATGTTAAGATTAGTTTTAAGTCTTGCAATAAGAGTATTATCTCCGTCTCCCTCTATATATTCAACAGGTGTACCACTCTTTGCAAGTTCACTCACACCTTGTAGTCCACTTCCACTTTCCATAAGACGTGCACTTCCTTTATGATTATGAACACACCTATGATTACGAACCGTTTCATTTGGCCTATTTCTAGTCCACCATTTACATGTGCCACAGGTTCTGTGCTTGACGATTGACTTCACCACCTTTTTACCATATTTGGACTTGCTCATAAAGAAGCTGTGTGCTACAAAAACAATAACAGCTGTATATAACAATTGCACTGCTTTTTCACATTAATAATTCTGAAAAATTAAGAAATGGGCAAATTTAATTAGCAAAATGGCCCAAGAAGACCCAATTTAAATGTTATTTGTAAAGTAGTAAACTAATATAAATTATGATGTTATTGATCAATATAACATTTTAGAGTATTCAATTTGGTTTTTACTTTACTATTCACATCTAATTGACTTAACTACATGTATATAATATGACTTTAACAAGCATATTTTAGAAAATTGATTTATTATCACTTAAAATGTTCCCATAAAACTGAATAAACTTACATGTTAAACTGTCGAATCCCCGTTTCTGCCAGGCTGTATCAAATGCGCATGACATGCCTGTGCGCGTCCTACATGGATAAGCGGAAAACAGGCTCTTTCTGGTCTTAAGAAGGCTACCTCCTGGAATTCCGCGTCTGGGAGTTTTCCTGAATATAATAATTATTTGTAATTTCCAACCATTTGCTAAAAATGAAAAATATGTTAATGACTAGCTTCATTCACAATATAAATTATAACCCCACATTTTTATTCTCAAGTTTGTATTACCTTTTTCCATACAGACACTATGAGGATTGGTCTTCCAAATATGTTATCCATTTTAAATAAAGATGTACTTACTTGCATACTTGATATGCTAATATTATCCCATTTTGTTAAGCTAAAGCAAGATAAATGAAAATATACCATTTATGTCTTGTTTGTTTCACGTGGGAGTTTTCTTCTTGATGAAAGTCATCAACATCAGTCATGTCTACCGCTTCGTCTACAGGTTCACACGACTGTATGATGTTTCTAAGTAAAACATGGTTGGATGAATATCTATTTCCTGAATCTATATACATTTAAGTACAACAAGCTATTACTTAAATAATAAAAATAGCTATAGTTTAACTATTTTATAATTTAGAACAATTGTGAAGAAAGATAAAAAACTTATACTAAATCACTCTTGTCGGCATGATGCGAAGTGTAATCTTTATTATGCGGGAATCATAAAATGATGAAACAATGTCACTCATTTACTGCAACATATACTTACTTTAGATGAGGTGAGGAATCTGGCATTACAGCCACACCTAGGTCATCTATCAAGCTATCCATAGATTTTCTTGCCTCTGCTGATTCCATCATGGCTATGTCTCTGTATTTAGAGTTCATACATGTTAGTTGGTTCCTTTTGTTAAATATAATGCTAATAATATATTGCAAATTATACTTGTAAAGTTATTACACAGTGTACATTATTTTCATCTTGCTAAAAAGATACTCAAGCTATAATACAAATGAATAAGGAAAGCCGAAAGCTATTTACAAAGTGTAAGTGTAAATGACATTTGAATGAGATATTCACTTACTGCATTTCCTTATTGAAAGCATCCTGAGCAGCAGCATGGGAAGATTTTTCAGCAACTTTTTCTACAACAGCTCCTGCCCGCCTCTCCATCTCTTTCAACCTTGCATTACTGATTGTTGGGACATTAAGGGTTGACAATAAATTGTTTACCCTTACCGGACCACCAACACTGTCAATCATAGCTGGAAAATATTTTTTGAAAAATTTGTAGAACAAATCTAAGAATTTCAAGCACAAAATGGTTTAAAACTCCCAATAATTTGTGAAAGCCTATTTAGACACTTAAAAAATCTGATTTCAATGAAAAATCTAGACGCATACTGCTCTGTAAATCTGTAAATAAAAGCATTGAAGTCCACATATTTTCACCTCAAACTCAAAATGTAAACATTGTGCACTGTAAAGTGTAGACTTACCCTACTAACATGTCATGTACAATAGCTTTACAATTTCAGTGATAAATTTCATATAACTAAACGTATTTTTAATATGTAAAACTTATTTAAAGTTAAACAAATAAGTTAATTACCTGTACCGAGCTTCGTGTTAACTGCGAAGCATGGCATCCCAGCAGTTTTCTGATGATGTGTTGTTCCGTAGGGTACACAGTTGATATGACCACAGTCATTATTTTGGCACTGTACATACAAATAACCACTCAGACCTTTTTTTAATTCACCAACGACATTAAAACATGTCAGGGGTACTGGGCCCAGTCTGCAAATCTTACAAAACTGAAGGTTGGACAACAAAACGTTAAATTCCACAAGCCTTCGTCCTTCCTTCCAACTATCGTTTTTCACCGATGCATTCAAATGTCGAAAACATGTATCACATTTAGCTTTAGTGCAATCACTTCCTTCACAAACACTTTCCACGCAATAGTTATGATCAATTTCAACATTATATTCCCTTTTTTCGTCCGGTTTATTGCTGTACACTGTCGTTTTAACAAATCTACCACGCCGATCGCGACTATTTTTCTCTCGTTCTTCCATGTTGGGAGCTCCGAGTGACGTCACGACAGGCGGGAAAATACCGTGTTACTACTATATTTAGCTACTACGGAACAGTTTCTGAATGGCGGAATTCGTAACGGAATGTTACGATTGATCACGGTATAAGGCGATCTTTACCGAGAGCATTACAGGTCTAAAGCCTTAAATCAAAGTCTACCATGAAATGTTATGCTTGTGGGAATTTTGGACACAAAGCCAGTGACACTATATGTAAACCGCAAAATGCTGAATGTCGTTATTGTAAACAAATGGGACATTATGAACGTCAGTGTAAGGTCAAGTACAGCAAGTCCAAGCGAACTAACGTCAAACAACAGGGAAAAGGTAGATTTGGACAGAAGCGTGTTTATTATGTAAATGATGCAGACCTGAAGAGGAAATAGACGACGCAGAGTACTTATTTAGTATGGGTGCGAGTGATGTATTGAATAAAGTGACTATTCAAGTGGGACATGTACCGCTACAAGTTGTTATTGACTCAGGGGCCAGTGTGAATGTTATTGATCGCAACACGTGGGAATACCTGAAACGTAATAAGATTAAATGTACAACGGAATTTACACAGAAGAAATTATTTGCGTATGGAAGCGAGAAGCCGTTGAATGTTATAGGTTGTTTTACAGCTACGTGTACAACGGATAGCACTAAACTTGAGCACCAAGCAAAATTCTTTGTAATTGAGGAAACTGGGATTCCGTTATTGGGGAATAGGTCTAGTATAGATCTTGGTATACTACACATTGTGAACTCTGTGACTTCAGATTTAGATACAATGGTCAACAAATATCCTGAGTGCTTCAGTAAATTGGGAAAATTGAAGGATTTTGAGTTGAACATTCCAATAGATCATGATATTAAGCCAGTTATTCAGCCGTTAAGAAGGATACCTTACAACTTACGTGATAAGTTGGAGAAGAAACTTGATGAACTATTAGATTTGGACATTATTGAGAAGGTGAACCATCCAAGTTCATGGGTGAGTCCTGTCGTTGTTGTTCCCAAGAGTAATGGAACTGATATAAGACTGTGTGTAGACATGCGTAGGGCTAATGAAGCTGTAGTGAGGGAGAGATACCCTATTCCGACAGTTGATGAAGTACTGCAAGATTTGAATAAATCGACAGTGTTTTCGAAAGTGGATATTCTGATGGCGTATCATCAAATTGAATTATCTGAGGAATCAAGGGAGATAACAACATTCATGACGCATCAAGGGTTATTCAGATACAAACGGTTAATGTTTGGGATCAGTTGTGCCCCAGAAATGTACAATAAGGTCATGCACCAAGTGCTAAGTGGTATAAAGGGAGTGAGTAGCATCTTTGATGACATTGTAGTGCATGGAGAAACCAAGCGTGAACATGATGAGAGATTAGAACTAGTGTTACAGAGACTTAAACAGAATGGTTTAACTTTAAACAAAGACAAGTGTCAGCTGAACATGACGCATATAGATTTTATGGGCTATGTATTGTCAGATCATGGAATTGGCATGGCAGATTCCAAAGTAGAAGCTATTGTTAAGGCTAGAAAACCTGAAAGTGCAGCCGAAGTTAAAAGTTTCCTGGGTTTAGTGAATTTCAGTGCCAGATTTGTCAACAATTTAGCTACCTTAGCAGAACCGTTACGGAAACTTACCAGGAAGACTGTTCTATTTGATTGGGGTCTAGAACAAGATCACAGTTTTGAACGTCTGAAACAAGAGTTATCGAATGCGAAAAACCTTGGATACTTCGATGCCAGAGATAAGACGATAGTAATATGTGATGCCAGTCCAGTTGGATTAGGCTTAATCCGAGCCTTCTCTGTCCCTAAACCAGCCCCTTTTACGATTTTTGATATTTCATGTTGCTGGTTAGGGTCAGAGGAACTCCTATAGTAAAAACCCGGGGATTTCCTCTCCCGCGCGGGAGAGGAACTTTAAATCAATATATCTATGTAAACATTCATTGGATTAACATTTCAAGCATATACATCTATTATCAATATATTAATTAACCTATCTGAACCCTAACATTTGTTTTGAAAACCTTGAATACGTTGTAACGGTCAATCCTTTTCAGAGTAAGCTAAAAAAATAATTTTCTTCATGTAAATATGTATTTGGGTCAAAGTACCTTGCTGTCACGTGATCGAAAACGAGAGGAATTTTAATGCCTTCACCGCTTGTATGACGTCACTTTTCCTCGCGACAGTGCCGCGTTATTATGCAAATGAACAATATGGCCGATTTCGTAACGATTTCGGTACTGCATAACATAAATGTTTTTTTATGAAACTACAGTAGATAAAGGGGCAGTTTTATCATTGCAGATTGGTAAATTAGATATCAATTTACCGATTTGTTCGGCTAACTTTCCGTTAAAATGAGACCAAACGCCACATACACCGTTGAAAGTACACGACTGTACACGACTGTGTGGTTTTAAGTAATCCCCGGGTTTTTACTATAGGAGTTCCTCTGACCCTAAGCCGCAAAAAAAAAAGGCTATAGGGTCAGAGAAGTCTCGGATTAGATTAGGCTGTGTACTAGTTCAAGAGAACAGTAAGGGTGAAATGCGTGTTATTTTGTATGCAAGTAGAACTTTAAGTAGAATTGAACGGAAATATTCACAAACTGAACGAGAAGCGATTGCATTAGTGTGGTCATGTGAGAAACTAAAAATGCATTTAATAGGGACCGATTTTGAATTAAGAACCGATCACAAACCTCTGGAGTTCATATTTTCTCCAAAGTCAAAGCCATGTGCACGTGTTGAACGATGGATGTTAAGGTTACAACCTTACAGATATACAGTGAAATATATCACAGGTCCATCAAATATTGCTGACTCGTTAAGTAGGCTATTTCCTAAGGAAAACAGTGGAGATACATGTGTTGATTTAGTGGAGAATTATATTCGAGCTATTGTAGAAGAATCTACACCAGTTGCTATGAACACTTCAGAAATTGAGAGATATTCCGGTACAGATGCTGAATTAGATGAAGTTCGGAATTGTTTATCTACTGGGATGTGGCATAAACTCAGTAATAAACACTTTTTACCAATGAGACATGAATTATCAGCTATTGGACAGTTGATCTTGAGAGGAACCAGATTAGTAATTCCAACTGAATTGAGAGAAAGAATTTTGGAACTAGGTCATGAAGGACACCCGGGAATAGTTGTTATGAAACAAAGGTTACGTCAAAAACTATGGTGGCCCAATATGGACAAAGACAATGAGAAATTCTGTAAATATTGTGAAGGATGTCAGTTAGTTGGTAAGCCAAAGAATCCAGAACCAATGAAAAGGCGTGAATTACCATCTGCACCGTGGGAACATTTGTGTATGGATTTTTTAGGACCACTTCCTTCCGGGGACAGATAGATAGATAGATTCTTTTATTTCCTCCAAATACGGAGAGCAGAATAATATATACAAGCAAAAATCCAAAACAAAACTAAGCATGTGTATGTAGATACAGGTAATCATAGATAAACATAAACATTGTATTGGAGCAAAATTAACACAATAACTATTACTTACAGGCTTAAGTAGACTCGATGTATAATTATTTAAATTAACAATTCAATGAAGAGAAGAAAAAAGGAGTTCAGTATAATATAAATAATTATAATATAATTGAATACTGGCTCATAACTAGATATTTCGCTTAGAATGAAATAAAGTAAGGTGAAGTAGAGCCTGACACATTCAAGTCTTAACGAAATCGAAATGAAAGACAAAAATGTGAATTATACTCACTAAATAAGTGAACTCGTAAGAGTAAAATATATTTAAGGCGCATTATTTCTGTAAAGCCGAATAAGTAAATGATACTGACAAATCACTAGGTCCGCCTTAGCAAAGCTAAGACGATTTAAGTGAAATGTGATATTAATATACATTTTGCGAGTATACGCTTTGATCTATTAAGTAATGTAGAATCGACAATATTGTTGCTGAACTATTTCACGGAACTTTAATAACAAATATCACTCATATACTTTTTACCGATATACAAAATATTACATATATATATTATACATAGTCACATAATAACAGTATCGCATCAGATTAACAAATGCCCTTACTATTGCATAATTAAGGAACGCCCTTTCATCGTTACACACGGCGAGCCCCAGAATCACACTACACTGACCCATAGGTGTCAGCTTCATGAAATTGATGAACCAATCGTATCCGAGACTGTTCATCATTGTATCCCATAGTCGTTGGCGTTCACTGGCATTTACCGAGCAGAAACATATCTGGTGTTCAACGGAGTTCATGGTATGTCGTAAACACCTTTTACATTGCCGAGTGAATTTTCTTGACAAAAACATGGTTAGACAGCGATGAAGAGTTCTACACACAGAAGCTAAGGATGGTGTATTTCTGCAGACATACCAGAGACTCGAACATCTATCTACGCTGAGAACACATTCTGTGACCTTCTCATTTATGTCAAGACCAATGTTGTTAAGCTGACATTGATTGGCTGGATTTAACACACAGTTTTTCAAAGTTTGTTTCCATCTTGCTTTCACCGGAAAGTAACCACTCTGGATGTAATCGTACATGATGTTAGTCAGTGAGTATTTACACAATACACGGTACAAGTCAGGAATAAAACCGGAGTATTGGCAACCTCCATTAAAAAATCGTGTTAGACGATGAACGAATATGGTCTTCGCTAGGAACTTACTAGGTAGCCTACACAATTGTCCGAAGAACTGTAATTTCTTATAGTCTATTTGAGTTTCCATGCTGTCAATATTTATGCTACAGCGAGTAAATGCTGTGCTCGACCATCTTGGCACATTCTGTATAACCTTCAAGCATGTATTTTGAGATGGTGAAGTAGAGAGACAAAACCGTTCACTAATGAAACGTATAAGAATAAGTGTTGTGGAACATAAGGACTGGAAACTGGACTTAATGAAGTACATGCTTATGTACAGATCCACAACACTGTACTACTGGAGTTAGTCCAGCTGAATTACTGTTCAACCGTAAAATCAGAACAAAGTTACCAGATTTGACCGAATATAGACCTGAAATAGAGACACGTGATAGAGACAGTGAAATGAAAGAAAAAGGAAGAATGTATGCCGATACCAAACGTCGAGCTAAACAAAGTCAAATAGCTCCAGGAGATAAGGTGTAAAACAGAAGAAAGACAACAAATTGAGTACTACATTCTATCCGAAACCAATGACAGTGCTTAGTAAGAGTAATAATAGTGTAGAGGTCCAATCTGATCAAGGAGCTAGGTACAGGCGGAACGTGAGTCATCTGAAGAAGTTCAATACCAACAGAAGTCCAGTTACAGGATGTGAGTCAGAAGAAATTCCATTTGATATTCCAGCAGAAAACCAGTCTGTGTTTAATGATCATGTGATTAGTGAAAGTACAAATCAAAATGTGTCAATTAATGAGTGTTTCTAATCAAAATGTGCAAAATTATTCTGATTCAGTAGATTTAAATACAGAAGACCCAATGCAGGACACTGGCGCACCAAGAACGCAGAGACCAAAAAGGAACATCAGACGTCCAAAGAAGTACGATGACTATGTAGTGAATTAACAACAACATTGATGTGACAATTTCATACGGTCATGATATGAATATTAACAGTATATAATACCATGTGTTAAGTAACATTAATGTGACATTATCATTCATTAATGATATGAGTATTGACAGTATCTTGTGTTAAGCAACATTGATGCAACATTTTCATACAGTAATGCTTTGAGTATTAAAAGTATTATGTGATAAGTACCACAGACATATGACGTTTGGGTTAACTTGTCTTGTTTTATTGAATATGTTGAAGTAACATTTGAAATGTGATTAGACCGTTTGACATTTAAAGTTGTGCCATTATTGTTTTGGGTTACCAGTTATTAGAGTTACTATTATTATATAGTTAAGATTCAGTAAATGTTATGATAGAATTTTGTAGTAACAAGTGGGTTTGGTTCATGGATAACTTGACATTTTAGTTCTAAACTTGGGGAGGGAATGTAGTGTATTGATACTATATATCTATTGATAGGGTGCAAGGGAGACAACTCATCATAACTGGTACCGTATTGTATGGGTTTAATATATATACCGGATATGTTTAGTTTCGTATTGTGGGTTTAAGTAAACGAGCATGGAAACCACATGTTGTTTGTTTTAATGTTGTACTGAGTGAATTCTGTGTGAGCCTCAGTAAGCGGGTAGTGACACCACAATTATAGTCATGAAGAGTAATTCAATTTGTTTAATGTATGTCTTTAGAACAAAATTACTGTATTTTCAACTTCTTACATTTCTATCAAAATTGATCACGTTTCTGTGCCAAGTAATTTTGTAAATATTGACCTGTTTATATACATATAACTAACGTAGTAACATCGCATGTATATTGGAAAACCATGTTCACACGTTGATAACATATCACAGTTTGTGTAACCAGTCAAACAATGAATAAATTAATTAATAATTTAATACATGTAGTTAACAATGAGTTAAACCTACCGGTTTCAGAACGCGTTGTATTTCCTTAAGTGCCTTCGGTACGTCCGCTACTGCACATAACACAAATGTACAGACTATAATATCAAACGTGTTCGACTCCAAAGGCATTTCTTCAGCAAATCCTTGAACCATTTCCACTGATGTAATATTATCTTGAGATTTTATAGTTTTTGCGGCATATTTGTCAAAACAGGGATTTGGATCCAAGTAAACTAGTTCCGAGTTAGCGGGAAAGTACTGCAAGTTTACTGCCACTCCTGGACCAACTTCTAGAATTTTCAAATCACGGTTGATCTTTCTTCTGTGATCGCCCACTAATTGACACATTAACTTCTTTTGATCCTTCACAGAGAAGTCAAGATTGTTTGTCGTTTTACTTATGAACCACGCGTAATACTTTTGGTATGCACTACGATAAAAAACACTCTTACAACACCAACTTATAATGGCAATAACTACGACAAAAACAACGTACCACATCGCGATTGAAGCGATTTCTTTCTTGCAATAAATCAGTGATTACTTTATGTCTGTACTTGACGGTAGTCTTGAACGATGTGTCGTCGAATCTAATCGTATATATATATTCTTTATTTCCGTCTCAGCTATGTACAGTACAACATAATACAAAAACAATATATCGTATGTTGATATGACTAACCGAATAACCTGTTTACGTGGTGCGTTTGAGTTTGCCATGCGCTTTGTGCGTGACATTTCCTGCTCGACATGTCTATACATTTTGATTACATGGGTAATGATGTACACAATTTGCTTACTTAGCGCCACATAAAATACGTATACCCATGTGATGTGTTATTGTTTTACAAAACACCCAATTAGCTTAAAATCGAACAGAAGGGAATAATAACTTCTTTATAAATTTTCTATTCCAATGTCGCATGCATTTACAATTGAACGTGAATTCTACGAGGTATTTGCACTGTCTACTGATAAAACATACGACTAACACGCGTTATCAGCATGTCCACGATGTAAAAATAGAATGTCGGCTGCTGGATACGTGAATTAATGACGTAGGTATTTCTGACAACTAAGGTAAAATGGTGACCTAATTCTCGGACCGGCAAATCAGTTAATAACGCATACGCTACACAACGAAAGAAAGTTGATGCAATGCTTTAGAAAGTGTAGTAAATTATTATTGAGAAATATATAAATGGAATACGTAGAGAAAATTAAACAAACGTGACGTAGTGACACCAACAGTATTTTCAAATATTGAACTTATAATAATTATTGTGTAAGAAATGTTCATGTACATTATTGATGTAATTAAAAACAAAAGGCAACATCATAATTTCCTTCGGGAAAAACGTCATACACAATGTATACAATGTATATATTTTATGGCTATAAATGTTGTAACATTTAATGCTGAATAAAGCTTATGTTATGTTATGTTATAAACAGCTTTTGAAAACAAAACAATGTACATATTATCAAAAGATTTCTATAGCAATCAGGCCAGTGTAGTTGTTAAAAAATTCGAGAGCAATTACACAAGAAACTAATCATACTTATAAAACCATTGATAAATACATGATTGAGTACGTGCTGCTCAATACCAAATTAATATTCAGGTTTACGCTCCTGCTCAGTATACATTAACAAACGTAGACTGTATTAGTACATGTATTTAACTAAATTAAACTACATCAGTTTGATTTCCTCCATTATCGGGTTGCATTAAGGTATTCCACCCATTGGACATTTCTCCAAAGGCAAATAAAACTTGTATTGATTCAATATGAACTGTAATGCTGATAATAAAAATACAAATCATAAATTTTTACCGTTCTTAAAAAAGTTATGACCTTCTTTCTTTGTAAACTTCCTTCCTGAAAACTTCTCATTTTGTAATATTTCTTGTTTAGGAAAGCATCTTTATACTAATCAGATATGTAGATTAAAGTAATGTAAGAAACAGCTACAAGAAACTCAAAAAATGTTAGATTTTTTTACATTTATGCACATAGCATTTAAGAAATGGGCAAATTTCCTTTCAAAATTAAAATATAGTTCATAGCAGATGACCTAAACTAAATTGATGTATCAAATTGTCTATAATAAAAATCATTTACATCATCTAACACAGAATATATCAACTTTTAGAGACGTTTTTCGTCTGGTTACAGCGCAATTTTCATTTTGAACATAATGAAATGCACTTTTCTCGGAGAAAAAGTAACACTTCTATAAGTGGTTTTGTTTGCTTTTTAACGAGATAATTAGTTTTTTTTCTGGAAAATTTTACTTAGTGTTGTTGTAAATAATGAAAGTGCAACAAAATCATGGACATTTTTGGTCTCTTGATAACATTTTAAACATTTTCACTATATTTTCAATATAATGTCACTTTATTACCTCCCTTTATGAAACATTTTAGGATTTTTAAATTATTGCAATACTTTGTTTTTAGAGAAACGTATTGAAGAAATTTTAAATAGGATTTTATAATTCAAATCAATTATAAATGATAATATTTTGATATCAATTTTTCTAACAAGTTTTATATTTTGCTTACTGAGCCATACATATACAATGGAAATTTAGCATTTCAGTTATGGGTCTAAACTTAGATACAAATGACTGAATTTCAAACACTCAAACCAAGTTCATATAAGTTTATACACAGACGTAATTGTTAATATGACACATACAATATGTTTCAGAAAGCGATTAAGCTTGATCTGAATTTTCTAGCATTATCGTAACCAGAGAAAATGTACGGAGAATTTGAACTTTCCAAAGATGCAATGGAACAGCAATTTTGCTCGGAATCGTTCAACATGAATATCCTTCATAGGGCTGCTCTAGTTCCCTGTCCACACAGCAACTATCGATTACAACACGATGAACGTGCTCAACAAACACGAACAGTCCACCCTGAAAAATAAAATGTATAATAGTATCAAGTCCGTGTATTCTGAATGAACAGAAACGATTTACTTACCCGTATCTGAAGTGATATCTACCCGACATGGCCCCTATTGTCTTCTTTAGTGAATGTTGCAATGCGGCATAATCATCCAAAAGGTTATAACACCCACAATAGTAGGTATTTATATGTTTGGGTCAGTTAGGAAAATAGTCTGACGTTCATGGTCAGTAACGACAATACTCTGACGTTTATAGTCAGTAAGGACAAAAGTCTGACGTTCAATATTTCATCCGAGGTTTACCATTTTAAAGCTAATAAACGTATTAACAACAATTAAAATTCCTAAAAGCAGCGTTCGAGGTCCGTAGAACGGCCGAGTCCGGTTTTCAGTGCCAAATTATTAATTTGCAGCGCCTTTCTTGCTTTGCATCAATGGTTTTCTAGTAATAAATTAGAATCATGCAAGAAGATAATTATGTTCGCCAGGAAATGTGTCCGCTCTGATGCATAAAACTATAAGTATTCAAGTTTATACCTGCACAGTGCACGCATATCAAATAGCATGTACTTTCGAAAAATACGTGCATACGTGAATAAAAGCATGGACACTAATGTCAATGACAGATATGCAGAAAAAAACAGCTGTACAGTACTGAACATAATGACCTTGAAGTGTTGTGCATTGGTTACGCATGCATATATTCGCACGTGGAGCAAAACCTAAACAGATTAACAGATAACAAGATAGGAGCATGAACACTACAATTTACATTCATAATGTGTGAGAGAAATTGAATGGTTACAGGGAACGCCACATATTTAATGCCGCGAATGTATGGCTGAACGCGTGTCGGACCAACGTCGAGAGGTTCTGGCTACACCGTAAGACTCCGGTGACGAGCTGTAGGGCTGTAAATAAGAAGCAAGAATGATTTATCCAAAGATTCCTTTATTTTATTGTAGCATAATATGCTGGTCTTTGGATTTGCTCCAGTTTATATAGCGAAAATGGCCGCATAAGCGTCATAATCTCATAACAAACATAATGAAGACATAATTAAAATTCCTTTTGAAATGTTCGAGAAGCCCTTGGTCAAGCCATCCTGTTTGACACATTGAAAGGAAGTTTGCAGACTTTGAGCAAACAACCTGATGTCATCTCAATTGAGAACATATTTTTATCCAAGCTATCAATTAGCAGGTTTGCACTATTGCTTGCACAGTAGCCAAAAAGGTGCTAAACAGTCAGAAAGCTAAATGTCTAAATTGATTTATTAATAGAGTGGCTTGACCTGATAGAGGAAATTCTCACCAAAAATTAAGTACTTGAAATAACATATTAATAATCTTAATCCAAAGTTTGAAAATAATATTATAAGAATGAACCAAAATTTGTAAAATGTAAGTAACACAATTTTGGAACAAAATATGGGGCATTATAATTCCCCCTAACATGCATATACAATTGTACAAGCGATATGAAGAATGCATACAACATATGTGGCATTATAATTTAAAGACATATGTAGAAACATAAATGCGTACATTTTAAAACAAGGTACATAACATTTGTACATATTTAAAAAGGATCCATTTGTATGGTTTCTAATTTTTAAACATTGCCCAGGTTTATCAATAGTTTGTGCGTTGCCTAATGTGGTAATAAAGGTACCATAATACCATGGTGCATTTTATAAAGATATACATGGTATGGTCGTTTCAAAATTGACTGCAATTTGGCACCTGTGAGAGGGGACAGTTTGATCTCATTAGATACCTCAACTGTTTTGTCCGTCAGAAGATTTGTGATTGTCAAGCCAGGCCATGACACATGCATCTTTGGCAATAAGCAGCCATTCACTTTTAAGCTATTGATATCATTTGGGAACCGGACATTGAAATGGGTTGGGCACATAGGCAAATGAACCAGATCAACAAGTACACACTGTTGACCACAAGTAACTTCCAAGCAGAGTTTAGAAACACGTTTGAATCTAAAATATCTGTATATTACTACTAATATGAAACATACAATTGCACAAAGTAAGATAAAGTTTGCCTGATCAAGTGAAAGATCAAAAGTAACACTGGAACTTTGATCTTCATTTGCACTATCTGGTCTTTTAGTATAAATGAAAGAAGGAACATTTGTAACATAAGCATCTGACTTTTTACAGTTTTGTATAGTAGCAACGATTATTGCCAACTTGCGAACTTTAAATATTGTTCCTAATAACAGAACTGTTAACACTATAACTGAACCAACTGAACAATAAACTAGAATATTATCCATGGTAGGCCAATCATTATCAAGCTCAATTTCACCATCTAATAATGGTTCTGTCAAAGACTGAAATATAACAGCATCCTTCTTAGCAACTTCTGCCATTTTAGATAGACTTAAGTGAGCCTTCTTATCGTTAGCCAATACATCAGACATTTCATGTTTGTACAGCTTCATTTCTGGCACAGTCACATTAACCAAGTATTTAAAGGTAGTATCAGCAAAGATATTTTTGACAAAAGCATCGTCGAAAAAGTGCTGTAAAAGAGCCAAGTTTACTGGATGAACAACAGTAACATTATCAACATGTTTATGACATGAGCCTAATCTAGGAACAAAGTAAAAGTCATTTGTAGATATTGAGCATCTACATGGCAGATTAAAGACACAAAAGTTGCAACCTTGAACCATTTTGTGTTCCTGAGCACATTCCATTGATAACAAGGGAGTACGATACAACAAAAGTGAGTTAGGAGCTATCTCAACAATTCTAGGTTTTACAACATCATGCACAAATCGAAATCACATTGCGATTTGACTACATCCTTATCATTGGCGAATAATGAAAGTATACAAGACCTAGACGTTACAGGTGCCATGGCTACATTTGTGGAACAATACTTAGTTTGTTTGCCATCACAGTCAGCCATGATTACGCGAAATAACAAAGTAATCTGTCAAATCAAGTAACTGAGTTGCATGTGCAGATGTTTCATTGATTGGCACAGGTAAAGACACAACTCTGTACATTTGCAAAGGTTTCTCAAAGTATGAAACAGGCAATTTGAGTGTGATATATAACTTAGTGCCATTCCTAGCGAACAAAAACTTACAATCCGAATATACAGAAGATGCACTCCTTATAGCTAGATGAAAACCTGGATACTTTGTTTGTAACAATGATCTAATATCCATTAGAGTATCCTTGATAACCTGTTCCGGAATCAAAAGTGGAGACAACTGACCATTAACTAAACCCAAAACACCTAACTTAAATTCCTCAAATTCACTGAGTAGACTACTGGCTGTGTTGATCTGATCAACCAATATACTCATAGAATAGTCAATGGCATGTTCCAAGTTCACTTCTGTAGTATACAACTGCGTTTGAATAAACTTTATAGCTAACATGTTATCTTTGACTCCTGCTAACAAATTATCCATTCTTGAATTAGTAGCAGTGATATAAGAACTCAGATGATCTTCGTGTTGGGAAAGTGCCCTAGACAGACCTACGCTCATTTTCGTAAGCTTGTTCATGTGTGAGGCTAGAATATTAACATCATCCATTGTTGCCGTGCCAAACAACCCTTTAGACAATTTACCAATGAAAGGAAGAAGCGATCTCTTACTTCTAGACTTCTTTATGTGTGATTCTGGGACAAGTTCAAATATTGTATTCTTTGTCTCATTTAATTTAGACAAAGTCTCCGCTCGTACACTGTTAAGTTGTGCTAAGACATGAGAGATTATTTTACAAGTGTCATTGTTGAGTCTGCAAGATGGCAAAGATGGAGCATCAAATGAATCAGGAACTTCAAGTTCATAAGTATGGTACCACGAGTCTTGAGCAATTATGATGTCAGACGTCTGTTGAAACACCACACCATAATTAATGCGCTGCAACACAGCGTTTGATTCTTCAGTCACATGGATAACAGTCAGCATGATCATAAAACTCAGTAGCCAGCGAAAGTAGAGGAATCCTGAAAAGTGAGGAAACAACTGATAAAATGCCGGTAGTGAACCAAGAGAGAGATAGACCAACAAGAAGACTGTTGAGATTCACTACTGGAATTCTATATGAATATAGGAAAGAATAGAGATAGTGGCGCCTAGTAAGAAACCCCAATTATCTTTGGATACTGAAACAGTACAATCAGCTTAGTTACCATCATGTGTAAAGAATTTTCTTTTGTTGCGCTTTCTTTTACGCTTCCGACCCAACTTAGTGTGAGTTTTCAGATATAACTCAATGACCGAAGGGGGAACATGTTCTTCATATTTCCACTCCTTAATACCATCATTATACTCAACTCTGTACCTTTGAACACCACCCTTCCTACTAGCCTGGATAATACGAACCGAACTCATATCCCTTTTGACTATGAGTTCAGGAGGTCGCACATCGTCAGGTTGAACATTATCCTTTTTCTGGACAGTTGGGGCATTATGAACAACAGGATGAGGGTTAAGTAGGGGATCAGGAGGTTGAGTATGGTCAGCTCGAACATTATCTGCAGCCTTTTGCTGGACAGTTGGAGCATTATGAACAACAGAAGGAGGGTTAACTATTGGATCAGGAGCAATTGGAGGAATAATCACAGGGTCTTGTGCATTACCAGGAACTGGGGCATCAATATCAGGATTTAATTGATCGTCATCAGCTAGCTGCTGTGTTTGCCTTTCAATATAAGGTGTCAAACGAGCAGCGTTCACAAGAGATTTGTGTAATTTGCCAGTCTCTATGTGTCTAATCTTGTAAGTAAAGTTAGGGCCCAGTTCTTCAATTACAAAAGGCCCACCTCTCTTATCAGTTAGCTTAGCAGACTGACCAAGAGGGATCATATCTTGTTTTAGTAAAACCTTATCACCAACTTTAAAAGAAGGTGCCTTGGACTTCAAATCATGTCGTTCTTTGGCTTGAGCATGTTTGTGTTCTTGATTGAACTTGGCAATATCAGAAATGACTTTGAGTCTAGTAGTAAATTCATGAAAGTACTGCCTAACAGACTGCGGCAGAGTAGGCCTTGGAATAAGAGATGTGTCAATAGGAAGGTTCATTGGTTGACCAAACATGAGTTCAAAGGGGCTGTATCCTGTGGTCTCAGTACTAGGTATAGATCTGAAAGCCATCATTATGCTAGGCAGCAGCTTTGGCCAATTCATCTGGTCCTTATTAACATATGCTCTTAATGTCTGAAGTAAAGTGCTATTAGCACGTTCGACCGTGGCATTGGTCTGGGGATGATAACTACTAGTGTGATGTCTTTTGATCTCAAACAACTCACAGAGGGCACTAACCAATTTGGACATAAAGTTCCTACCCCTATCTGAGACTATACACCTAGGAGCACCATATCTAGTAATCACCTCATTATATAGAATATCAGCTATTTCTTTGGCTTCCTGAGACCTTAATGGGAAACATTCCGTCCATTTAGTAAAACTGTCGACAATGAGTAGAATGTACTGGTAACCTTCTTTTGTCTTAGGCAAAGAACAGAGTATGTCAATATGAATCCTGCCAAACTTCTGTTCAACAGGCAAGGGATGCAATGGAACAGTATGTCCTTTCCTATTGACCTTCGACCTTTGACATACATCACACGACCTAACATAATCATTTATCTCCTGCCACATTCTAGGCCAAAAGTATTACTGCTTGATAGCAGCAAAAGTCTTTTTAATGCCAAAATGACCTCCACCCGCCAAACAATTATGATAACTTTCTAACAGAGTAGTTCTTAGTGTTTTAGGAACTACAACCTGAAGGATCATTTTCTCAGGGTCAATTTCACCCTTTGAATGTTTAGCCCTTGGAGTGAAGACGTGGTAGAGTATGTCATTATGCATAACATATTGACTGTCACACTGTATAGCAATAGACTTTGCCCTATCATTATCATCAGGATAGACATTGTTCTCAAGGGCATGCATGAAGTCAATACAAAATTCACATTCCCGTTGCAATTTAGATATGTCATCCAAAGTGATGGAGCTAATCAATGGATTTTCCTGATACTCAAAGGTAGTTTCAACATAATCATCTACTTCTGCCAAAGATACATGTTCAGTAACAATGGGTTCCTTAGAGACATTTTCACAAGAGTTTCTGATTCCTATATTCAAGTCACCCTGAACATGATTGTTTGTTCTATCTTTACCAGTATTTCTATTGCATTTACTTGACACATTCTGACCAGTACTTAAAGCATTTGTTTCAGCAGTAGTGCCAGGTACGTCACGGTCAGGCTGCGAGTTTGAATTGGTATCAGAGTTATCAGACTGCGTTAACCTAGACTAATCAATTCTTGAGAGTGCATCAGCATTTTGGTTTAATATGCCTTTCCTATGTCTGATATCTAACTCAAATGGCTGGAGTTTAAGAGCCCACCGGTACAGTCTACCAGCTGGTTCCTTTTTACTCATGAGACTATTTAAAGCAGCATGATCGGTATAAACAATGACCTTTCGAGGCGTTAAATAGTGTTTATACGCCTCAACTCCACTAACCACAGCTAAACATTCTAAGTCAGTTACACTCCACATCATTTCTTCTGGTCTAAGAGCCCTACCACCATAAGCAATTACACACTCTCTATTAGACTCATCTAACTGTCCTAAAATATAGCCTATTGCAGACCCACTTGCATCAGTTGTGAGTATGAACTCCTTATTCATATCAGGGAATTTGAGTATTGGTGGACTAACTAACCCTGATTTCAAAGTTTCAAATGCACTTTGGCAGTCATTAGTCCAATCAGACCTAGCAAAAGTTCTTCTTACATCTTTTTTCAAAAGTTTATTGAGTGGCACACAAATTTTCGAATAATTTAGCACAAAACGCCTGTAATAATTACAGAGACCAAGAAAACTGCGAAGTTCCTTCTGAGTTTTTGGAACAGGAAAATTTTGAACCTTATCTGTCTTTGCAGGATCAACTTGAACACCTTCATCAGAAATAATATGCCCAAGAAACATGACCTTGTTAACACCAAACTCACATTTTGAAGGCTTTAGAGTAAGCTTTGCTTCCCTGAGTCTGTGAAATACTTCATCCAAATGTTTTAAATGAGTTTCAAAATCTGAACTGAACACAAGGATATCATCTATATAACATAAAACAAACTTCCAATTTAACCCTTTTAGAACAATAGACATAAGCAGCTGAAAACTCATTGGTGCATTGCGAAGCCCAAATGGCATTCTAGTGAACTCGAAAACACCTTCATGAGTTATGAAACTGGCCTTATGCCTTGTTTCAGAATCTAACTCAATTTGAAAATATGCACTGTTAAGATCCAGAGTTGAAAATATTTGGGCATGTGATTCACCTAAAGCATCAAATACATCTTCAATTCGAGGTAATGGGTGTGAAATTGGTATTGTAACACTGTTCAATTTACGATAATCAATTGCAAAACGCCATGAGTTATCATTTTTCTTCACTAATACAACTGGACTGTGCCAAACAGAACATGACTGTACAATCATACCTGCCTCTTTCATTTCAGCAACCTGTTTTTCAATTTCTTTCTTTCGGACAGAGTCGGTCCTGTGAGGAGCCAAATGCACAGGAGTAGCACCTGGTATAGTCTCGACTTTATGAGTGAAAATGTCTGTCTTGCCAATGTCAGACAAAGAAGTTGAAAATACATCACTGTTTCTATTCAAAAATGTATTGAGCCTTTGTTTTTGAAGCTCACTTAATTTGTTATTTTTTATATCAAAATTAAATTTCTGCTTATCAGATGTATTAGTTGTGCAGTCAGTAGTTTTCTCAACGTTTGAGACAGTAGCACTACGTTTAGAATCACTGTCAAATGAATGAACCTCACGTGTATCAATCAGGTTAACATTTGCAATCACAACTAAGGGTGCCAAATTAACTGATTTATTTGTAGGATTTAGAACACGCATGAACGTCTTATGATGTTTGGTTGTCACAAGACAACGAGCACCTGCTAACATTAAACTTTTAAGGTTTTCAGAGGGTTCAAGTAGAATGGTGTCATTTTTATGACCACCTGAAACTTTTATTGGCACAATGCATTCAGACTCAGCACTAATGGTAATTCGTTTTGATGGTCTAGCATAACCAAATTTACTATCACACACTAAACCAACAGTAACAAGGTCTTCAATTGAAAGTAAACCATGATGGAAGTCAATACGAACATGATTGTTTTTCATAAAATCAAGCCCTAAGCTAATTGGATGTTGAATATTTTCAATGACAACAAAAGTTTGATTCACATTTAAACCAGCTATATTGAAACAAAGACTTACTTCACCTACAACTGAAATGCGTTCACCTCCAACACCTGTGACATTGTATAATCTTGAAGATTGAACCTTGATTTTATGACAGACAGAAAACTTATCAATCATGGCCTTACTAATGCAACTAACACTAGCCCCACTGTCAACCAAAGCTTGTTGCTTTTTGCCAAACAATTCAATCATTATAGTGTTTCTAGTTAAAGAAGTGGCAACATTAATCTCCTTTATTTGAGTGGCCTTAGCAGATTGAGGATCGGTTGATTTTTCACTAACAGCCTTAGATTTACAAGTACTTGCCTTAAAATGGGTTCTTTTATCTATGTGCCCATCCGCAGGTACAAAACACTTACGGACAGGCGCGAGTCCCTATTGGCTATAGGACTCTTGGTCTTTCCTGTCACAGACTACCTCAGTATGATGCTTGCCTTTACAATAATTACAAGTTTTGTTATACGCTGGGCATTGTTTAAAATGATGTGAAACCATACCTCGACAATTTCTGCATGCGTAGTTCCTGCTGCTGCTGTCGGCTTGTGTCCTGGTTTGTCCATGACCACGGTAGCTGTTTCTGGGAGCTTGTGGAGCGGATGGCATGGATAGCGTCTCTCTGGCTTTTAACTCATGGAGTGTCCTGGTTAATTCCTTTATTTGATATTTAAGCGAGTCCAGTTCACTTGGTTGAACAGCATTCACAGCAACACTATGGTTCACACTTGTTGCACCAGTTATTAATAGTGTGCGCTCTGCCAGGAGGGTTGCCTTGCGCAAGTCCTCAACTGTAGCGTTATTTTGCGGCATTACAATCCGCTGTAGGTCTGGTGTCAGACCCTTTAAGGCAACAGTTAGCAGAAAGTTGTCGGGAATTTTATTTCCGCGGTTGATCCTGTTCACACGCACGAAAAATTCATCAACACTTTCACTGGTTTGCATTTGCAATGTCCAGAGTCCAATACCCTGTGTAAGGTCATCATGGCCGAAGTATCTCTCCTTCATGGCCACAAGTAGTGCGTCATGATCTGCTCTCGTTTCACTTGGTAGTTGTTCGTACCATTCTTTGGCATTACCCTCTAAATAGAAGGGCATCATCTTCCTTCCTTTCTCTTCAGTGAATCCACATACCTCAATGTAATTATTATACCACCTTAGCCATTCCTCAGCTCTATCACCAGGTTTCCCAGCAAACTTTACCAAGGTGATATGTTTTGCCATGGTGTCTGGTTCTTTTGTCTCAGTGTTAGCCTGAATTTCTTCAACGTGTTGGCCTGTAACGTTGTCAACCACTTCGTCAGCAACAGTGTCTTCTTCAGTGTCACTGATATCACTCAGCCCAAGGGATTCGTCTTGGTCTGATAGTTCCGCCACGCTGTTTTCTCCGATACTTCGAAGATAGTAGCTTCTATTGTGTGGCGTTGTCATAGATACCCGGATTCTCCACCAATTTTTAATGCCGCGAATGTATGGCTGAACGCGTGTCGGACCAACGTCGAGAGGTTCTGGCTACACCGTAAGACTCCGGTGACGAGCTGTAGGGCTGTAAATAAGGAGCAAGAATGATTTATCCAAAGATTCCTTTATTTTATTGTAGCATAATATGCTGGTCTTTGGATTTGCTCCAGTTTATATAGCGAAAATGGCCGCATAAGCGTCATAATCTCATAACAAACATAATGAAGACATAATTAAAATTCCTTTTGAAATGTTCGAGAAGCCCTTGGTCAAGCCATCCTGTTTGACACCTTGAAAGGAAGTTTGCAGACTTTGAGCAAACAACCTGATGTCATCTCAATTGAGAACATATTTTTATCCAAGCTATCAATTAGCAGGTTTGCACTATTGCTTGCACAGTAGCCAAAAAGGTGCTAAACAGTCAGAAAGCTAAATGTCTAAATTGATTTATTAATAGAGTGGCTTGACCTGATAGAGGAAATTCTCACCAAAAATTAAGTACTTGAAATAACATATTAATAATCTTAATCTTAATCCAAAGTTTGAAAATAATATTATAAGAATGAACCAAAATTTGTAAAATGTAAGTAACACAATTTTGGAACAAAATATGGGGCATTATACATACATACGACAATGCCTCCCACACATACCCCCGGGAAAACTACAGTCTACAAAACATTAGGCACCGTGGAGGCGCAAGTGTTATCATTTATGCGAATAGAGGTGCAAGGAATGTTCTGGTCGATAACAAAACAGCTGGGGAGAATTTAGGAGGGGACAACAAAGGGAACAAATTTAATGGATAGAATACATCACAGAACGTCCGTAATAAGGGGTCGGAAACATGAATAGTATATCAAACAAAACCAGATACAGGGAGAAATAACATAAATGTTTCATTTTTTTTTTTATATGTGATTTTATGGCGCATCGACAGCTTCGGTCATTTAGCGCGCAAGGAATGTTTCATTTAATTAAAACAAGAGTGAAAGATGTGGACTGCTGTAAATGTCGGTCTGCATGAATTGGTCATTCTACAGAAAACGTTAATTTTATACTTGAATGAAAGTTATTGACTTCATTGATTACGAATTTGTTTGGCTTAAACCAAATCAATGTTGTAATAATGTCGTAAAACAATTTAATCATACCTCGTTAACAAGTGTTAACGTTGGAGGTACAAACAGAAAAGATTGAACATTATAATTGTTGCTTAGGGTTCTATCCTAGGACCTCAAACTATTAGGGCTCTGCCCAAGGTCAAACATTATACAAATGCAAAACTTTGCATCTAGCAATATAATGATTAAACCTATACAAGTTTAGGTTATTAAATGAAAGTTAAAACTACGTGTTTCAAATTTGTTTGTTTCAAAGTAAAATAAGATGTAAATAAAATAATTTAAACTTCTTAATGTGCATCATTTGTTTAAAGAAGTTGTCATTATTTATACTTCGATTTCAATGTCATGAATGTGAATATACTTTTAACTAATTCTCAAAATGAAAGATGAAATCGAGCATGAAATGACACATACATAGAATAGCCCTCCCACAAAAAACATAAGGGGGTACGGAAATATACAAACATGTAAACAATAACAAAGGAAAACGTGGCACGAGACAAACATTAATGAAGGGTGAAGATAAATGTACCACATCGCAAGCCAAACTGTATGTAACTTGCCCATACAATAGTATTGCATACAAGTGCGTACTTATTTAAGAAAGACAACGATGATTTATTTATGATTAATAAATGTCCCCGGACTTCCAAGCTTTCAATATAACATTATAGTCATGAAATATTAATTCAGTTTAATTTATATTTATGCCTTTAGAACAAAATTACGGTATTTTCAACTTCATACATTTCTATCAAAATTGGCTTTGCCTCATGCACCCAACGTGTTCACATGAATGCTCACGTTTCTGTGCCAAGTAATTTTGTAACTATTGACCTGTTTATGTACATATAACTAACGCAGTTACATCGCATGTATCTCGGAAAACCATGTTCACACGTTGATAACATATCACAGTTTGTGTAACCAGTCCAAAAATGAATAAATAAATTAATTATTTAATAATTAACAATGAATTAAACCTACCGGTTTTAGAACGCGTTTTATTTCCTTAAGTGCCTTCGGTACGTCCGCTACTACACATAACACAAATGTACAGACGACAAACGTGTTCGACTCCAAAGGCATTTCTTCAGCAAATCCTTGAACCCTTTCCACTGATGTAATACTATCTTCAGATGTTATATTTTGTTGCGGCATGTTTGGCAAAACAGGGATTTGGATCCAAGCAAACTAGTTCCGGGTTAGCGGGAAAGTACTGCAAGTTTACTGCCGCTCCTGAACCAACTTCTAGAATTTTCAAATCACGGTTGATCTTTCTTCTGTGATCGCCCACTAATTGACACATTAACTTCTTTTGATCCTTCACAGAGTAGTCAAGATAGTTTGTCATTTTATTTATGATTAATAAATGTCCCCGGACTTCCAAGCTTTAAATATTTATATATCACATGTGACGTTTTCTGGAAATGCTGTTACTTAAAGAAGAGGTTGGAAATCGTACAGCGGCGCTCATATTGAGAACTTGAGAACGGGTGAAGGGATAAAACTCGTGACAATCTCATCTAGTTTAAACAATACTGATGTATAGGTATTGAACAAAATATTGTGCGTACAAAGAACAAAAGAAAATATAGAACAAATGCCAATAATATCAACATGAACAGTCCGACAAATCACTACTTGGCACGCATAACAGCGGCGTATTGTCTATTGTAACGTTCCATGTACTCGTATATGTGTATGTAAACACCATAATTTAATCAATTAAATCATACAGTAATTGTGCCACAAGAGAGTGAAGCGATATATGAGTGCCATATCAACGTTTACTTATTATAAACATTAATGATACTAGGTTAGGTTTGTGAATCACACACAGTGGTATACATTGTACTAAGATTGCTGGGACACATTGTATATACGAGGTGTTAAAAAAATACGCGGAAAAGTGCTGTAATATTTTTATAAAAATCGCTAATGTGATGAAAATGTAAATTCACAGTCGTAGTAAGAAAAAGACGATGAAGACAGTCTCCATGGCAACGTCATTCAACATAACCCGGCCCAAAATTAAAGAAAAAGCACCCATTTCAATTACAAAAATGACGTCTTATTCGTTTATTAAGTAAGATATCGATTTACAATCGATTCATGTCCGCGAAAAGGAATTCCTATCCACACTTTAGCTATACAGTATGATTAAACTATCCACCCTTTAGCTTTACCTTATGATTAAACTATCCACCCTTTAGCTTTACCTTATGATTAAACTATCCACACTTTAGCTTTACCTTATGATTAAACTATCCACCCTTTAGCTTTACCTTATGATTAAACTATCCACCCTTTAGCTTTACCTTATGATTAAACTATCCACACTTTAGCTTTACCTTATGATTAAACTATCCACACTTTAGCTATACAGTATGATTAAACTATCCACCCTTTAGCTTTACCTTATGATTAAACTATCCACACTTTAGCTTTACCTTATGATTAAACTATCCACCCTTTAGCATTACCTTATGATTAAACTATCCACACTTTAGCTTTACCTTATGATTAAACTATCCACACTTTAGCTTTACCTTATGATTAAACTATCCACCCTTTAGCTTTACCTTATGATTAAACTATCCACACTTTAGCTTTACCTTATGATTAAACTATCCACCCTTTAGCTTTACCTTATGATTAAACTATCCACACTTTACTGACACCGTATGATTAAACTCTCCACATTATAGCTGTACCGTTCGATTAAACTATCAACACTTTACACACACCGTATGATTAATCTATCCATTCTTTAGCAATACCGTATGATTAAACTTTCGGCCAATTGTTGCCAGCTGTCTAGACTTGTCCTTTGATCTGTTCCATCCATTAATTCCCCCTCCAGTATTTGTCATATTTGATTCTCCTAGTTATTCCTTATGGTCGGCTAGGCCATTCCTTGCGCCTCTGTTCCCTTACGTATGTACCATTGAGCCTCCTTAAGTGCCTTATGTTTTATGGATTGTTGTTTTCCCGGAGGTCTGTGTAGGAAGGTACTGTCTTATGTATGTGGCATTCCCAGTAGCACTTATTCTCTCTCTTCTATCTCACATTTTAGAATTAATATGGATTATCTATTAAGCTGTCCTTTTTAAATAGTTTTTGTCAGGAACAAACTATAACATTCATATACGGTCCCTGTTTCTGTTATACAATTGTCGGTTTATTAATAATAGCGAATACATTAGATACTGTAGTGTATGCTTTAATAATCGGTATCACACAGCACGCGCACAGTATGACATCTGATTGAAGTGATAAAGCCATAATTATGCAGCCTATTATACAAACTGTTAATTGATAATCTTATATTTATCCAGTACTAAAACTTCCAGCTTAAGCCCCCGAGTTTACAAAGGATCAACTGTTGTGGTTAAGTTGATCCTAAAAATTATTTGCCATTGCCCATAAACTATTAAATACATTATATAGTTTTTCTCAAAACGGAACACAAAAGTACATAAAATTCGTCAAATCAGATGACGATGGAAGACACAAATACATATGTCAGGGAACGTATATACACGGGGTTCCTGCTTAGTCAATGCAAAGTCTAATTTATGTCAACTGCGTGTCATGCATTGGTGTCGATAGGGTCATTGTGCTTTTGGATGAAGTTTAATTATTTTTTACGACGGATGTGCAGTATAATCATGGTATATTAGAACAGAAATAATGAAACATACCATTTTTCTCAACCCAACTCGTCAATAATCCATGACCCTATCGACACCAAATTAGACTTTGCATTGACTAAGCAGGAACCCCGTGATTTAGTGAGTTCCAGGTTGTGTTAAGAAATATTTTCTTGTCGTTTGTGTACAAAACTATTATATACTATAGTAATAAAGTCATAGTTAGTAAAATAAAACAGGGGCCTACCTAGGCACGTATTAATGACGTCATCTGGCATCTGAAAGTCCTTGGAGATGTATCCATCATGTTAAATAAATATGTAGGCAGCACATCTCACTACAGTGGGTTGTGACCACATAAGACCATGTACACAAGAGTATCTGAGACACTGATCAGTCCAACCAAACCGAATAGAACTACCATGCCACCGGTACGGAGGATCGAATTTAGGCCCATCTTTGAATGAAAATACTAGATAGTATAGGACGTTTAGCACCAACCACAGCTCCCTACTGAGGCAATGCGACCCTCATTGTTAACTTTTCGGTATTTGTTTGGTTTTGCTCAAGCCTTATAAAATGTCAATGACTGTGTTTTATTCTTTGTGTATTAACATCGTCATGATAGAATAGAATGCTACAATAAATTTAAATCAGAATCGCTTATTTGAAAATCTTACAATTAAAATTCTCTGTATATTTTCGTATATATACTCGGACATACATGTAAGGTTGTGGTATTTTAAAGGGGGTGCGCGCCGGGATCAGCTTGTGAGGTCCGATGATAGTAGACCTAAGATGCTTTGCCTCCTGCATAGATCCCTCATAAATGAGACATTGTGACCCAAGAAGACCAAATATGCACGAGTACCCGAGACCCTCAAGGGTCCAACGACAGAAATAAAATCGATCCTCAATAGGGGCCTCCCTACGATGGTCTGGTGGTTCTTCTTGCACTCGTTGGACTCCTGGTTGTCTCGGGTATATACGGTCATACTTGGTTCAGTGAGATACGCAGCTCGGGTAAATCGCTCGATATATCATCAAATCCTTTCATTGAGCGAGAGATGCAAGTTTTGGTCCTCAATAGACCCCCCTGCGATGGTCTGGTGGTAATTTTGCTTTTGTTGGACTGGATGGGTATTATATAGGCCTATGGTCTCATTTGGTCGTATTGCTTCCTCCCTTAGTAAGAGAGCGATGCAGAGTGCAAATCGCCATATTGGATGTTTACGTTCAAACATTGATGTAAGTTGGATCCTATGTAGGGCCTTCCTACGAGTCTAGTGATATTTCATCCAATCGGTGGACTCGTGGTAGTCGCAAGTTGCTGGGTATACTCGGTCTTATGGGGTCACATTACCACCAAGTTAGAAGGAAGGTAGGCCTATGGATAGAGCAAATCGTCCAATTATCGTATATTTTCTTTCAATGACAGACCGTGTACAGGTTTGTTTCTCAATAAAGGCATCGAGCCGCCTCCCCAGTATGGTGTGTTGGATCTTCTTGTAACAGTTTCACTAATGGATGTCTCAGGTACTCGTGAAAGTGTATCTGTATTTTGTGTGAATATAGCTTTGTGTAGCCTTATATATTTTAGACAAAAGTTTATTAACTTCTAATTCAAACAATTTCAATTTAAATCTTGTTTAGGAAAGCCACGAGGGTGCCCTCTAACATGCAAACATAATTTTTAGGAAATCTTAAAAAATAAAGAAGTTAAGAGGGGTGGCCGTGTTTTCCATTTGGCCGTAATTTTGATAAAAAAACGGTCCGACTTTTATACCAAAATTTTATAAACTTCTAATTTAAATAATTTCAAATTAAAACTTGTTTATGAAAGTTACGAGGGTGCCCTCTAATATGTAAAAAGATTTTTTAAGATATCTTAAAGAATAAAGAAGTTAAGGGAGGTGGCCGTGTTTTCCTGTCCATTTTGGCCGTAATTTACAGTCTGGCCGTGTTTTAAACCTGTCCGCTGTTACCAATAACTACGACTATTTCTGAAATCAAAAGTAGGGTTCAAAGTCAAACATAGAAAATGGCATTTGGAAGGGATTCTCAGCTGAGAATGTCGAATGAATTATTTGATTTTTTGTGTACTGCTTGTGCAGAAGAAGAGAACAAGACAGTAGAAGCTGTGAAGTATTGTGCTGAATGCAGTGGGTATTGTTGTCAGTCATGTACGGATGTCCACAAGAAGTTCCCGACACTGAAAAACCACAATCTGATGGACGTCAGTCAAGGAAATCAAGCGAGCATTCAAAGTTTGTTGGAAATTCCAACAGAACGATGTTGCATACATAAGGGCAAAGTCGTGGATATGTATTGTGAAGGTCACAATGTTGTTGGCTGTTCTACATGCTTTGTTAAAGATCACAAGTAATGCTTTATTTACATCAATGTCAACTTTACGTTAGAATTATAATTACCTCTCCACTACAAGCCTCCCCTTCCGGCATTATAGGCTCAACCATCATGCGCCGTCAAACACCACTGCCAGCATGAAGTTAATCAAGTGGAATAAGTACGCCCGATGTGGGGCTCGAACCTAAGGCCCCCTACACACTAAACGGCGCTCTACCGACTGGGCTAACAGGGTGGCAGTCTCCCCACACCACTTCCCCACACCACTACAATTAGATCTACCTCTACAACACAGAAAAACTGCGCTTGATCCCACGACCCCTTAATGCACCAGTCAATTGTAACCACGGCCCACCCAGCTCCTGGGAATAGCAGGGACTTTGACTTTCGGTCCAGCCAATCCCACAAACTGCTGGTAAAATCCCGGCCAAATGCCCCCGCACCCCGGGGACAACCTAGGTAAGACCTATTATAATGTACATTTTCGGCGCGAAAACAAAACCACTGCATTCACTCGGCACTGTGGGGCCACCAGGAAGGTAAAAACACGGCCAATTTCCCCCGCTGTCCCCGTGGTTACAATTGACTGGTGCATAAACACTGATATAGAAAAACTGCGCTCGAACCCACGACCCTTAAACACTGATATGGCCCTAGTCCAAAATATTAGACTTGTATACATTCTAATTTTATTAAATTTATTCAGAGCTAATCATTTCCTTTTTTAAATTTTACAATATTCAACGGGCAGAATTTATGTGTTTTTATTATCATTCATGATGTGTAATGATCCAAAACTTAGTCAAGCAATTGATCTACATACCTGGGGGCCGTTTTATCAAGCGGTCGTAAGCCGGTCTTATCTTAAGTTTGCTCGTAAGATAAGACAGGTCGTAAGACCGAAATATTGATAAAACGGCCCCCTGATGTATGTCGGTGCTCAATTTTACATTGTTTAACACAAATAAAATCAAAAGGCTACATGTATATGAACATTGTCACAACCAAAGGAGCTTGACTCAATGTTTGGACTATAATTGATAAAAAAAAATCTCCAATAGGCCTACTATATAAGAGATATATAGTATTGGTGAATTTTTTTATAAATTTTAGTCCAAACTCTGAGTCAAGCTCCTTTGGTCACAACGTCCTGTTTTAAATATGTTTTCTATACATATAGAGCTATATATGCAGAATGAAACTAAGTCATTCCATTTCAGATTTTGTCGAGACAGTCACATCCATTCTATACCAGACATGATTGACGCCATATTTAAGTTGTCTGACTGCAAACGGACACACGGTCTTCTGAAAAAAATGATGGTATCCATGGAAACTGTAAGTAAATCTAAAAATGCCCAACTTCAGACTTTGAAGCAAGCAAAGAAAGAAGCTTTAGGTCAAGTTATTACATTCCAAAAAGCATTAGAAGCCATCTTGAGTAAAATTGCCGAGTCATCACGCAAAAAAATAGAAGTTGTATACAAACAACTAGAAACAAAAATTCTACAAGCCAAGCAAAGTGTTGATAACATCTGTAAAGATTTGCAGACGACAGATGGAAAACTAAATCAATCAGAAGGAAATAGAGCCCAACGTTTTGTGTGTACGAAAAGTGCCCAAGAAAAAATAAAAGAAGCAGACGGTGAGAAGATGAAGCAAGAATTACAACATAATACAGACGTAGAGATGTCATTCATTCCGGACCAATCATTGATGGAATATATCCAAGCTTTACAAGGTATTGGTCAAGTACAGAAATACGACCCCTACAATATCCAAGCTTTACAAGGTATTGGTCAAGTACAGAAACATGGAAAGCAGAATCACATCATCTACAACATCAAAGGAAGTAGAAATATTACCATAAAACTTTCTCATGATTCTGAGACATGCCATTCCTTTGGATGTTGTCTGACACATGATAACCAACTACTTGTCACAGATGGGAACAATAAGAAACTAAAACGTATTGATATACAGAAGATGTCAGTTGTTGACTATTGTACTTTAGATTCTATACCTTATGGTGTATGTTGTATCAGTAAACATGAAGTTGCTGTTACATGTGAGAGGGACAACAAGATCCAGTTTGTTTCCATTTATAACAAGATGACTCCTACAAGACAAATTAAAATGGCTCATATTTGTTTTGGTATTGCTTTCAAGGATGGTAAGCTTTATGTGACAGATTGTGGTGCTTCACTCTATGTTTATGATATGACTGGTATCCTGCTGAAGACAATTACACAAGACAATGCTGGGAATCAGCTGTTCAACCATAGTAGACATGTTACATTCAATGGAAGTGGAGACAGAATGTTTGTTAGAGGTGGGTACAAGGGACTTGTATGTTTTGATGGGATGGGGAATTATTTGTCCACTATTACAGACACTGACCTGAAGTATGTAAATGGTGTATGTGTTGATGGTAGAGGAAACATGTTTGTAGCTGGGATTAATTCACATAATGTGGTACAATTCAGTGAGAATGGGAAGAAACTTGTTGTGGTTGTGAAGCAAGGAGATGGATTACAATATCCACAGTCAGTGTGTTTTCACCAGGGACTGAATATATTGTGTGTTACCATGGAGTACAGTGATGTAGTGAAAATGTATAAACTAGAGTAATCAAACATATTGTGAGATAACAGAGTTGTCCATTCTGTGTACATGTATTATTGATAGATAGAATATAATTAAACTTACATTAAACTTAACAGGAGTAATTTTCAGTTCTAACAAACAACTACACAACAACTGTACATATGTTTTGTTTTATTTTTAGATGTAATCAAACTTCAAGATAATATGGCTGTATAAATATAGTATCCTAGATATAAATTGTTTGTTTTTCTTGTTTAAATACAGCATGTTCGTACTTTTTAAAGGGACATCACATTTTCTCTTCTCTGATAGCTGTGTAAATAGAATATATACTAAAATACACAAGTAAAGGGAGGTAATAAAATTAATAAATTGAGATTTTGAGTGTAATACTAAAATTTACTATGAATGATAATAAAATTAAATCAATCCAATTAAACAGTGATAACATTGTTGTTAACATAAATCGCATTGCATAAATAAGATAAGTAAAAAATTATCTTTATATTTGTATTAAATTATTTAAGTATAGAGATCTGATGGTATTAAAATTAATAGTAAATACATTTTTTGCAGATCCCATTTATATATACCAGTTTATAATATACAGTGCATAGTTTCCAATTATGTTATAAATAATTTGATTGTTTTATTTAAAATATAGTAACAAACTACTGTATATGTGGTGAAGTTCATGAAGTGAGAATGTTGGCGAATTAATTGAATTTAAGAAAGTTGTGAAAATATCCAACTGTTTAAATTTCTGCGTTCACAGAAGACAAGTATATTTTTTCATGACTGTACAATATAACAATGCATTGTGTTTTGACTTGTGTACTTATTACTTCTATATTTTCTTCCTTCGTTTTATTACGCTCGTAGAAATATATGCTTTTTCTTTCTAGTTTAATATCTTGCTATGATGAAACATGTAGAAATTATAGTACAAATAAATACAATCATATCTTGTCAAATTCCGTTGTTAAATTGCCATATTTTGTACCGATACTTAGTCTGCAGTGAAGAGAATTTCAATTAGTTGATGCTTCCAATTCTATTCACTTGTTTATTACATGTACAATTTTATCTTGTCAAATACCGTTGTGCGGTCGCCGTGTCTTGTACCGATACTTAGTCTGCAGTGGAGAGAATTTTGATAAGCTTATGCTTCCAATTGTCCTATTGTCTATTACATGTACATTGTTACTTTGTCTTATACTCTATATTACATGACAGTGTAATCAAATGAATATGTTTAAACTTTAAACTAATTCTATGATCAACAAAATAGGTTGACCAATGCCCATGATTTACCTAATTTTCCCGAAAGCATTGTAGTAAATTTACGCATGTAATTGATATTACACGTGAGCAATAAGTCTTTGACTTTAGCACAAGTCCGGTTGATTTCAGACCTCAGTCGAGAGCCACCCTTTAAACTGGAAATGTTCATACTACAAACGTGCTAAGAACTCCGCTGACATATTTAGATTAATATTGCAATTAAATATGAATGTATATATCAAATAGAAATTTTACATACGGAAAGTTAAATATATCTGTAATGATTCCACCTTAATTTTCAGCACAAAAAAACAGATACTTCATTGAAATGAAGCCAATTACATGGAAATAACACCACACCGAAATCACAGATTAACTGAATCGGGTCTGTGTGAGGAGGCATTGCCTTATTATGTGGCGTCCCTGTGTGGGGAGGCATTGCCTTATGTATGAGGCGTCCCTGTGTGGGGAGGCATTGCCTTATGTATGTGGCGTCCCTGTGTGGGGAGGCATTGCCTTATGTATGTGGCGTCCCTGTAATACTTTAATCATTCTTACACTAAAGTTTGTTGAACAAGTTTGCCTTAAAAGACGAATCTTGTGTTATTAAATGGGTATAAAACAAGTATAAATATGTACATATATAGATTCAACTAATTACTTTTAGCTATTACCTCTAAAGAATAAGAACTACAGTTAATTTTTAAATGGACTTCAACCAATTTCATATAAATGTAACAAAATCAAAAAAAATCATTAGATCATCAGAAAATACTTTCTGAGTCCAAGAGTTACATCTATTTGTATAGATTAAAGTGTGGATAGGAATTCCTAGAGATTTCTGTGTATAGATATATTAGAGATGGCAGTAATCCGCTGTATGGTTATTATTTCTTTTCATGTTTAAATGTATGTTATATTTCCCTTTCCCCTGTGCAATTCTTTCACTTTATATAGTGTTCAGGTTATTTTCTGCCCAGTTTCGGCCTATTGTTGCCAGCTGTCTTGACTTTTCCTGTGATCTTTTCCATCCATTTATTCCCCCCTCCACTGTTTGTCATCTTTGATTTTCCTAGTTATTCCTTATGGTCGGCTAGGCCATTCCTTGCGCCTCTGTTCCCTTACGTATGTACCATTGAGCCTCCTTACGTATGTACCATTGAGCCTCCTTAAGTGACTTATGTTTTATGGATTGTTGTTTTACCGGAGGTCTGTGTAGGAAGGTACTGTCTTATGTATGTGGCATTCCCTGTAGCAATTTATTCTATCTCTTCTATCTCACATTTTAGATTTGATATGGGTTATCTATTAAGCTGTCCTTTTTAAATAGTTTTTGTCTGGAAAACACTATAACGTTTATGTACGGTCCCTGTTTTTGTACAACAATTGGCGGTTTATTAATGATTGCGAATACATATTGTAGTGTATGCTTTACACCACACACACAGTATGACATCTGATTGAAGTGATAAAACCATATGCAGCCTATTATTCAAACTGTTAATTGATAATCTTGTATTTATCCAGTACTAAAACTGCCCGCTTAAGCCCCCGAGTTTACAAAAGATCAACTGTTGTGGGTTAAGTTGATCCTGAAAATTATTTGCCATTGCCCATAAACAATTGAATACATTATACAGTTTCTCTCAAAACTGAACAGAAAAGTACATAAAATTCGTCAAATCAGAGGACGACAGAAGACACGAATACATGTGAATACATCACAAAATTCTACTTTCGTTTTCTTTCAATGTGTCAGGGAACGTATATATTGAGTTCCAGGTTGTGTTAAGCCAAAAATGTGCACACATTTTCCAAAATATTTTTTTGTTTGTGTAAAAAAAATTATAGTAATAAGTCATAGTTAGTAAAACAAAACAGGGGCGTACCTGGACGATTTTGAAGTTTACGCCAAGTGTGAGTATCGTAGGTGCGAAACGAGCAGCAACCCTGCAAGGTAGGGAGGGTAGGTGAGGGGGGAATTTTGAAAATTAGGAGGCAAATGATGCGTTTTGATACTATATAATTACTGCGGAAGAATAAGGTAAATTAAACAACTGATATATTCGAGCGAATTTGCCCATAACCCTACCCTCCCCTCAGCCTTCATTTTTATTGCATTTTTGGAACTTTTATTTTTTCACCTTTTCTGACAAATTGTACGCATTAGCGTACGTGCGTATGCCTGGATACGTGCCCGATGTGGTGCATGGCCTATGTGGGGATTTAACTGAATATAATACAACCTCTGACCTGGGACCAATATATACGTCACAGCTCTACTCATGAGGTAAAGTTGTCGTATGTTTGTGGAAGACAACGTTACTGGTTACTGGACATAAATTAGCCCAGGATGATAAAAAGTTAATTCCATGGATGTAACCATAGAATGATTTTTTCAACACTCGGGGCTGATTTATGGACAAAGTAGACATGTTGCATCCAACACTAACACTTATTAAATACAATGCAATCTCTCCAGAGCAACAGCCTTCAGGAGACGCACAGTTTGGCCGATGTTGAGATGTTGCTCTAGAGAGGTAAAATTGATAGTAAATTCTTACTATGGAAAACAATTGATACTGATGTTGAATAGAGGTTGTTGCTCAAGACGGCTGCTCTGGAGAGGCTGCACTGTACAGAATGGTACCAAATACCCACAGTAAATGCATAGTCTAGTAGCTCACATTTCCAATGTTGCGTAAACATGTACATATCTTAATGACTTGTTCATAATTACAGTTGCTTTTTCTGTGTGTAAAGTAATACCATCAGAAATTCAATATCATTGCTACTGCATTAAAAGGCATTTTAAAACATATTTTATCATATTATAAAGTGCAAAGTATAGCCGTTTTTGTCACCTTTAAAGCTCACACCCTTACTGTCCGCTTTTTATACCATAATTTATTTTTCATTTTTTCGAACTGATGTTATGCACGTGCATATGTGCATATAGCATATAGCTTGCTATGCTCCTAGTTAGTATAATTATAATGATATACCATTCATGTTGACACGATGGATATTAAACGCTGATTGGGTTAAGTACAGATGTATATCAGTTTAAAATTGTTAAGACATATTTTGCACATATTTTATCTGGTGAATGCAAAGACAGACTGGTGTATAGCCGTCCTACTATACCAAATATAAGGAGTGAACAGAAAAAATACAAGTACAAAACATGTCGTTTTCTTTTCGGTACTTTATTATTCTTTACTGTGTTTAACGATACTGGGATTCAAGTAAGGCACGAAATTTATGTGAATACGCGCGGGGTTTTGATCAATCAAGGTTTACTACACAAAGCGAGAAGACGTATATAAATATTAGTTCGGCAAATTACTATGATAGTATATTGTGTATCAATTTGAAGATCATTAAGAGGAGATGGTCAGACATATGACATAAATACATATACATGTTGTACTTGATTTTAATAATCAAAGTCTACCGCGTTAGTACTCAGGAGTCAGGGGGCGGAGAGAGCCTATTCGCTGGTCAGTGCATGGATTCTCCCTACCTCCCCCCTCACAAAAAGAAAGAGAGGGGTTGGGCAGCCGGTGAGCAGTGCATGATTTACCTGTCGTTCTGAGTACTAAAGAGACGTATTTTCCCTTAAATGGTATTATAATAATATGATGAATAGCCAAACAACTTTGATATCTTGAAATGTTTAGTGCATGCACCATTATGTAATAATTGTAAATGTAACCTTGTTTTTCGAAAAGTAGTAAACCGCCACCTGTAAACATATGTTGTGAAGAGTTGTTTGTTAGGTAGAACATGGAATATAAGTAAGAAAACATCTATTTTCGGACGAACGAAGCCAGGGAGAAAATAAGGATAATTACTAGATATGTGGTGACCAGGCAACAGACTTGTATCAAACCTTAGAAGTAGACAACAACAACAGCAACGTTCTTATGTACGCAGGTTCAGGATTAGCTTCCAATACATGCTTCACCATTTTTCGGTCACTAAGCAATGGTTATGACCTTCTGGAAGAAATAACACTTAATAAGAAAGAAAACAATCTTAAACTGACATGATTCTATATTTCATAGTTGTTTATACCTATTTTACTTTGGCACGTAATGCATTATGGTGTTAAAATGTTTATGATTCTTCAGCACAATTATATTGTTCAATCTTCTCATGCAAACAATCCACCTGAAAATGGAAATGCAGATAATTAACAAAATATATACATACCAACTCCTAATGAATAAATCCTAGCAGGTAAACAGGTGTCTGTCACATATACTTCACACTGTCCGTCAGATTTTGTTTTATATAACCAAGTACATGGAATTAATTATTTTGAATTGTTTGATGTTTAATCCTACATTTCCTACAGCATGAGTCAGTATAATCTGCATTCAAACACTATCTGTGCTGTTCAAACAATAATGTAAGTGGACTAATATTGGGAGCAAACTGAAAGTTTTATGAAGATCTGGTGAGAACAATTAACTATGTCATGAGTGGGTTGAACATTCACATACTATAATCACTATAAAACCATACCTGAGACTTCTAATGCACAACCTGTGATATAACTACTTCTATCTGATGCAAGAAATAAACATGCTTCAGCTATTTCTGAAAAATAAGAGACAAACAAACATCAGATGAAACTCAACATAAAGTTTTTCACCAGTGCTGGTTTTTCCAGAAGCTGGACAGAAGAGAGACTCAAATAAGCATATGGCTTTCATCACAATTGAGCTTAAACTGGTTACACACAATTCATGCTTTCATACTACAGGTCCTGAAAATAATTAATGTTTTAAACATACAACAGTACAATATACAAATAAGTGTAAGTCAAAAGGTAGGCCATAATTGTGGTTTCTGGGGTCAAAAGGTAGGCCATAAGTGTGGTCAACTGGGGTCAAAAGGTAGGCCATATGTGTGGTCCACTTGGGTCATGTGGTCCCCTGAAGTGCAAAAATTACTGGATTTTTCTGGAAGCCACATTTTCCAGTTAGTTGGTATAAAACCTTGTTATGTTTGGCCTATGAAGTTTGAAACTTGATCACATGGGGTCAAAAAGTAGGTCACAGAGTCAATTCAAACAGAAACCTTATTATTGCTTGCTTTTCTGCTTAATGTAAATGAAACTGGCCAGAATGTTTGTTTTGTAAATTCTATGTAAAGTGTATGTATATGGGGAAATTGTGGTGTTGTGCTGCGTATCAATAGTTGAAACTTGAATGACCATAACATTAATAAATGAAACATGATTACCTACCCACCCACCTAAATCATGTTGGGTGTGGTTATAGCAAACAAATAATTTTATATGGAGAACCTGAATTTTTATGTTTATATATATATTATTGTTTGCTAAATAGTTTTAGGAGCAATCCAATCCCATTATTTGCTATAACAATGGGGGAAATGATCACAAAGTATATCACTTTTAAAATATCAATTGTTCAATTTTCAACAAAAGAATTTGTACACAATGGTCAGTTGGGCACAATCGGTACAAGCATGATGAGAATCATGTTTTTAGTTAAACTATGGATGTATGTGTCCCAAATGCAAATAAATTAGTGTTACTGTATCATCAAAGCATGTCAGCTGAAGCCTTCTTACATACATAGAGTGCAGGTGTCTTGCTTAAGAAAACCATTAAATAACTCAGTTAGTCCTCATTTGAAGTGTTGTATATTTTCACAGATATTCAGTATATTGAATGAATGTCCAATAAAAGGAAAATAACCTTTTGTGTGCTAAGTAGACAATAGTGAACAATATTTTCAACTGCATTCCTTGTATTGTAATGAAGCCTCTTTGTAGTTATTTTGTGTTTCTTACATGATGTTTTAAAATATTGAAATCTTGATTATATATACATGTATGCATGAACTATTTTACAATTATAATAGATGACTTTATCCATGTAAATGCCCTCAGGTTTTGTAGGTCAGGACATACCAATTGGTGAAAGCAGTACTGGTCTATCTTCATGGGAGTAAAGGGGCAGATAGGCTTGTATCACTTGATATTCTCAGATACAGTGAAACAACATGAAACACAGTCTGCGGGCAGAATTATTTTGATAGATAGTAAGTTTTAAACTGTATAGTAGAAGCTTTCATTATCAAACCATTGTGACCATTTGTCCCTACAATGTTCCACTTTCCAGGTCCAGTCATCAACCAATCAATGTACAAGATATCTGAGATTTCATGTCTTCATACTATACAGTGGAACACACTTATAACATACTCGGTTATAACAAAAGATCGGACAGTATCTAGTATTTTTATTCCTCAATCAACCTCTTCTAAATTTTATAGTACAACTACACGGTTATAATACATTTGGATAAAGCAAAAATTTTGAATAACCTAGTAATTTGTGGGTCCCAAAAGGCATATTTTAATGCAAAATTAATGTACTCAGCTAAATGAAAATACAAAATTTCGATTCTGTTAGATGTGAAAACTGGTGTAATAATTTGACTAACTGACAAACCTTCAGGTTTTCCCATTCTGGCCATTGGTATCAACATGGTGACCATTTGTTTGACTTTATCTGGTATAACATCAGTCATTGGTGTCTCTGTGAAACCAGGAAGTACTGCATTCACTCTTATACCTTGTCTGTAATAACAATATTGATAACTTATTCTGTACAGACTAATGCTCATATTACATGTGCATAATGAAAACCTAAGATCACCCTTGGGACACTTGAAATCTGCATGTGTCTAATCCCTCACTGTCAGGAGTCTTCTCCTGTCTGAATTCTCATGTATCCCTACCCTGACGCAAAATATTATTAAGATATTGTATTGGAGTATTCATGAGGACAATAACCAACGATGTGATGTCACTATTTCCTTACAGTGACAGCTGCCACAAGTATGGCCAAGAATGTTAATTTCTACAAATAAAAGGTGAAAATGAAATTTATGATGTGAATTAAACTGTGTTTATTAAACTCCTTGTCAAAATGATAAACACAATCAGAGACTCATTTGTTTTGGTTTCAGAAAATGTGTTTCTTAAATTCAGTCATTCATAATTATTCATCTTATATATCTGTGAGGTGCCTTCATAATGACAAAGCAATGATTTTGTTACGAACGAAAGTTTAAGAACAGTCACATGTACATAATGTACTAGTTAATGCTGATTTTCCTTTCATTCCCTATAACTACAGATAACAAGTAAAACCTACTTGGCAAGCTCCATAGCAGCAGTTTTTGTAAGACCTATCACACCAGCTTTGGATGCTGCATAGTTTGCTTGTCCTCTGTTACCTGTCTGTAAGATAAAAAAAACACATCAGTTTTCATAATACAGAACTTTGTACCTCGTTCATTCGATTTCATCAGGTCCGAATTGTTTTCCCCATATAATTCTTGGTTTCAAATACCCCCTTTCAGTTCAACGTGCATAAGATACATTGGGACCTGATACTTATCTTGGATGATACCAAGTATTCAGATTGAAGGATGTCAAATAAACAGTACATATAATTGGTATTCAATAATAAAATAAACCTGTTGTAGGGGAAGTAACAAGTACAGTCATCGACAAAATATTCAATATGAGTTACTTTTCCTGATACAGGTACGTGATGGGAGGTTCCTGGTCAATACTTTATTTGCAGTTTGTTATATAATATCAGTTGGTTGTAACATGGTAGTTACTTTTTACGAAATGAAAATTGACAATGTCGTTGAATGGAATGTTTTGCTCAATACAGAGATGCTCTGGAGAGGTTGTAACAGATGATGTCAAACCTTTCCTGATATACTGGAAATATTCACAATGGCAGCATTGGTGATTCCTGCAGAGATGACAGCACGACTAAATGCTTGATTCAATAAAAATGTTCCCTGAAAACATATTTGAAGTTCTATTACCACACAAATGGACTCTAAACAACAAAGTTTCATAATGGTACTAGTATGTCATGAGAATGTGAAAGTATCATATGGCAAAGTAGTGATCTAGCTCTTTTGGGAGATGTAGTTGTAGAGGGGTAGTGTGCTTGACCCCTGATTTGAAGGCCAGGAGTTCAAGCCCCACTGAGGAGGTTTGATCACAAACTTCAGAATCCCTGAATTTGGCACAAGTACTGGATGGTTACACAGGCAGAAGTCATTGGGAGTGATAAGTATAAGTTGTAAGACCTCGTTTCTCAAGTGATGTTAAATAAATAAGTTTAAACTAAATGAAACTACACTTCAGCATAATCATGTTGTACCTTCAAATTAACATCTATCACCCTGTCAAACTGTTCCTCACTCATTTTAAGCATCATTATATCATGTGTGATCCCTGCAGAGTTGACAGCTATGGATGGTACTGTGCTGAATGAAGCTTGTACATTCTGTATGAGATCATTGACAGAACCACTGGCAGACACATCAGCACAATAGGCATGATGACTCACTGAGGGTCCTGTGGAGATAGATCAAATGTTTCATTATTGTGAAGTAATAAAATTGATAACATTGACAATGGTTACCTGTCAATGTTGATTAACATGGTGTTACCTGAGAAATTTAAGGGATTATCCCTCATAAAAATATTATTTTGACAAGAGAGAACTCAAGTGTATTTGTTTCTTTTCAAGTCTTTACTATGAGACCTTTGACTAAAGATATACAAACATGATGATTGTACACTCAAGACATCCTGCAATTATGTCAGGTACAGTTGACTGTGATAGTTTTGCCCACAATTGCCAGTCATTAAATGCAACATCTTAAACAGAAGCATCAATTTCATCTGCAGTCTGCAGAAATAAACATCTAGCCTTTAAGTATTTCTCATAAATAAACATGTCCAGCTATCACAAATTACATGTATATTAATTAGTTTAAATTATTAGTATTGATTTTACACTGTTTGTGAAACAAGTACATGTACTTTAAACATTTATCAATATTTCTCTAAGACTGGTTCCTGGGTTTCTAACCAGTATTTGCACCATCGTCTGGGACTCTAAAGACTTCAGAAGAATATCTGATTATCACCAACAGCAGCATGTGAACCCTTGATCCTGCATCTACAGATACCCCTTGCCTCCTCTAGAAACAACAGTACAGAAAATGCCACCAATTAGAAGAGATCTGTTTTACGACGACAGCTCTCAATGAAAAGAAGTAAAATATGTCGGAATAATATTTAATATGATTTGAGCTGTATGCAACATGCACATGTGTACATACTTGTTGGAAGATTCTCTATAGTTTGTAAGGCTGCATCTTTACTGATGTCAACAGCAGCTATAGCAGCTCCCTCTCTGGCAAACAATGAACATACCGCTCGACCAATGCCACTTCCTGCACCTGGAAATACAAAACTATACAGTATTAACTTTATTTGACAAATGGCTGTAGAATAAATGTGAAATTATATAAATACTATCAGGCGCAAAGCCGAGAAAAATTGACATTATGCAATGCAATGCCTCTAGGCTTTTTTTATCCATTGGGTGTTTTCTATTGGACATAAATATTAGGCTGTTATATATTATCATTACAAAATATTCTGTGTAACTGTGCTCAATCAATTTCGACACATGGCAAATCCTTCTCTTACATTATTATTGCAATGATTGCAAACTGAAAATCTTGGAATAAAACAGCAGAATAGATCCATTTAAAAGTAAATAATAAAACTGTATGAGCAAACATTTAGTAAGGTTCAAAGTCCACTGACAGTGACTGTTCTCAAAATGAAGTTTGGAGAATCCCTGTGATATTTAAGGTTAACAGATGTGTTGGATAATTTGCACATGCCATTTAGACAACAACTCTTTAATTGCACGGGTAATACATGAAAAAGTCAATGACAGCCTGTCGATACTTTGCATTTACCTGTTATTAATGCAGTTTTGCCTGTCAGCATACCTGCGGCCGCCATGACATGTGAACTGATATTTTTAGATGGGTTTTCCCTATTTCTTGGTTTAGTGTAAAGTCTGTCACACCCGGTCGATACTGGGCATCTATTGACATCACGGATATTTATTTTTATTTAAATATTGTAAAGACATGTTACTGACATTGTAATGTTTGAAGAATTGTGTGCTTCAATGTAATTATACTTTCAGCAGAATAGTTATTCAATGTTACATAAAGTTACTAAACAATTGTTAAAGACGTTATATGACATTGTACCACGGACATAATTATGTCCGTGATTGTACATAACTAACCTGTAAGTACATGAAGAGGACGACAGCAGAGAAAAAGGTTGACAAGTCTCTGGTCATGTCTGTCCGCACAAGAATCATAATATGGCAGTTAAACGTTCTAACAGGCGAAATGATTTACACATTTCATTAGGTACATCATGTGTTCATGCATGCACCTATATTGCGTGTAGTCTATAGATCAATCCGTTCTTTCCCCTTCCAGAGAAAAGTAAAGTGTGTGACCCGGTCAGTTCCAAAATTAAATGTCACGGTAAATTTCTAAAGCATATATATATCTTTTTCTTCATCCTTGCATGTGATTACGTTTTTGGAACGTTCAACATCACTTCACATGGACAATGAATGTACTATCAATGGGTATTTTTGAATTTACATTCGTTGTTAAAAAATAATTTCCGCATATGTATTGCCACCGACATATAACCCATATTTCAAAAGCAACTAAGAGGAAGAATGCATAAAGTAAATGATTTTCAAAGTGGGAAACCACGTGGTTTTGACGTCATTTTTGCTACTGCCTTCGCCAAAAATGTTTGAAAAACGAAAGCACTTCGTAGTATATTGAAGCCGATCAGACCGGGAGATCTTAATAAGTAGCAGTTTGCATGTTATGTCTTTATGTATATTGTCTTTGTTTGTGGCAAGTAGGGTGTTTTATAGATACAAAATATACATATTTATCGACATTGCGTTTTTTTGCTTCTGTATAGAGGTTTCCACAAATGAAAATGACGTTAAACGTACTATGTTTAGAATTTGGTATGACCTGACCACAACCCAGCACAACGTATATAATATTAATTAACAACAGAATTCAACATTGCGGCGATTTTTCTATGTATATATGTTGGTCATGTGTAAAAAAACCATACAGAACTGCTAAGGGAACAATCAATGCGTCATTGTTGACTGTGGACAGAGTGTCAGTGAGGAACGATTTCTTAAATAGCACAATATCTCATTATTTCATAGGTCCGTCGCCATACCAGATCAGCCAGCATCGCCCCCATATCCAACATTTTTTTCGAATTCCCTCTGTCGATATGTACTGATTATCTTGCAAAATATGGTTGATTCATTCATACACAGTGGTATTCCAATGTTATGGGCATCATACACATTAAACGTTTGATTTTGAACTAAAAATAAACACTGTTTCATGTTGAGTACATGTGTTTCGTGCAGCTTTGCATTTTTGAAACGACCTAGAACTGCGCGAAAAATGAGTCCAACAATCCATCACCAAATTATTCAGCAGCAGAATAAAATACAAAATATAAGACCATCGACCTCTCAGTTTCTCAACTTTCGGATCTTGTTTACATCACATCGTACGGAAGCGTATCTGATGCAGCGACGCAAGTTCCCATGTGGGATACTTATTGTATAAATGACTGTGGGCTATTACAAAAATGCATAATATAATCTTGTTATTTGTAAACATTACAATGCTGTATTACAATAAATGTATGTACATGTCTAATACTGATGTTGAACTACACTTTCTTACTTTTAGTATCTGACGATATCGCGTTTATTGTCAAAATGCAATATATATTAAATACATGTGACTGTTTTACTATTTGCTGTACTGTGTCCAAACTTTTATACAGGTACATTTAGGCTAATATACAATACGGTTATGTAACAATATTTTTACTCGTTTTGAACAATGATGTCACGGATGGGCACGTAATGTGCACGTGCATTGTGTGTTTCTTTCCAAATCTCCCAAATGTGTTTACTTTAGACAGCCAGTCGTAAAGTTTAGCAGAAAAAACATAACATGATTTGGGTATGATTACAAACTATGGCTAAAGTGAGCGTAATTCAATTAATACCATGAGGTACATAAATTCCAAGAATTAACACTTCCTGTCCGCGATAATAGTGGTATAAAGAATATGTCATTATATCATTCCTAACTGCATTTGTCGAACATTTAAGTTCCTTTATCCTGTTGTCCGTTCATTAGTTAGTACACATTATCAGTGAAATCTAAAATTAAGATTCCTTTGAGTTTTGCATATTATCACTAGAAAAAGCATTGGATTTCCGTCAATTTTGCAGATATGCTTTAATACATGTAACAATGCCGCTTATAAAATGTTCAATGGTCCTGTCAAGGGTAAAGGTAAATTTATTAGGTTCGGTGGTGCGAGAGATGACAAAGAGCAGAATGCTAGCTAGTGCTTCACTGGCCAGCACGTTCACCGGACATGGACCCCATTGAACATCAGTGGGTTTTTTTGGGACTGCGATCCAGAGACACGACATCCCGACTTTAAATGACTTAATTTGCGGTCTTCATGAAATACCATACTAATCCTATTTATTCACTGAAAATGGAATATCATCTGTTATTTATTTAGTTGAGTTTGCTTATTGTTTGTAGAACTACAATTATCAGAAATATGCAAAATAATTAACACAGAACAGAAGGTAAAGCATCGGTTTAACGGAGCTTTCTAGAGTAATGTCACAGAATCGGTTTGTTTTCTTTAAAAAATGTAGAGATGGTTTTGAAATGCTATAAACAAATCAAATTTCGTATCGATCGGTTCACAAATGAATAATTCCAAATAATATACCAAGGAGCGTTAGAAGTTTCGATTAGTGTATGTTTAAATTATACCGTATAAAATCATAAGACGTGTACAAAATTTAAAATTTGAATTAAATACGACCACATGCTAGTATTCCGTTTGATCATTGTGTATACAATTTTGTACTTTTCATAGTTTCTCACCTACTTGTCACTGGTTGTTTTACAGTTCTGATCGTGGTGAGTGACAAAGTGCAGAGCAGGGAATTCCACATTCACAAGTCATAGCTTCCCCAGACAGATAGGGACACACACACAATACCAAACGGACCATTTGGCACACACAAACAGGGGACACAGAACCATGACCCAAATGGCAAGCTCAAGGCCAAGTTCTACGTACATGTCTATATATAGCATCACAACACAGCATCCTTAACGAACATGAATATAGAACGAATTCAACTCTTTCCATTATTTCCATGTTACACCAAACATACTGGTTGTTTCAGAGTTATTTTAATGACTTTCACGTATCGAATTTGTATATTGATTAATCAGTTATTTTTTGCTAAATTTGCAACGAAATTATATTAAGCGCCAAAGTTTAATAAATATATTACCAAACGTCTGAACACATTTCATATATTGCATACATATTGCGTTATAAAGTAACCATAAAACGATGATGAATTGGGTCGGATTCAAGTGGATTTGGGTGTTCTTTAAAAATACATAATTTTCAGTTTCATCCATTTGCATTAATAATAACGAAACATTCGAATTTAACAGACCTGTCTATGTATCTGAACGTCTGGAAACACTTTGTATTGATACATGTTGCTTTTAGTACTTGATGGTAAAAGTTTATTTCATGTGATTTTGGTTGTACTTGAGATGAAGTTTCGTGTGCGTTAAAAATATTTTCGTACATAAATTTTATGCGCTATCAATTAATCATACAATAAACCGCTCAATTGTGCATGATTACACCACAGCACTTCTAAAAACATGTCGCGTGTTACAAAATATATTAAAAGCAATAATTAATAGAATAACAATATCGATTTGGGTGGATCTGAGACGGATTTAGGTTTTGTGCATAACCCTCCTAGTCCGTGAGATACGATCCTTTTGGAGAAAATATAATCTTTTTGCTACATATTCTATCATTATCTTGGACTATAAAGGATGCAAAATAGCCAAGGTGCTCCAAATAATCAGCCAATCAAAGCAAAGTTTTCATCCATTGCATAAATTTTAGACAATGGTGGATAAACAGATGAAATAGTGTATTTATATGTGTAAACTGTCGTAACATGGAATGGTTCGTATTCTGTAGCGAATGTGAATTCGCCATAGTCAAGAAAGTACATTGCTTTTCAAACTGACAGGATGTAAAATGAACTTGAATGTAGGTGTCGACGCTAATTTCGCGAGTAACTTTCCCATCCAACTGTCCTAGATCTGACAGCTGAGATGGGACGAGTAGTAGGGGTGTTGTTGTTCTACACTATTTTATCATTACTGCATGTGCCTAGCGAGTCATGCAAAGGAAGAAAAGTGTTGACGGATACCACTGGTGTAATTTCTGACGGTGAAGGTGAATACCCGATGTATGCCAGATGCGAATGGCTGATAGATGGTAAGAAATTGATAACCCCTATTTTTCATTTGTTGCACACAAATTAGTATGCAGAAGTGGCAAGTCGAGTAGTGAAAGATCACATGTTGTGATAACCTGTAGTGCTGCCCTGTGTTATGTTACGGCTATCAGCCCTATCGTTTTGTAACGTTTTGCAATCTGGTTCCCGTGTGCAGCCAATGTGATACGGTGGGCAAGGGATACAATACAAAACGTATGCCACTGTTAGCCGTAACTGAACGCAGAGCAGCACACCGGTCCTAAACTTGTGTCAATACATGACTTGGGGTACTCCGTAGCCTGGCTATTCACCCAATGACATCTTGACTGCTGTAGTGGTGTGGGATTAGAGGGCTGCTCTGTTAGCTAAGTTGGTAGTGTAGAACTGTCATGGATAACAACAATATCAATGCATCATTGATATTTTTCCGTAGATCGATTATTGATACATGTTTTAAAAAAATGAAAATTATTATGAATAATAATTACATGTGTGAATGTGACGAAAACTTATTTATTATAAATTTATGCAAAAAAACAAGCATACTTCATAATAATGAGAAACAAGATGGTCAAAGCATGTTATAGACATTACTACTCAGTATTACTAGAAGTGAAAATACATGAATCGGAACTGCAAACTTGTAAATACTAAAATAGCATTTTAGAAAATGATTTGGAGCCGTGGTCCAGTGGTTAGTGCGCTGGACTTGTAACCCGGCGATCTGGGTTCGATTCCCGGTCGCGGAAGGTCATACCCTTCCATGAAAATTTGACAAAATGTCGATTTTCCTCCACATGTGGAGAAGTTGCCGGCTCCTTGTGGAAGGGTAAGTTAGTACTGGTAAGATCTCAGTCCAGGAAAAACTGGTTAGGTGAACCGGCCGCCGTATATAACTGAAATATCATTGAGAAACGGTTAAACCCGATGAAACAAACAAACAGAAAACGATTTGTAATATATTGATGTGTCATCGATATTTCTACAGACTTCTAAACCATGTATTCGAAACAAGATGATATCGGTGACACAATTAGAAGAAATAATTTACCTACAAAGTACAATCCTTAAGCGCACAATTTACCCACAATCCTAAGCACGCACTCTGTAAGTATCATGGATTTGAATTGAAATTTCATCCGATTAAACGGTATGGAGACTTCAACCCCAAGACTTTTCAACCCCTAAGGTAAAATATCCAAGACTTTTCAACCCCACTGTCATTTTCAACCCCTAAATAGCCTAAGACTTTTCAACGCCTGTTAAAATCAAAACTTTTCAACCCCTAATAAACCAAGACTTTTCAACCCCTCCAATATGTTTTTAATTGGACAATTATCATATTTGTTACCTGGAAAAATGTTTAAGTTTAATTTTTTAAGTTTATTTACATTCCAAAATGAATACTTATGAAGCATATATCGGTCATTCTACAGAAGTTGTGTATTTTGATTTGAATAAAAGATAGAAAAATGTGCCTTTAATATCAAAACTTTTTATTTGAATAAACACCTAACACATTTAATAAACATTATCAAGGTTTCTAGACAAACAGATGTACTTGGGGAAAAAAATATGATGGTTGTTTAAGCATTACTAGCCCCGCATACATGTCTCTGTACTCTGACTTTTACACGCGTCGTTCGTAACAGAGCCACGCACAAGCCTATAGTAAAAACCTGGGATTATGCCGCATGATTTTAACGGCACTATTTTTGGCGTCTTTATTATCGACCGAACAGACTTTTGAAGGTGCGGAAAAACTGTAGCAACCTTTCACGAGTAGAAGCACACAAAAATCGAATTGGTAGCGCATCTGAGTGCCTCACAATCACTTCGACAAGAAGACAGGGGTCAAATGTTTATGACTGCAAACATTGTCGCTAAAATATCTGTCAATCAAACGTAACTCCGCCCACGGTGCGCAAGTAAACTATTCACCTTACAAACTGTATGTTGACATTCGTGCTCTCGCCAATTTCGCCCGTCAAAGTAGCAATACAAGATGGATTTTAACGTTGAAACAACTTTTGATCGAATTCGTGATTTATATCACTTTCAGTATTGGCTCAAGAAGGAGCAAATAATAGCAATACCGACACAGATCTTAGTAGGGTAATAACTATGTGCGCACCGCCTCCATAGCAACTCCCCCATCTTCTTATTTAACAGGTGGTTGATTCACTATTTTTTTTACAAAACAAGTCGTATCCATGAAAATATTGTGTCGAAGAGACAAATAAATCAACGAAAAGCTACAATTTTATGTCGTTCAGTTTTTTATTGCACGCAAAGCATATATCTGTTCACGAAAATAAGAGTAAATGCAGTGGAAAGACCGACGGTGTCCAACTTCTATATACTTTTGTGAATGGTTTAGCAGGACGTTGTACAGCGACAGTATAGAGATGTGACGTCCGTGGCTGGACTAAAGCATTACCTACATGAAAATGTCATTCCTGTTACCAATACTAAAAGCAACAAAATCATAAGATACACAAATTAATATTGTTAGTTTTAATAAGTTATGAAAAATGTATGGTACATCTCTTTAGATCATATAAATAAATGTTTGGATTTTTATTTTTTTTCTGAATGTATTTAAATTGTATTGCCATTTTGCTTAGATTTAAAAAAAATGAACATTCTTATTCAAATTTTCTTAAGAACAACATTGAGTTTTATGTAAAATTTATATATAATGGTGAAGAAAATATTGCCATGCATCTTTTAAGTAAGTCATGTAACATGAATATATCCTACTTTTCTCAAAAAAGTATAAAAATATGGTGGTAACAGGAATGACATCCAGTCACAGCAGGGCCGTAAATTACATGGAGGCATGTAGGCAGTTGCCTCCTATTGCGGGCTGAAAAAAAATCATTTTTTGTCTAAAAAGGGTCCAAAATTTTTTTCGTCTCGCTCCACTCGGCGCGGTGCCTCCCCTTCCAGGGGAGGTAATTTACGGCCCTGCACAGGAATGATGAGGTAACAGGAATGACATAATGAATGGTAACAGGAATTACTTATCACAATTAAAAACTGTGTTTCCTTGACACTGGTGCAAGTATTATAAATCAAGTTTTATATTATACAATAGAGATGTTGACCTAACTTTCTATTAGAATTTCATTCATGTTAGTACCAAAGAACTGTTATCGATGAAATGTAATTCCTGTTACTTTTCTGTCATTCCTGTTACCATCAAATATGCAAATATGGACAACACTGTTTATCAATGATATCATTTACCAAACTAAGTTTCTATAGTTTCTTCCTCTCTCTATTTGTACTGTAAACATGATGGTTTTAATTTAAAAACACTATTTTATCAAATGAAAAGAATGCATGTCAGTTTCAAAGTAAATGTCGGATCTGTTATCGATGAAATGTAATTCCTGTTACTTTTCTGTCATTCCTGTTACCATCAAATATTGACAACACAGTTTATCAATGATATCATTTTCCAAACTAAGTTGCTATAGTTCCTTTCTCTCTCTATTTGTAAACATGATGGTTTTGATTTAAAAACACTCTTTTATCAAATGAAAAGAATGCATGTCAGTTTCAAAGTAAATGTCAGATCTGTTACCGGTGTAATGTAATTCCTGTTACTTTTCTGTAATTCCTGTTACATTTCCCTTTCAACTTAACATAATAATAGGGAAGGTTTGACACTTAATGTATTTTATAGCTAAGAATTGGTCCTATTTCCCAATCTAATGACTGTGGGCTATTTAAAACTAAATGTTGTCGTCAATTATGCTTCTTTTCTGGCAGTTTGTCTTTTAATTTGTCAATACTGTTACCAACTAGGTAATTCCTGTTACTTTTTCATGGTAACAGGAATGAGAGTAACAGGAATGACATGTTTACCAGGCGCGTAGCGTCCTGTACACAGAGTACGCAGCTGCGTACACATTGTCTCGAAAAATCGAAAAAATAAGAAGTTCAAATCTGCATTAAAAAAACTTCGTTCAATTCAGGGATAAGAATGCGCCCAGAAGTCACTACAGACCATCTAGAAACAATTTTTTTTCAGGGGGAGTACCCCCGGACTCCCTGCAGAAAGGATCTTGCGTTCACATCACAAACCTCCTAGCTACGCCCCTGTTTACATATAAAATACAAAATTCAAGGTCACAGAGATGTGTTCCTTTAAAATTCGAACAACAATCTAATACAGAACACATATGCAGGTATAACATAAACCTTCACATCACTGAAGTAGTGTGCTACTAAACATTATTTGGCATAACAGTAATGACATTTGAAATGTCTTTTTTTCTCTTTACTTTTCTTTTTTTTTCAAATTTTCCCTCCAATGTGACTTCTGTCTTCAAATACTCTCTTGTCCAAAAAGAGGAAGTACCACTGCTGACCTCTACCAAAAAAACGGTTGTTTTGGCGGGGGAGATACCTAACAAACTGTATTTAATTTGCAGTAACAGGAATGATGTGAAAGTGAGGGACAGTAGTATTGATCAATTTATCATCATTTTTTTATTTAAAGTTTTTAAATATAAATTTAACATCACCTTTATTTGAGTACTTGTCTTATAATGATATACTTACTTTAAAGACAAGTTATAAAGGTTTTGAGAAAAACTGTTTTCATTTTAACAGTTTGGAATTGGGACAAGCCAATTTAGAGAGGGTTACTACACTTAAAGTGAAAATTTACAAAATTAATATTCAATTAAGTATATTTTTAAAACTTTATTGTTACAGTAATAGAACACTTGTACAATTTCACTTGATTTTATATGAATAAAGTAAGTTTGCCAGTTATTTAAATAATTTCTGTTATAGGGACAGAAAATACGCAACTTCTGTAGAATGACCCATATATAATACACAAAAAACATATCAATAATATATTTAAAAAAAATAAAGGATCTATTTGCACAACATGTGTAATACACAGAACTAATAAAGATATATACACACAAAATACACACAATCAAGGAAGATTTAATTTTTTAGATACCTATGATTGACAGAGTCCCACATGGTGCTTATAACCAAGATAACATCTGTTGAAAATAAAAGAAACTTAGGGTTTAAGCAATTACAAAGGCAGGTACCTTTTATTCCCAAAATATGTCAAAAATTGTGCTTCCGTCTAAGCCTTAATATGATTTTCTTTTATACATCAACATTTCAATAAGTAAAACCTAACTTAATTATTTAACACATTGTTTCAGGCTATTGCTATGGTAGGGTTACATTCTGTTCTACTCAATATTTTGTTCCATACTACAGTCAACGTGAAAATAAATTCTCCTTCACAGGACATTGTTTACCTGTCGCACTGTTTTGAACAGAACTAACAGCTTAAAATCCTTATTTTAAACGTTCTTTTATTACATGTATAGCCATGATAATTAAGCAAGATTTCTCAGTTTATTTTTCAAGTAAAGGTATCTTTATCAGGTGTTCTAAATGCAAGTTGGTGTTTTGGACGTTATGCATGAAGCACAGGTCACGACTTTATCATCATCATTAAATACTAGCCATGGTCCACCTTCTTTCCACGAACTAACAAACTTCCGATCATCTGGAGGTCTCTTCTTTTGCTCACTATATGAATGGGGCAACCAGGGCTAACGCTAGCTTTTTTGGAGCCAATTTTGGAACCGGTCGGTTTCAGTCATTCGCAGGCTATATTACAGCACAATCAATAAATATTTAGTGCAGTTTGCCCCCTCAATCCCCAATATTCTAAAGCATATGACTTTGTTATTTCAATGTAATCTTAAGAATTTTACTTCTTTTGCAGCAAACATACATTTACTCGGTTTCAGACGCAAGTTTGCACTATGAAATCTTTCAAAAACTTCTGACAAATGCTGCAAATGCTCATCAAAAGATTTACTAAAGATCAGACAGTCATCAATGTATACAAGAGCGAACTTATAGTTAATACCTGCAAAACCTCATTCATTACCATGCTGAAAGCTGAACTACTGTTCATTAAACTAAAGGGAAGTCTATTGAATTGGTATATGCCTTGATGAGTCACAAATCCTGTACGGTCTTTGGTTTCAGGGTCTAACGAAATTTGAAAAAAAAATTGAGCCATATCAAGGACTGAGTATATGCTTGATTTTGATTGCCCTAGTGAGTCAACAACATCTTGAAAATGTGAAATTGGAAAATTCATAGGCCTCGTAACCTTATTAACTCCCCTGAAATCAATCGCAAATCTGTATTCACCACTCTTCTTTTTAACAAGAACTACTGGACTTTGCCACAAACTATTTGATGTGCTAATAATACCATGCTTTTCCAAGTCATCTGTCTGACGTTCAATTTCCATTCTTTGTGCGGGACTTACCCTATACAGATGCCTTCTTACTGGTGCGGCATCACAGGTCTCAATTTTATGTGGGAAATAGTTAGTATGTCCTAACTCAGCAGTGTTTGTGGCAAACACATCACAATTTTTGCCAAGGAACACCATCAATTTGTGCTTTTGTTCCTCACTCAAATTTGAATTTGTCAAATCTATACTTATGGACTTAGTTATCTGAATATAACGTATAATACTCATCATTTTTCAGGTGTTCATTCTCTACTTTAAAATCAGTTTCCCTTTTCTCCCTATCAACATTCTCACTTTCCTCATCCTCACTCACTATACTACCACAGTCAAGCCTATCTATCTTGCGAGAGGTTCATTTTGTTGTAGATGCACCCATGTGTCACTTGGATTCATGATTTGCATGCAGCAAGTTCCCTTATTAAATTTTGCTATTGCCCTAGCACCGATCACCTTATTTGTATTTGGTAATGTCCTAATAGGTTTAATGACTGACAGTGCATCTTCATTCTGACCTTTAACTTTAATTTTTGCAATCGTGACAGATTGAGGAGGAATGCTGATTTTGTTTACTAGTCGTGCTAATCTTGACTTATGAGGGGATGAGAACATTGTTGTAACAACAAGACCACCACGTATTGTAAGAACATCATTTCCAAAGTCTACCCATGCCTTATGTTCTTTCAAAAGTCACGACCCAAAATTACAGATTGATTTAGTTTCTTGAATATAAAATGTTTGAGTCAATGCAAGTCTACTAATTGTTATAGGTATTACAACCTTGCCCATGATTTCCATATCTGTCCCATCTACAGTTTGTGCATTTTTAATTTCAGACTCCTGAATCGGGTACTCATTACCTCTTGTAGATATCATTAGTTAAACAAGATATTGAGGCACCACTGTGACGCAGGGCTCGGATTTTTTTCTTTAAAAAATGTAGAGATGGTTTTGAAATGCTATAAAAAAATATAAAGCTGTTGTAAACATGACGATTACAGCGGTTCAAAATGCCAAATTCTTGTGATTCAGAAACCAGATTGCGGATGTCGCAATTTTTTTACTGCTAATCAGAACACCTCGCTCATTATTTAGGATCTTTTCATAGAATTGTATGAGGTGTTCCGATTGTTTGTTCTCATCCATTAAGTGTTTGCAACTTTGCTGCTATTTTCGTGTTACTTCTGGTTTCGCGTTATTTTGATATTGCATTCCATTTGAGTGTGTCCTAATTCAAGGATTTGTTTTCAATTATTTCAATGTGCTGATGTTTTGACTGAATACAGCAAACCTGATGCTAAAATTGGTTTCTATTTTGGCCAGAACAGCAGTCATAGTACAAAATAACATGCTTCACACATTGTGGTAATGAATTCAGATAAGTCATCACACATGTCCCAATTTCTGCTGAACCTCTCTCTGTCCATGAGTCTCATTCCAAACATAGCATGTGCCTTTTGCGTCAGCCAAAGAGTCGGGTTATAACTATTAAGCTTCCTCTTGTAAAATGTATGAGAAACATTTGAACAATGGGTTTGCAGTACGGCCTGCAGATCATCGAACGTTGCTACTTATAGTTGTTTGTGTTGCTTTGCTTTTGTCTTGTCGCTATCTTTTGTGTACAGTCAACTCACTTTGATCCAATGCAGAGAGTTTTAAAGAAGAAGCTTTTACAAACTTTTACCCTGTGTCCTTCAATGGCTAAATAGTATTTCTAGACTGATGCTTTTTTGTTCGCCCGTATCGTTGCTAGTTTCTGTAACTTCAATATGTTGGCAAGCAAAATCACGCTTCCGTTCAAATGTCATACAGTAAAACTTCGAAACCTCGAACTGCCATCGGACCGAGCAATTAGTTCGAGCCATCTACCTGTTCGAGCCATCTACCATATACGTGTATATGTACAAACTGACTGTCACCTGTGCAAGTGTACTAAGCATGCTGAACGCATGGCATTTGTGTGTTGTTAGTGTTTTCATACTGAATGCACGTCGATCAATAGTCACAGCATTATTCATAATTAAAAAAGAAATGAAAGAAAACTAAAACATATTTAATTAAATGATTCGTTTATTTTTACACACATGAATATTATACAGACAAGATAGTAAACAATTACGAAGTTCTATTTTAAGACAAACAGTACTAACACAGTTGTCGTTCGTGGCAGACATACAAAATAAGCTTAATGTTTCGTAAGATATTAAATAGATCCATTAAGTGATTTGTTTGTCACATAAGTACATGACTTGTACACTGTATTGTTTATAGTGCAACCATCAAGTAATTATCACTACATGCGAATAACACGTGTCACCAAATAATAGAATATCGCTCGGTCCATGAAAGGTGAGAATTATTGTATTGTTCGACCTATCTGGGGTGAACAATGAATGAAATGGTATCTAGGGACCGCAAAACCTGTTCGAGTGTTCGACCTATCTCCGTTCGAGTGATCTACTGTTCGTTAATATGAAATAAGAAGGGGTTTTGCCGGGACCTAAGAACCTGTTCGAGGTATCTACTGTGTTCGACCCAAAACTGTTCGAGGTTTCGAAGTTTTACTGTAGTTTCAGCGTAATAAGAATTCAAAATCTTTCGGGTATTTTTTCATTGCACTTGTTTTTACTGTTATTACATGTTGAAGGTTGCACCTTCTTTTGCCCTACTTCTTTTTTGTTTTAGGAGAAATGTACGCTTGTCCTGTGTTTCTATTGAATATTCTTTTTCCATCTTTGGACATTGGGTGTTTTTTTGTGACACTTCGACCTTTTTAGGTGATACATAATTCGCTTGTTTTCTGGGTGTTACACATGCCTTGTGTGTCTTAGATTTGGATGGTGTTTTACTTATTTGATTTCTCAGTACACTTTCATGTTGGGCATTGTTCAATGACGATGCTGAAAATTCGACACAAGAATCCTAATGTTCAATGCCTTTAACTGCTAAATACGCCAATTTGATATCTCTTTCATCTGTCACGGCATTTGTCTCTAGGTCTGGCGTAATGTGAATGATTGGTCCATGGAGTCTGCTGGAATAGATCGTTATATTTCTCAGTAACACATTTGCAGTTGCAAGTGGAAGGACATTGATCAGACTTTTCCACATTCCATCTTTTCCCAACATGTCAACAAACCTGCTGTATCTCTCACTTAACTGCAAGTCTTCTACTTTATGTCCTTTTGGTAGAAAGACAATATAATGTCTTTCATTTTCCTTCAGATGTGGCTTTGTGAGCATAATTTTGTTCTTAGGTCAGGGCTTATCAGCACATTCCTTTTCTGATAACGCCTTTTGGCAGTCAAAACTATGTTGATAATACCTTATGGCAGTCAATTAAATATAGTTTTGCGGATAGTCCTAAAACAACACAGGGTCAAACTACTGTTCATAATAAGAATGTAATGCTACAAAATATTTTAGAGATAACATACACAAAAATTACTTAAATTATGTAAAAAAGTAATTTCTGGTGAAAACTGATGATAGCACCTTTTGGCAGGCAACTGACGAATGTATGTGCAGGCATTACAAAACCTGGCAGTGTTTGTGAGAATTATCACTGCCTACTGTTAAATAAAATAAAGTCCTGTCCTTGAAATTGAAATATTATGATATTGATCCGAGACAGCAACAATGGAAGGAACTGTCAATGTGATGAACTTTCCATGAGTATGATTGTGCACAGAATGATAAAAAATATATGATAAGAATAAAGTTAATACATGTAAGATGTTATTCAAAGTCAGCGAACAATAGGTCATGTATCGTAAGGAAGAGTGATCTATTGAACTGTCTATATACAGTAAGATAAACTAGACAAGCATTAGTGGCTGTTAAAGCTCCAATCTACCTACATTTACTGAAATTGTCTCAATATAGCCAATAGCGACCCCCTTCCCCAAAGTTGAGTGAGGTCCCTGCATGATGTGGATACACATGTGTCATCATACTGTACAGTATACTAGTACAAAAAAAGATTTTTTCTGATAATTAAGAGAGTGAACATGTGCTCAAATAAATACCAGCTATATAAAATGATATAATAAATTCAGTCATATGAATACTATGAGCCTCTCAAGAGTATTATTATGACTGTGGTCATGCAGATAGTGGGCATTTTATGTTCCCAGATTGTATAAGAATGTGAGAGGAACACTCTACATTATACAGATTTGTGTGTCTATAAGTATTAATACACCAGACAGTTGTTTTCTGTCTCTGTCCTCTAAATGTATTTCACTTTTTTGAAAAGCGTTGACCTTCTTAACCGTGTACTTGCTCAGGCATGACCTTTATATGACAACAACAAAGGAGCTTGTTTGTTAATGATAGGGCTGTCAAGTTGTGCCTGAAGTGAACCAGGTTATGTTGCTGTGTTATATATAAAGTAACATACTGCAATATATTGCTTCATTAAACTAAGATATGACTACAGATAGTTTGTTTAACTCCTCAACCCAACCCTTTTATTTAGCTGCAAACGCTTCAAATGTGTTGCGAACACTAAACATGCATTTACAGTAAAACCTCACCTAAAAACTACCTCAAAAGTAACACCACAATTTTCAAGTCTATTTTATCCGTTTTGCTCTTTATTCAACCTCAATAAGAAGACTAGTGTTCAAGGGACCCAAAGGTTATCGTATTTCACTGCAACCTAATTTACAAAAGATATCAGTTATAAATATATCATTTTAGTTTTTGGCTAGTAATTAAAATTTTCATGACCAGAAAATAGTTAGCAGCAAAAACTGTACATTTATCATTCTCATTTTTGAATGATGTGAGGTTTTTGTGATTAGGTAATATCATACCGTTTAGAAACTGATACATTCATATAATTGTCAAGGTACAAAACAGTTCTACCTGATGGTATATTGTGACACCTCTTGTGGATAAACTGAGAGTAAAATTGAAAAGTATTTTGTGTAAACACAAAGCAGACATGTTTGTCATCTACATATATCATGATATCATTATGTAATTGGAGTACATGTAGTAAGATGTTCTTCAATTTTTTGCATAAAACAACCAATATATGACTGCACTGTTTTCTGTCAAATGACAGCTATGTAATTAGTGTTCATCCAGAGAATTGGAACAAGTGAAAACAAAATCATTTTTGATTGTGAATTGTAATTTATGTAAAGATTTAAATGAAACAAATTGTGTTTGAGTCCAGGAATGGTCAAGCATATAGCTCCGGACTGGTCAATTGTATACCTCCGGACTGGTCAATTATATAGCTCTGGGCTGGTCAGCCATATAGCTCTGGACTGGTCAACCATATAACTCTGGACTGGTCAACCATATAGCTCTGGACTGGTCAACCATATAATTCTGGACTGGTCAAGCATAGAGCCCTGGACTGATCAAGCATAGAGCCCTGGACTGGTCAAGCATAAAGCACTGGAATGGTCAAGCATAGAGCCACTACATGCCTTGCCTATTATCCAAGCCAAGATGGCTCTATATGGGCAGCTCTGTGAGCTCTCCTCTGACTGAGTTAAATGGACAGACAGGATACTAATTCAGAGGTTAAATGAATGTGATAAATATACAAATTTACTAGAAACTGTTTCATGGTGTTTGATACAATGAGTTGTCTCGGATGTTTGTGTTTGAAACCATGATTAATGTAGTGCATGTAATGGTTTCTACTTAGGGTCATTGATTTTCTAGACTGTGGCTCATGCTACAAAATGTCTGCACGACCAACTACTGTGTCTCATTCAAACCATTACACGTGACATGTATTGTTTTGCACCTAACATTTCCATAATGCTTATAATATATATCGGTGATATTTTCCATTTCTATATCAACATCAGACATATTTTCCTTACTTATGTACTAGTTGCATTTTATGCTTCAATTTCATTTATCAATTGTCATTAAATTAAAGGATAATTTAACTGTAAAATGGTGGACGTGTAGTGTAATTGATCACTTCATATTCACTTGAAGTGGGGGGGGTTTGGTGGTAACAAAACACTTACATATAAACCTTAAAAGCAATTGATGTATGAAAATTTACCTGAATCTTTACAAATTTCACACTGATATATCATACAGACATCCAGACAAAACATGTGTTTGAATTACATAATCCCAGACAAATTTCTGCATTTATTTGTTTTCATGTGACAAAATGCCATTGTTCATACCTGATTAAAATCTTTTATTGGATTGTCCCGAATCGATGTTTGACTGAAATTTCTACCGCGGAACATAGACGCCTATTATTTACTGGTATGTTAAACAATGGAGTTTAGATGTGTATCAAGGCAAGGGCCTCACTCTGCTCGGTCTGTTGGAGGGGGGTCAGTCATGTTGGAAGGGGTCACAGGTTGGAATTGGTAGGGGAAATTTCAAGCAAACTGGGGGAATATTTCGACATCTTTCTGTTCACGGTCAATAATCCCATATATATACAGTTGCTTGCATTGGGAAAAAAATCATGAAAATGTATCAGAAAATGTATTTATCTAGTTAAAAGAGTATTTTTCAGTTTTATTTTGTTTTTGGCTCCGAGGGGGGGGGGTTAAATTTGAATAGTTAAAAAAACATACAATTATGTTGAGGCAGTAATGGAGAATGGAGGGTCCTGCAAGGTAACTGAATTTCAGACAGTCTGATACTTGTAGTCCTCAATCAAGATTGGTTGTTGGCCATCCTATCACAACCCATCTCTTTAAAAATGTCAGAACAAATCACATTTTCTGGGTAATTTCAAAGCCAAAAATATTCCTGACAGACTGACCCTGTAACCCACTACTGATTATGTTTTGTTGGAAACATCAAACGAACAGTCCTAATATACAGTAGAATCCCGTTGGCCAGAACTCGGTTGCGTCGAACACCCTTGTTGACTCGAACTGATTATGCAGTCCCAATTGAATTTCCTATATAATCTATATTGTTCGACTACGTTTGGTTTGAGGTTTGAACTGCCTAGCCTCGAACTCTTGAACCAATTATTCTGTCCTTTGATCATAAAATGCACTATTATTTGCTCTTTTTGGTCGAACAATACATTATCTCACCTCATGATCGGATATACTGGCGAATGAGCTCAATTGTGACATGGCGCATGTTATTCACACGTTTGTGAAAATTGCGCACAAACACCGAACTACATTGATAAATTTGTTTGCAGCTGTTTGAAGATTGATTAATGCAATAATTGATATAATTGATAAGTGTCATACAATGTATCAAAAACACTATTTTGTTTGTATGCTTTATTATCATGCATTATGATTATTTATACGAGAGGTATACATTACTATGGACTTAAACACTCTTTTGTAAACAAGACATGCGCACCATATTACGCAGTACGCAAACATGCTAATTATTGACTAGAACAACCTTTTAGTCGAACAAATTTTGTCAGTCCCTACAAGTTCGAGCCAACAGGATTCCACTGTAGTTTAGGCTGCATAAGTGTGAATCACATATTTCTACTGTCACGATCAGTGTAATCAAAATTTGATTGCTGGTACCAAACAAAGAATCAGTGTGAATAATACTATTGGTCTGTAATTACATTCATTGTTGACTGATATAACCCACTAATAATCTTTATCTTTATGGTCGATGGATAAATAATTAATTATCAGTTATAGTTTATATTGTAATATGTACTTCATGTATATACACTGGACAGGTCAGAAGTTAGTATACCTGTGTAAGGTACATTTCCTTGTATCACAGAGTTGAGTGCTATTGTTGCCTCTGACAAAGTGGCGTTGATTGGTATTAATCACTTTATCTCTTTGGTTTTTATAGCCCATGTTTGGTCATATGTTCCAAATACGGGAAGTATCTATTTTTTCCAGATTGAGTGTAGAACTCCCAAAATAAAATTAAAAATGAATAATTTTTATGATAAAAATCTTTCTAGAAAAGTAGTCTATAAATGGATTTTTTCCATTCATGACAACAGGCAAACACAGGGTTTTATCAGCTGTTTTTACAGTCATTTTTCGGCTATATTCCGAATGCCAATCAGTATATACCGGTAGTTCCCAATTAGAATGTAAAAAATTCCCAATAAATATGAATAAAAAGTTTAGGTTCATTTTTAGCAAAAATTTGACCAAGTTAACGGCTTTTTCTCTCGTAGGCAGTTTATATAAATAACAATTGTTGATTAATATTCACTAAATCCTTACTATTATTCCAAAAAAGTTGCTATAATTTCTAGACTTTTTCTCCAATTTCCAAGTTTAACATGCAAAAATATATATTCCCAATTTGAAGGGTATGGGTCATCTTCCCAAAATAGACCCTGCAACAAAAATGAATATTGTAATATGAGTTGTGTATAATCATCCGTTTTAAATGGTTTACACAATATTGTGTATACTTGAATCAAATTTCAGCTATTTTGACCATTTTCATGCAATAATTTCCACTTTTATGGGGATGAATCATGAGTTGCTCACAAAACCAGGAAAAATGTACTTTCAGTTACAGTAGGACATTATCTGTTTGACTTTCACTAAAATCATCCTGTAAATATTCTTAGACTCGGTGAAAGGATATCTGAATAGAGTTATATACATGTATGTACCGCCACTATTGTTGATAGTTGATTAGTTGAGCTCAGGGAAATAAAGTTGAATGATACATCTCCATTACATATATGTACATGTTTTGTATGTGTGACCAGATGTCAGTTGTGTTATACAGTAAAACCTCACTTATTGACCTCCTCATTAATAAGACCACCGCAATAATAAGAACACAATTTTCAAGTACATTTTCACTGTTTTGCTCTTAATTTGACCTCAATATAAAGACCAGTTTTCAAGGGTCCCAATCAGGGGTGTCAATAAGAGCCGCTAGCCGGTGAAATAACCCGGTAACCTATGCCTCATCACCTGACTACTTTTCTTGTACATGTGATTATAATTAAGGGGAGAACCCCAGACCCTTGCCTATTTTTGATAATTTTCCTGCTAGTTCAAATATTAGTGACACCCCTGCCAATGGTGGTCGTATCATTGAGGTTTTACTGTGTATAAAAGTGGCTACTTACGATTTATGTAGTTTTTATACAGTTGCATAATGTATTGTTGTGATTTCTGTTAAAATTTCCTGCATCAATTACGCAGTAAAATTTTAATGCTCGTTGTCCTTTCTTAATGTCAAGATGTACCTTTATAAGACCTTTGTACTCAGAAAGCCTCAAAATTAAGACCACCTCATTGATAAGACCGATTTTTTTTCAGAACAAAGGTGGTCTTATTATTGAAGTTTTGTTGTTTATTTGATATTCGTCATTCAGAGATGTTCTCTGTTCATAGCAAGGAATTATGCAGTATTTTAGCAACATGGTCTTTGTTTACATTTTTGAAAAAACAATGTATAAATTGACAAGCCTGTAGCGTTAACTCTAGCACAGAGGAACTAAAACTAGGGAATGCACCATGTTTGGGTCAAATTGATTGATAGTGAATTAAAACTGGATCATTAGGGGTCCTTGACATTGCAATTTCAAGGTTCTCACTAGACTCTTAACTAAGCTTTTTTGACTTGATGTTTTATCCCTGTAACTCCTTGAGGCCCACATCTGTGTTAAATATTAGACAAAACCAAATGGTTAACCTCATTTATTAAAAGTTTTTACAGTCAGACCTCGTTTATTCGACAATCTGCTTAGGTATCATCCAAAATAAATATCAGGTCCCGATGTATCTTCTTAGGCATGTCAAATTGAACTGGGTTATTCCAAACTAAGTATTATTCGAAATAAAATTTCAGACCAGACCAGATGAATTTGTAGGATCATTTTTTTTAATGAAATTTTAAGACTCAAATCCTGACTCTATGCTATGTTACTAACCCTGAGATGCAGGACAGATATTGTTCTTCTTGTTACTAATGTTTCTACACACATCTTTCTATCATAATCTGTTTAGTCATGGCATACTTTCTTTCTATTTGAAATTTACACACATAAAATACCAATGGTGTACTATTGTTGTATCATGTTTTAATTGAAATCGATGTTGTCTTCCTCTCTGTATGAAAATCAATTAATACTACTCACTGTTTAGATAATATCTGTTTGACCTGACATTATGTCTGCCATGCCAACTGAGTCTTACATCATCATGTATTGATCTCTGTAACCATGCTTCATTTCTTTTTCTGTTCCTATATTTCTATTTTTCTATGTCGCTGGCCATCTGATAACAGTAGGAGCTTGATAGTTTTCATGGTGACTTGAGTCCTGTTTCTGTTTATGTCTTTATGGTAATGTGTGTAATTGTTGCATAATTTTGATTAGGCCTTGAAAAAAGTTATGTGTTTCATGTAACGTGATGAAAAAAGATGAATCCCACAATGTTGATAGCGATTTGTCCGTTTTTCATATGTTCTTTTCTACATTTGTCAAGGATTCCATTTCACCCTGGAATTTCCAAAAAGCCACATTTTGACACTCTGGATTCTGGCTGAAGGGTCAATTTTTCTCTAAAGTTTACATAATATGGTTATAAAATGGTAAAATCTGATAAAAATTATCAAAATGACCCTGAAGATTCTGCAGCTAGTGGATCTCCTGTTTGTATAATGGCCGGAATGTCTGACGTCCAGAAATTTTAGCCAGGATAATTGAGATAGTGGGTGACAGAAGAAACGTGACATACTTTTTTACGGCCTTACTGTAGTGGATATCGATAGTTGAGCATGTCATTGAATTCTATATTCTGTACAATCTTAATACAGCAGATCGGTACCAGATACAAGAATAGATCTTACATGATAAACATGCTTGAAGAACACGTAAATGACTTTAATAGTTCCCCCCTTTTTAAGGTTCTGAAGAGAACTCTCAGAGATACTTCAACTGAACTTTAAGTAGATACTTGGTGTGTATAATGTATTGGGATGCATTTACTTCATGTATTTGCATTTATTGCCTTTAAGTAATTTCGGCATAAATCTTCCATCTACAACTTCTTATAAATGTCTGGGATAATCTAAATCACACAACTTTTGATGATTTTTCTCAGTACATCATACAATAAGGGGGATATAGATTTATTGTTTCTTTAAGTGATGTCTTGGTTCCCCCTATATCTCTCGGCCTAACTAGCCTGATTGGATTTATTATAGATAGCCCAGTTATTGCTCTTTGTCACACTAAACTAACATCAAACCATTTTGTCTCTTACAGCCAAGGTCACCTATATTATTTTAACAAGGTGGGGTTCACGTTAGTTCAACACATCTAAAGGCAATGATTTTACTGCCAAATATAGGCTGTTTCCCCTTATCAAAGTGTCTTAAATTTTTCCATATTCTTTGTTCATTTTCCCCCTCTGACTGAATTTTTTTTATTTAGTCAGGTTTTTGTGTATTTAACCTTTGAAAAAAGAATCTTTGCTCTTACATCACCTCATATATATAACGAACACATACCAGCCACAGATGAAAATTTATTTGTATAAGCAAAACAACCATTACCTTCTTTTCCTAAATTTGGGATTTATAGTGCCTATTTTCCCAATCGAAAAGGCACAGGCAGTAAAATTATTTAAAAAACAAATCGCTGATCAAACCATTTTGTTTCTTACAGCCAAGGTCCCTAACAAGACAATATATCTGGAATTCGAAGAACTGGACTCGGAATGTTCCTACGATTTCATCTTTGTTTATGATGGCAACTCATTCCTGGATAAAGTTCTGGCAAGCATCAGCGGGCAACATAAACCGGACCCGATTATGGCGCATTCTGGGCAGGTACGTTCACCCGACACTACACATTTGTTCAACTTCAAGATCAATGTAAAAGTCTTGTTGGGTTGTTGTACATTTTTTTGTTTTTTTCCGTCCTGGAAATTGATGAACTTGTCCGAGATTGGTGAGTGGTGAAGTCCTTTTTTATGCTGAACATGGGATGGAAATTCAATGTGATCAGATTGACTAAACATCTAGAATTCATTTCTAATTGAACCTAAAAATGAAAAATATGTTGGAAATATTAAATTGATAAATACCCTATAAAAAAGCTTACATGCATTTGTTCCAGCCAATAGGCTCTACCTTCGTGTGCTTGACATTCTGAGACAAACGGAACTAGTCACTGATATAATAAACACTTTGTACAGTATGCTAGATTTGTTTGATTTTTACCTAGCAATTAGTAAAATAACTATTCTTTTGCTTATTTTTGCTTTTGGTGTGTTGGTCAGTGTGTTTTTGCCATTTTTCAGATGCTGGTTTATCTGTTCAGCGATAGAAACTATCAACGCCCAGGATTCACAGCACGATATATCGTACAAGATTGTCCGATGAATTGTTCCAATCAAGGCAGCTGCGTCGAGCATCAATGTCACTGCTTCAATGGTCGCTGGGGAAATTCGTGCGAATTCGTTGAATGTCCAAGCAATTGTAGTGATCATGGGACGTGTGTCGCTGATAATGACACATCAATTTTATATTGTAAATGTGACGAAGGGTATTCAGGGTATTTGTGCAATATTTCTTTGAACAATGCAGAAGGTAGTGAATATTGGTATGAAATTGCTCCGAGCGGGACTGGGTTTGACTCCAGATCATCCCATGCTGGAGCATTGCTACCTATCACTAACTGTCTATATATCTTTGGTGGGTTTTCATTGAATGAAATCTTGAATGATCTCGTGAGGTTCTGTTTTGACGAAAATCGATGGGAGACTATTTCGGAGACCAGTGTTTGGCCTGAGGGTCGTTATGAACATACAATAGTACAGTTCCAACACGGGTTTTATATGTTAGGTGGTATTTTAACAAATTTATCGTACAGTAATGAACTATGGTATTATAACGCCTCATCAAACAACTGGACTCTATGTGCTCAAAATAGCAGTGTATATCCAATGAGATTGTCGGGTCACACTTTGACGCTGGTTGAAGAGGACCTTTACTTATTTGGCGGCAAGACGGAGGCTGGTCAGTTTTTGTCGACTATTTATAAAATAAATGGACACCACCCTGACCAGTGGGAAGAAGTCATACCCCTGGGTGGGAAGTTAGCATTACGACGTCTCGTCGGACATTCCACTGTGTATCACAAAGAATCAAAATCACTACTTGTATACGGAGGCTACTCCTATTCCCAAGAGCAATCGAGGTTTGGTTCTCATACAAACGATATAAACGTCTTTCATGTCAAGAACCGTGTCTGGTCAAAGATTAATCTAGATTTGAAACTGCAAGAATTTCCTAAACAGCGATCATTTCATTCAGCGGTGATCATCGGGAATTACATGGTTATATATGGTGGGAATTCACACATTCACCATAAGCTGGAACTCTGCTATGACTATGACATGTATCTGTACCATCTTGGATGCCATTCTTGGGTCAATGTGAAATATCTTCTTGGAAGTAAGTCATAATTTTTTCTTCGTTCACTGTTTTAGTTAAGGAAGCATGACCAATGTTGAGAATCTTAAAATGATGCTTAAAAACTCGGGGTTCCATTTGATCCTGGAATTGACCCTTTGACCCCTGGATTTTCCAAAAAGCCACATTTTGACCCACTGGATTCTGGCTGAAAGCTCTATTTTTCTCTAAAATATAGATAATTGGGCTATAAAATGGTAAAATCTGGTAAAAAATTATCATAATGACCCTTGATATTCAGCATCAAGTGGAACCCCTAAAACATGGAAATTTATTTAAAAAGAAACATGGCTACTAATGAAATGTCACTCTTATTTTCTTTGCTTTGAAAAAATCTGATTGAAATCCTGTATAAAATATTCAGTCGGACAAAGCATCGTCATATTCATTTAAAAAGTGAATATATTTCTGTCTTCAGAAATCTGACTTTCTGTTGCTAACTGTGTTTAATGAATTTATTATGACATAATTTCAGAATACTCGTCTGAGAGAGAGACAATGGAACATAAAGGACGTGTCAGTCATGTTGCCGTGGCTGCATATGGTAACATTCTACTGGTATCCGGTGGATACTCGGGATATGTTAGGGGTGACCTAGTAGCGTTCAAGTTTCCTCCATTTATTGCTCCCCCTGATGTAAGTATTGCCTAAAAAAATCAATTCTCAGATATCTATGATTTTTTAAATAAGTTTGTAATCAGTATTTGTTCTGTAAAACATTCCGCCCTATAGACAAAATTATGTGTGTAAAATTATGTACCAGTCATAGAAATAGAATATTCCCAAATGTCTAGTTACAATTATACATGCCTTTTGAGTCTATCCTTGTGTATATGGTGGGGTAAATTTATTAAATAAAGATCAATGAAGCTCCTGGGGGTCTTCCCCCAACCATGTAGCTGGAAAGTCGCTACATGACACTGTCTGTTAATGTGATTTAAAGCCATATTACAAACAAAGCATCTATTTGACAGTATGTGTATTAACCTTTTTTATTCCATGTTTTATGATAAGATGTTGACCGTATTTTCCTTATATTTTCAGTCTGAGGTTCATCTAGATTTGGATTATTGTACAATGTACACCAGCTCAGAAAAATGTTTATACAATCCTGACTGTATTTATTGTAATAATTTGTCAACAACCAACACATCCGGCTGTCTACATAGAACACTTCAAGATGTAAGTGGGATAAGTTATCCTTCAATACGCTCACTTGTCCTGTTGATTGTTTATCATGTATCTTGTACTCATCATCATCATAAAGGATATAGGCAAAAGTATTCTTTGTCATGGAGATTTCTGTGTACAGTTCAGAATACAGTATTTAGTGAGTTAAGAAATTGAGACTTTTTGTGAGCTGATATGTTCACTAATCACCAACATGGTTTTTTTTTGTGTGCAAATTTCGCGAATGTGCTAATATTTTCCACAGCAAAAATTTCTACATTCATCGAAGTATGTTTTTACCTAAGCATCATGCAGCTGATACTTGGAGTCCTGTACCCCATGGAGTTGCATCCAAGGCACTCCCTGTCCTGTACCCCATGGAGTCGCATCCAAGGCACTCCCTGTTCTGTACCCCATGGAGTCGCATCCAAGGCACTCCCTGTTCTGTACCCCATGGAGTCGCATCCAAGGCACTCCCTGTTCTGTACCCCATGGAGTCGCATCCAAGGCACTCCCTGTTCTGTACCCCATGGAGTCGCATCCAAGGCACTCCCTGTCCTGTACCCCATGGAGTCGCATCCAAGGCACTCCCTGTTCTGTACCCCATGGAGTCGCATCCAAGGCACTCCCTGTCCTGTACCCCATGGAGTCGCATCCAAGGCACTCCCTGTTCTGTACCCCATGGAGTCGCATCCAAGGCTCTCCCTGTCCTGTACCCCATGGAGTCGCATCCAAGGCACTCCCTGTCCTGTACCCCATGGAGTCGCATCCAAGGCACTCCCTGTCCTACAATCAATTATATAATAGCGATTGTTACAACGTGAAGATATTATGATCAAAGTAATTGCGCCGATTCGCGAATACGCGAAACGTCTTGAATCAGCAATTTGTGAACTTTTCGACACAGGATATTATCCACTTATACATTTATTATTCTTACAAGTGAATGAGAAAATACACGCTTACTGATATTTTGGTACTTTCTTGAAGAATTTTAATTTGCAAACATATCCAAACATATCCATGTTGCGAACTGTACCACTTATACAGTAGATGGTTGAACACAATACACAAGTTGACATCATGGTACTTTGTGAAAGTTTACTTATGTTGCTGAGAGTCTTGTGCACCACTCAGTCCAATGTCTTTGTATAGAGGGTTTCATACTCGGGTTTGATTGTATGAATAAAGATTCAATGTCTGGTTTTATATGAGATTTACTGACTGTAAATATATGTATATACACTGAAGCATCATAAACTGAGATATTTGTAAGCACAGCAATGTTGAATGATTCAGGTTATAATGTAGATATCTGGATAGACTAGCTCCAGTAGGTTGCCCAATTGGTAGTGGCCAGTAAAACTCTGATCTGGCATCTAAATTTTGCAATAATTGTCTCGAAAATAGCCAATTTATAATAAAATTGCCCAAGTTTGTCAAGCTAATTACTTATTTATCAAGTTCGGCTTCCGACCTCTGAAAACTAGCACCAGCCTGGTCTCGACATTCGACTGTTAATGTTATATTTTATAAAAATCTTGCCTATTTAAATGTTCAGATTGCTTTTTTAATATGATATAAAATCAGGAAACATGTCCTTATACATAACATACTTACATAGCTTTATCATTTTGTTCTTGCAGCAATGTGGTAATAGTGGTATTCAGAAATCCAATGCGATTTGTCCAGGTATATGTGGACGACTTTCAACATGTCTGGAATGTCTGAGTCAAGGTCAAGGGGCAACATTGACAGATACATCCCTTCAACGTAGAACTTATATTCAGCCATGTAACTGGTGTGTGAAAGAATCAAAATGCCAGCAACGCTCAAGTAAGTAACATTTTGTACCAGGTTCATTTCTATGGCATAATACAGTGGAACACGCTTATAACGAATTTCTAGGGACCTGTAGATTCACTTTGTTATATCCAAACTTTGTTATATCCATACATAAGGTTATGACCAGCGTACTTAGAATTGTAAGTTCATGACCAGCATATTTGGAACTATAAGGTTATGACCAGCGTACTTAGAACTGTAAGTTTATGGCCAGGGTATTTGGAACTATAAGGTTATGACCAGCGTACTTAGAATTGTAAGTTCATGACCAGCATATTTGGAACTATAAGGTTATGACCAGCGTACTTAGAACTGTAAGTTTATGGCCAGGGTATTTGGAACTATTATTAGTATTAAGTTTATGACCAGCAAACTTGGAACTATAAGTCTATGACCAGCGTACTTTGAACTTACCTAGCTGTTGCTATTTTTCAGTGCCTGAAGGGAACTGTGTATCGGCTAACAATACAGTGACAGGTATTGTCGGTTGGTGGGGAGGCACTAGCGCATCATTGAGTCAGATTGATCAGTGTCGTCTAGAAGATTTCCCATCTGGCCTACATGCTGTAAAATACAGACCCAGAGGGAATAAGACCCATCCAGATGAGGTTTGTAATCATTATACATTTGTATAACTATTGTTATTAAGTCCATTACGTCAGTGTGTTCATGAAAGCTAAGTTTGAAATAAAAGTGATGCAATGACCTTATGTGCTTGGTTTTCTGCCATTTTTGTATACAATGAATGTTCTATATAGCAATCAGTGTGAAGACTTAAGAGATTTTCTTTTCAGTAAGAATATACTTCCAAACTGGTTATAGTTTGAAATAACTTTTCAGAACATTCACATGCAGCATTTGTCTATGTATTTAACATGGTTTTACAACTGTTGAAAAGGTTATGCTTAATAATGTCATGTTGTAAAACAATTCTAGTAATGGTGAGGTTCATCAAGGGTCATTTTTTACTAGATTTGACCTTTTTATAGCCAAAATACCTATAATTTAGAAAAACAATTGACCCTTCAGCCAGAATCCTGTGCATCAAAATGTGGCTTTTTGGATATTCTAGGGGTCAAAGGGTCAACTTGTGGGTCAAATGGAACCCCTGTTATGTCAGTAGTATTTGGAAATTGTGAGACTCAAACAGAGTTTAAAGACTATTCTTAGCTCCAGTTTTTATTTAAATAGATATGCTTATTTGCATATCTAACTCATAAAATTTGTGAGCGAAGCAACAATAAACATACATAAATATATGTAACAACATAGCAAGATGGCGAGAAAGCCTGTGCTGTATTATCAAGAATCTAAAGCTATAATCATATTTATGGAAGTTAAAAGGTTTATTGATTATTTTCTTTTGTAAATATGTAAAATTACTTATGTATATCACAAAGTGTTTTCAATGTTAGGTGATGATTCTAAGGGAGACGCAGGAAAGTGAGACATTTCGACATATATACGTCCGCGGTGAAGGCAGTGATATCGTTAAATGGAGTGGATTTATTCACCCACTCAATGCAACAATCAAAATCATACAGGAATCTGTGATATATTCCCTCCGATTGATAGCAGAGAAGATTACTGTAGAACTGTATCTTAGCAACGATGAAAACAAGTCAAACATGGTATGTGTTACATGATTCACAGACTTCCCAGAATCAAATAATGTTTCCCTCTTTGTTCATTATCATTTTGTTACCAGATTGAATAGATTTTTACCTGACTCGACAATTGTTTGATGCATGGAGAATTCTGTGTACTTATCAAGGCAGTATTGTAGGAATACAACCACCGTAGTCATGTTGTACTGTTTGTTTTACCATAATAAAATGTGCGCTGCTATGGGATTTACAACCTCTTCTGTAAGTGAAGTAAGTTCCAAGAAAACACAACATGTGACATCACAATTTGCGAGCAGGAAACCACATTTACTCCATATGGTCACTTCGTTTTTATATTGCTATAAGGGGCAAATATTGCTTACTGTCAGTACATAGTGACTTCACATGTGTTGTTTTCTGGAAATTAGGTCACTTAAAGAAGAGTTTGGAAATCGTACAGCTGCGCTCAAATGTTGTTTATATAAATATGTAGGGGAAAGAAGGCAAAACCCTTCAAGGGAGGAAAATGATACATCATACAGGCTATTTTCTGTCCATTTTTGGAAAAAGACCCTAGATAGATTGCGAAAATTTGCGTTGTAAAATTTACCAATTTAGGAAAACATTTAATCGCTTCAACTCCAATTTTGGGAATTTTCATATGTAAAAGAACAGGCTTATCTAAATTTTATATAAACAAGCATTCTAATCTACATTTCTATTTATGACACAAGGGACAATAATGGCTAGAGTTATTCAAAGAGCTTCAAGGTATACCAGGTCGCTCTAGTAGACGGTTTTTCATAGGTTCTTCTGATTGGGAGGTTTTTCTCTGGTTGGGAAAAAAACATATATTTGGTTTTGGGAACGGGTCAGATAGTCTGACCCGTGAGAACTATAGAAAAAGGCCTGTCCTATTTGCATATATTTATAAAGAAGCAAATAGAATTGTCATACCCATTCATGCATTAAGAGTTGTAATTATTTCTCATAATTTTTTGCCTTTTACTTAATGTCTAAAGTTAACTGCAATTCTAGTAACTAGCACAATGTTACTTCAACTAATTGTAAAATTTATAACAAAATTTCTTTATCAGCCACGAATTGGAAACTTACAACACGGTCAAGGAAGACAAGGCCAGAAGGATTTTAGCAGTCGTCCTGACGGATCACCTTTGTTCCCAAATCGTAGCCGTGGTAACAAATACTACATGGAGGTAATTGGAGAACACAAGTACCCAGAGTATTCTGAGACAATGAAAGTGGACTCACAGATGTATGATTTCCAGCTGAAATGGAATGGAAGAGCAGAGCAGTGTAAGTGTTCTTCATTTTACAGCCCTTTTTATGGCAAATTTGGGGCCGATATTGGGCCCCATTCCTCAAAAACAACAATATTTTCCCCTACTAAAAAAGAATTCTAGTAAAAATTATTAAAAATTTTAGCCTTATAAATACCCAAATTTTGGAGATTCATGGTGCATATATCCCTATCAAAAGGACCCGCCATACTTCCCCTAAAACTCTAACGAGTTGGACGATTAATGTGTTTTGTCTGCCGTGATAAATTCACACCCAAATCAATAGAAATTGTTAATTACATTATAACTGAGCAAGTTTGCGTGTAAATGTGCTTTTTGGGACCCAGAAATTACTACGTTATATCCAAAATTCCGCTATATCCAAATTTACTATAACCGTGTAATTATACTATGAAATATAGATGAGCTAGGTCGGGGAATAAAAATTAGTACATACTATCCGATTTTTCGTTATAACCGAGTACGTTATAAGCGTGCATCTCTGTATGATTCAAATGTGGATAAGATTCTATTTTGTCTCATAACTCAAGGTTTTGGGAGTTCCAGATAATTTTTAATTGAAATGCGCTTTTGAAACAGTGTATTATTTGAGATTTGGAACCAATGAATTCGAATAAACGAGGTCCGACTGTAGTTTGACATTACTCACTACAATTATTAATGTATCTTTTTATATTTCAGTCAATTTTGATTTGAAGAACTATCACACATTTAGCTCAGAATTCCTTGAGCCGTACAACAATGGAAGTTGTGATCGTCATGACAACTGTTTATCATGTATGACCGACACCCTATGTGGCTGGTGTGATCCCCAGCATGTCTGTGTCCTAAGGAATGCAAGTGCGTCATCTTGTACCGGTGATGATCAGAGGAAGATAATGATAACTGAACCTACCACCTGTCCGACATGTACTGATCATGTTGAATGTTCTTCCTGTGCCTCTGTAAGTTACTTACTTGTATACCAGCTGGGTGATTCATACACTGTTATACATGTTTCACTTTCATGCCCAAATCTGTGGATTTCCTATCAATGAGGTTTTAATGAAAATGGTGTATGTTAGGGCTGTCACTGAATCAAAGTTTTACATATCCAAGATATTGATATATGAAAGACAAGTAACAACCATACATTGATATATCAATTATATTTTTTAAATTCCTTCAATAGACTATTGACTCTAACAAATTTCATGTTGTAAAAATGTAGCACTGATTTAAGTTCCCAAGAGCAGCAACCTCTAGCCAACAGGTGAAGGTTACGTCTCCCAAAGTCTGTTACACTGGAGTGGTTGCACTCTTCATGAGAAGGTATTTTCAAACGAAGTAAGTTGAGAATGACCTTGAGATTTGACATTGAAATTTATTTATTGGATTCACACAGAAAGTAGCCTGTTATCAGCAAATGTTTGATTCAAAGTTGTAATCATTGTTTCTTTACTGGTTATCATGTAGTTACATTGAGAAAATGGCGAAGCAAAATATGATTACTTCTTGATTTCAGGATCCGCATTGTGAATGGGTGAAAAACTTGGTGTATTGTGTAAGAAGAGGTCGAGCCAAGGAAGATCTTGCTGTACGACAATCATCTGAGTGTCCAGCTAGCTGTCACTTGTAAGTTATATAAAATACAGTAAAACCTCACTTAATGACCACCTCAATAACAAGACCACCTTAAAATTAAGAACACAATTTCCAAGTCCATTTTCACTGTTTTGTTAAGACCATCTCAATAAAATAAAGAAGACCAGTTAACAAGGGTCTTATTGAGGTTTTACTGTATTCAGATTTTACATGTATTACTTTCACTGCTCGGAGTTAACAATTGAGTTACATATCATTGAGTGTTTCAGCAAGAGTGACAATGTAGGTAACAATTGGGAGAGGTGCCTTGTCTCAGATATCATGTTTTTGTTTATTGCAATGTTAATCCGTCCAACTGTTTAAGATTTCTTTTCCACTGTTAGTATGTTACTTAAGTTATTGGAATGTTCATACATTTATTTCAAAAGTATGGGTGTACAGAAGCCACAATGCAGAAGAATTTTAAAATTATTATTAGTATATTAGACTAGAAGTTGAGTCGGGAAGATGGCAAAAACCAGTTAAAGTACCATTTCATGACCGTAAATGTATATCTCGTGACACCTTGGAAGACGAATTTCACTTTGTTTTAGAATGTCCTGTGTTTCATACCTTAAGAAAACAGTACATTAATAAATATTACTGGAAAAATCCAAAAAAATGTTTTAAAATTTGCAGAACTCTTAAACAGCGAAACTAATTGTACAATAAGAAGATTATCATTGTTTGTTTACATAAGATTTGAATTGAGATCGCAAATATATTTCTTATAATAATCCCAAAGTGTCAACCCCAGTGTCAAATGGAAACCCCTGTTATTATATAATTTCAACTTTTTGGCCCACAAGATTCCTCCTATTATGTCAACAGAAATGTGTATGCTGATATTTTCATGTATTTCAGACGTCTTTCATGTAGCTCTTGCCTCAATATCAGTGAATGTGCTTGGTGTGAGAACCTGCGTACATGTTTACCCTTCTCTGATTACGTGTCACGCTATCGACATGGTCAGTGTACGGAATGGATTGACAGTGAGATCGCTAATAGTGACAGTCCCTACACGTGTAGAAACTGTACATCATTGAAGACCTGTGGTAAATGTTTGGAGACATTCAGTTGTGGCTGGTGTGGGAACAATGTTAATCCAACTATTGGTATTTGTTCTGAAGGTGATTTTGCAGGTACGTGTATTTTAGAGTAAAATGTACATTTGCCATCTCCTATGTTACATAGTCAACAAATGTTTGTATGGTGCATCTGTAATCCATTATCCAAAATGATTCATTATCTTATTGTCTGTCCTGTTAACTCAGTTCCTAGAGCACTGAATTATTAAAGTGAAGGTCACTGCAAAAATGTCGAGGTCATCCCAGCTATGGCCCCGTAGCAAAAATGTCAAGGTCGTCCAAGATATAACCCATAGCAAAAATTTCAATAGCATCCAAGCTATAGACCCTTTACTCATTACAAAAACGTTGTAGTCGTCATGAAATGTTAGAATTGTTGTTCAGTTAGATAGGTCATTTGATGTTTCAGGGCCATATGGTGGGGAGACATGTTCTAAACTTGTATCAGCATCATACCTGAACTTGACAGAGTTACAGCCCGCTGATTGGTCATACAGTAACTGTCCAGATGTAGACGAGTGCCAGCTTGGAATGGCACAATGCCACCCAGATGCTACTTGTGAAAACACACCGACATCTTATAAATGCTCGTGTAAGAGAGGTTTTAATGGAGATGGAAACACATCTTGTACAAAAACGTAAGTGAACTAATACTAGATCAAAGTGAGACTTCTCTCATATAAGTTATTGTTCTATTTTTCCTCAGCTAAATTGTTGAATAGAGTTCCTTCCCCTTATTTTCATTTTACATTAATGTGACATTTATTTCCTGCCATAAAGACCACCTCAATAATAAGACCATCTCAAATTAAGAACACAATTTTCAAGTCCATTTTCACTGTTTTGCTCTTTATTCAACCTCAATATTAAGACCACATTAAGAAGGCCATTTTTAAGAGTCTCAAAGGTGGTCTTATTGTTGAGGTTTTACTGTACACAAAATATGTAAGATGACATTTAACACATTTTCCTCCTTCAGATGTTACTATAAGTGTGTGCATGGATTCTGTATGGAGTACGATGGTGAGTTTATCTGTGACTGTAACCTGGGCTGGACAGGACCTGACTGTGGCACAGATTGTAAATGTAACAGACACAGTATGTGTGAGAATGGTACGGGGAAATGTGACTATTGTCTCAATGGTACAACAGGTCCATATTGTGATCAGTGCCTCATTGGACACTACGGGGAACCAACAGAACGTGATGGTAAGTGGTGTCCTATATCTCTGATTACTTTGCAGAAATTGCTTGATGAAAAATAAATAATTCAAAAGAAGTAAAACAAAGAACTAGCTATTACTTGTTAGAAAAATCAGGGATATTTGTTAAGTCAACTGACTGATTTGTATTCCAGGAAAACTGAGTTAATCCCATTAACATAAGTTACTTGAATTACCTGTGCTAAGTCTGATTAAATATGATAGGTAACCTCCAGTATAATATCTCAGTAGATTTCTTTGACTTTTGATGTAATCATTTACATTAGTTATCTGAGCAAGCTTCACAGCATGGACTGTAGTCCTTAGAGCTGTCATTGATGCAATCATTTACGTCAGTTATCTGACCAAGCTTCATAGCATGGACTGTAGTCCTTAGAGCTGTCATTGATGCAATCATTTACATCAGTTATCTGACCAAGCTTCACAGCATGGACTGTAGTCCTTAGAGCTGTCATTGATGCAATCATTTACACCAGTTATCTGACCAAGCTTCACAGCATGGACTGTAGTCCTTAGAGCTGTCATTGATGCAATCATTTACGTCAGTTATCTGACCAAGCTTCACAGCATGGACTGTAGTCCTTAGAGCTGTCATTGATGCAATCATTTACATCAGTTATCTGACCAAGCTTCACAGCATGGACTGTAGTCCTTAGAGCTGTCATTGATGCAATCATTTACATCAGTTATCTGACCAAGCTTCACAGCATGGACTGTAGTCCTTAGAGCTGTCATTGATGCAATCATTTACATCAGTTATCTGACCAAGCTTCACAGCATGGACTGTAGTCCTTAGAGCTGTCATTGATACAATTATTACGGATATATCAACATTTGTTTTCTGTCAATCCATATTCGATACTCACTTACATACAGGAGAATGGTTTGTCTAAAAATGTGACATAATGCTTTCGTTAAATGACCACCTCACAAATTGTTGAATAATGTTCTCAAATAAATAAAAACTGACTATACATTTATCAAGCACTGATATTGGTTTTTAAGTCCAGTATTAGATTTCTTGCATACCAGACTGGGATTTCCTGTGTTTCCACCGGTGCTTACACCCCGGGCACTCAGGTAACTGTTTTGAGGGAACTCGACAGAGCCTCATTCCTGCCAAAACAGTAACCCTCATGCCAGATATTTCTCTCCGTACTGGAAGCCAAGTGAAAGATTGTTATAGTCAATGGCTGCTGTTTGTATTTCAGGTTGTTTCCGTTGTCATTGTAATAAACATGGGAACGAAAGTAAAGGGCTGTGCCATAGTTTGACTGGTCATTGTTTCTGTATGGACAATACTGAAGGCGTGGAATGTCAGACTTGTCAGAAGGGTTACTATGGTGATCCAAGGTACGAATAATTAATATTCAGTATTTTATGGATGTTTGAGTTGTTGATTAGATATTTCTGATTTTTGTCCCTTCACCTGTAAATAAAAACATTGACAGAGCGTTATATGAAAATTTGTATATTTTTGAAATCTAAAAATTGTGTTTTATTGGTATTGTATTCTTTGAATATATATTTTATTTGATTCTCTCTCTCATATTTTAGTTTACTTTCTTCATTATATTATACATTGATTGTGAAACAAGTTGTTACAACATACAGTCATCACTCTGGGAGATATCTTGGATTTTTTAGCCCATACTCACACCTATAATTGTGAAGATATACATGTATATAAACAGATGTTCTACAACACTGCATTGTCACTTTTTTTAAATGTTTCCCAAAACCACAAATACATGTGTTTGATACTGTGATTTCCTATCCTGACCTACGCGCCGAGTAAGCAATAGCATAGGAAATACCTGAATTGGACTCGTGTTTTGCAGTTCTAGCAATAGAACTAGAAATATTACAATGCAATATTTAGAGAGAATCTGTATGAAGGCATTAACATGACATTTTCTAAAAATTAATACTTAGCATATTTTGATGGAAACTACGACTATGTACCTTTAATCTGTGATTATGATTAATGTAGGGACGGTGGAAACTGCTACTTGAGCTGTGACCATGGATTGATCATTGAAAACATTACATACGGATCTGTGGGTTCATACAGCGGTCCTGGTGTTTCCACATGGAGAGCTTACTGTTTGTGGATCTTCACCGTGTACTCAGATATCAACAATAGATGGACACCATTGAAGGACACGACTATATCATTTATTGTTGAAGACATCGCTGTGGAATGTGAAAGGGTTTGTACTGTTGTCATGGTTATTATCTGATGAAGTTATAATAAATTCAATGCTATACTAGTCTTGTGAAACTAGACTACCAACATGTAGGATAATCAAAAAGAATCCGATATTTTGAAAATATTCGAAATGTTTTCATTTCCTTAATATATACAGTAATGCACAATAGAGTTGTGACTTTTATGTATCTTACACTTATTATTATAATCATATTGCACAGTTTAATCTTCTTTTAGACTTAACTCCAAAGCAAATGTTGAAAAAAAAAATTACCAGCAATTATAGAGTAACACATTAAAACTTATGAGACCTTCTTAAAACGATGAAAGTAAGTTCATTTTAACAATTAAACACTCTGTATTCACTGAAAGCACTTGAAAGATTTCAATATGCATGTTGCTGAAAGACCTCAACACACCGAGATATCGTTGCCTCATCGAGTCAAGGTCTTAAACATTGGCCGTCAACCCATGTCTATAAGCCTGATTGTCTCTTTCATCTCAAGGTTTAAGCATATCTCAGTATCCCAGATAGTTTTATAACTTGTTCCTTATGAATCGTTGATTATCGTCATTGCTATGCTTTTATTGTGCTATATGATTATATATAGACTAGGGATGTCAACGAATATTCGTTTTTACGTTCGAATATTTGAATGCCAAATCAGTATTCGAAAATTCAATAAAATATATATTTTCAATATAAAAGCTGAATGCAAGTGTATTAAATTCCAATGATTGGCATTATCGCATTGAATGACATTTTACGAGTGACAATAATATCTACAGGTGTTAATTGACAGTAGACGGACAAATGTCCGCATGTGCAATATCAGAAAGGGGCAAATGTCTGCCTATGCAATATCAGAAAGGGGCAAATGTCCGCATGTGCAATATCAGAATGGGGCAAATGTCCGCATGTGCAAATTTTAGCATTGGAGCAAATGTCCTAGGGGCTAATGTCCTACATTCTAATTGACATGACATGTTGTATATTTGAGGGCAAGAGATATAACACTCTGATGATGACACTTAGGCCCTGAAATTATAAGGGTTTTTACAACTTGAATGATCAGTTTAAAACACAAAATTGATAAGCATAAAGTTAAACTTCGGATTTCAATGTATTATTATTAAATAAGAAGGTCGAATGTTCGAACATTCGAATATTCAGTTAACCTTCCGAACGAATATTCGAATGTTCGAACATTCGACCTTCTTATTTAATAATAATACATTTGAAATCCAAAATGTCCATGCGTTTACATCCCTGATAAAGACATATATAATCATTGATATCATATATTATAATCATTAAGTGTGATTAAGAATGTCGTTATGTATTACAGGACCATGTGTACATTTATGATGGAATACCAAAGTTCATTGACAGTGAAGGGGACGGTGTACTACTCGGTGCCTTCTGTGGTTTCTATTCTAAAGAGTTCCATCAAGTGGTTGCTAAATCTGGCATTATTACTGTATACTTCGATGCTGATATCAGTGGAGATTGTACGTATTATACAATAAGCCAATATTAATAGCGACTTTGCTGTTTCCCTATATCTAACAGTAAAATATGCTGCGATTCAAAAAATTATTTTGACCTCGACATGATTTTTTTGGGTCTTCATCTAGAGAAATATATACTTGGTACATTTAAAAACGCACAGTTTTAGACATGAAAAGTGTCATTTTATTGCATTTTGAAACTTATTATATTTGTAAATACCCCATGTTTGCAATGCAATATATCATTTGTTGCATAAATTTGAAATAATACAATGTACAGTTCTTTTCTAGTATTCCTATGTAAGTCCACAAAACTTGAGAAAATCTTTTTTGTGAGTTTTTAAATGTACCGAGTATAGTTAAAGAATCACTCGGAAATTTAGATTTAAAAAATTATTAGTGTTGGGAGACAGCAAGCAAGAAGTAAATGTGGCCTTATGTGTATTTTCAGCTATTCATAGTAAATTAACAAAAAAAAACCATTTGTGATCCATTTGCAGATTTTCCTTACTCAATACCATGAAGGCAATCTGTAAGAATTGAAATAGTTTTACGTATGTAGGTGTTTTTTTACGAATAGGATGTCACTCTATAGAATGTCCGAAGCTATGTCACTCAAGGCAAAAACAGTGCTTATGCATATATTGAACTCTTTTAGTAAATTGTCTTGTATGAAACTTTTTTCAAGGTGTTGGATGCAAAAGTTTGTTCAATACTATTATATGATTCTGAATTATGGGGTTTACTGAATAGTCATAAGAATGTACAAGTTTATGCATGTAAACGTTTTTTGGAACCTTAAAGGTAAGAAATTTATGGAAGAGCAAATTTGGAAAAAAAAATTCTACTAGTTTTGGTGGTTTCTACTTCTTTGATGTATTAATGTACTAGACACATGAACATTAATTTGATCTTAGATTATTTGATTACTGTAGATACGGCTACACACGGTTTCAATGGAAGCTACTATGTGAACAGTTGTCCTGAGGTTTGTGATGAGAGCAAGAATCAGTTCTGTAACCGTACAAAGTGTGATTGTTTAGATGGTTATAGTGGATATCCTGATTGTCATAAACATGAATGTGAACCTGGATGTATCTATCAGAAGGTAGGCATATATGTATTCAATTAAGGATGTATCTATCAGAAGGTAGGTATATATGTATTCAATTAAGGATGTATCTATCAGAAGGTAGGTATACAAAATGTATATGTATTCAATTAAGGATGTATCTATCAGAAGGTAGGTATATATGTATTCAATTAAGGATGTATCTATCAGAAGGTAGGTATATATGTATTCAATCAAGGATGTATCTATCAGAAGGTAGGTATATATGTATTCAATTAAGGATGTATCTATCAGAAGGTAGGTATATATGTATTCAATTAAGGATGTATCTATCAGAGGGTAGGTATATATGTATTCAATTAAGGATGTATCTATCAGAAGGTAGGTATATATGTATTCAATTAAGGATGTATCTATCAGAAGGTAGGCATATATGTATTCAATCAAGGATGTATCTATCAGAGGGTAGGTATATATGTATTCAATTAAGGATGTATCTATCAGAAGGTAGGCATATATGTATTCAATTAAGGATGTATCTATCAGAAGGTAGGCATATATGTATTCAATTAAGGATGTATCTATCAGAAGGTAGGCATATATGTATTCAATTAAGGATGTATCTATCAGAAGGTAGGTATATATGTATTCAATTAAGGATGTATCTATCAGAAGGTAGGCATATATGTATTCAATTAAGGATGACCCTACATTGTAAGCCTGTATGATTTTGTATGTTGGCCAATTTATTTAAGCTGGGTTTAGATATTGTATAAATCACTATATACTGATGTCTTATGAGATAGTTGGGTCTTGACTCTTGACACTTGGGGTTGAGTGTCTGGTGTCGTAGCCACTATACTATGGCTCTTCTGTTCAATCCCCTACATAGAATGCCTGACTGCCATTCCTTAGGTCATAAATTTGAAACCCGAGCAAGGTGTCTGTTCTTGAGACGTTCTTGAGACGTTATGGTTCCTCAAATACTTCAATGTCACTGATTATTTTGTATTGATAATGTATCCATTTATGGTTTCAGGAGAATTCTTCCTGCATGTGTGAGAGTGCTTGGGGCAGAAGTTTGTACAAGATTACCGTCTACCCCTGGGATTCTGTAATACCAACAGATTTCCCCGACGATGGACCAGTGAGTCGCTATGGTCACACGCTGATTTACTGTGATGAAAATTTGATGTACTTATTTGGAGGGCGATCTTTGGAACGTGGACTTCTCAATGACATCTGGCAGTTTAGTTTTACATCTGGTACTTGGACCCTGATTAATCCTATGACAAATGACAAGCCTAGTCCAAGGTAAGACAATACAGGAGTCTATTTTTTTTTTTTACGTTTAAGGTTTTGAGTGCTCACACAATCATTCATTCATTTGAGTTTGATATTTCTTTGTATCTTTTTATGACAGTGTTATGTACTGAAGTCTATCAAATATAAATCAGATATGAGATCAAACGGTAAGATCATGACTAATTTACAGAGTTGTTAACAATCGGACCTCTTTCTTTCGACAACCATTTATCGGAATACTTGGTATCATCGAAAATAATTTTCAGATCCTGATGTATCTTCTTATGCAAGTCGAATAGAAATGGCCTATTTTTTATTCAAAATAAAATTTCGAACCCAATGAATACGAATGAACAAGTTTTTACTGTACATTGTAACTATTATTGGTATGGTAATTGATAATAAGGTTTAATCACTTGTATGTTTGTGTTTGTAGATATTTTCACTCCGGGGAGTGTGTACCGAATAGAAAAGTATTATATATATTTGGTGGTTTGGTTGCATCACACAACAAACATAGATCAAGTGGAGAAATGTGGAAATTTGCTATTGATGCTAAAAAATGGACAGGACCATTGGTATGACTAATTTATGTGTCTATTAACCGAACTGCTTGTATATCAAGTAAACATAATTTGTTACCAATTTTTATTTCATCCTGATAGGATATTTGTTGGAGATCTACTGGCTATATTGAGGACTGAATGCCAAACTGTTCTAAGAACATATAAATAAAGAACACGCTGGGACAGTTTTGCATTCAGCCCTCGATATGTGGGAGGTTAAGGGCTCCTGAATCGACTAGCTCCATGTCCTGACAAGTCTAATGCCGATTTGGACTGCCAACAGTTCAGTTGAAATTAGTCCCGGACAAGTCTGGTTTTAAAGCTAATTAACATCAGACAACTGACAAAGAAACAACAGTAGTTGATGCAAACATGGTGTAGGTTCTACATGGACCGATATTCTTGACAACTAGCCTCCATTAACGGACACGTCAAATTTTACATTTCCACCAGTCCAGGACAAGTGCCTTGGGAAACAATTCTAGAACTCTGAGGTTATAACTGTTTGGTTGAATAATGCATCATCAGTAACATTTACTTTGTGTTCTTATGGCACTAGTAGATGTATGAAGATTGAAACTTTGAAAGGAACATGCTGTAGCCATGGAATGACTTCCTACACATCTACTACTGAAATTTTCGCGAGTTAAAAGTTGTTGAAAGGCAAATGTTTCAGAGTTAGCCAGGACTAATATTCACAAATCGGGTATAATTTTAAGACTTTGGAAACTGTTGAATTAAGATTTTTACTTGGTAATTAAGATGCAGAATTTCTTCAATTTGCACAATTCGCGAAATTTAGTCCTGTAAACTTTTTGATTTTACAATACATGCTTTTCAGCAGCTTTTACATTGAAAATTTGTTCATTATGTACAATGATCTCTGTAAATTTGCTTCATTTCAAACATATATACTTTTCAATGAAATGATTACAGGGACCTAACTGGGTGAAGCCAGTAGCAGGTCATACAATGACCAGAGTGGAAAAGACCAAGTTGGTTATCATTGGTGGTTTCTCAACATCTGGATACTTCAATGATAACATCTATATATACGATGCTAATCAATATCTTAATGATTGGAAAAAACAGAAAGTTGGAAATTTATCAGGTCCAGCTGGAGCTAAACTGTCAGGTAAGAATACTGATTGTTTGCTTCAAAGGGAAGTAATTTGTCCCGAATTCTCAACTGAGTAAAGATGGTTTCAGTATTTGGAATTTAGGTAAAGATTAATCTTTATAAGGCAAGTACAGGCTGTCAAGTGGGCGCAACTTTTCCCTACTTTTTTTACTTGCTCCCTCCTTTTTCTTGAAACATCCCTACTAACCCTACTTTTTTTCATATCACCGGCATGAAGCACAGAGGTCTTATCATGGAGAATGTACAGTGCAGTGATTTTTTACCATTTTTGATATTCCAAAGATAAGGAATCTTCTCTACTATCCCTACATTTTAGGGAACAAAATCTTTACTTTTGCCCTACTTTTTAAAAAAGAAGCCCTACTTTCTGAAAAGCAGTGAGTTGACAGCCTGCAAGTAGAAGAATGAGATAAAATTCATAAATTAATTGACACATGTACTCATTGAAGCAGAATGTTACTTGTTGTTTGTATTTTTGGCAGGTGCAAATAGTCTTCAGTTTATGACTGTATTTAATTCATTGAGTTCATATGCCTGGCCCTGAATGTGTATGTAACACTTCCAGATTGGTAGACATGTGATCTACGGACTCAGGTAACTGGAGGGGCTGACACAGAGAGAGCTAACCCGAGGGGCCAAGATATATCGAGCTAACTGGTGGGGCAGAAACAAATCTCAATTGAGACCATTAATGCAAACCTTGTCTAAGTCTTATTTGTCTAAGAATAGATAAATACACGTAGATGGAAACATATACAGTAGACATTGTATTACCAAGGGACGGCCAAAAAGTAGTCGCTTAATGAAGAGGTCTCTTAATAGATATCAACAAATTTAACGAAAGTTAAAGTACAAATGAATGTCGTACTGAACAATCAAAACGTATAAATACCATCCTCTTTCCATTCATATGTATCTATGGTGTGAAACAAAGCTCGTAAATTTAAACCACTCTCTCAGCTCACTAGGCAATAGAACACTGGACAAGTGCCTAATTCTTAAATTCCACGCAAGTTATCCAATATGACAAGCTTCATATACGTTGAATAGTGTAGTGGCCTCGTGTTTAAAATTCAAGAATGTTCTTATCACACGCGCGAAATTTTCTAACTAACGCAAAAGTAAAAGGCGAAACACAGACACACACACATTTACACGGGTACATAATAATTTTCAGTCTATAAATAAATAACTGTACAGTGTACTCATCACTGTAACACGAATCTGCGCATGGTGTGACGTCATGAACTCAGTGACGAAGTTTTGACAGCTATATTAACTGGAATAATTCTAAAACTTTATTCCACGTGCGTATTAAGACAGGCTGGTAGTAATAAACGGTTTTTTCATAAGGCAATGATTTTACGGGGTCTTTAAAATGGATTACATATTAAACAAAGTGAGAGTTTACACATTTAAACCCAGAGTTAAATTATGCTATGTGTTTTTGTCTGACATTTTTATTCTCTCAGTGAATATAAGAAGTTTGTCTTTCAAGTATAAAAGATAAAAGCGGGCGAGACGGTACACAAATTACATCTCGCATATTTCTTCTCGGGACATCGTAATGTAAAAACTCGGTGACATCAAGCAACGTAAGTCGCTTAGCAACGACGTTACATGAACTTGGTTCTTGTAGAAATTATGAGCGTTTATGCTGTGTAATCCATTTACATTCGAGACTCACGCTTAAACGGACACATATATGACACGATTTTTACATGACGTTTTATAACTGTGTCGCCGAGTAACTACCTGGTCGCATTTATCACGCCTAATTGTTTATTCAATTGTTTAAAGGACAATGCGCGAATGCAGTTGTGAATAAGGTGTGAAATGCACAATGGGATTAAGTGCATGCGGTCGTTTAATGGATCATTTAACTATCTTTTTTACCTGTCGGGACTGGTTTAATGCGGTCGCTTATCGCGTTATAGAAAAGTTGTTTAATAGATACAATCTATATAGTAAAAACGCTCGGGCGGGAATTTAAGTGGTCGTTTAATAGAAAAGTCGCTTATTACAGGTGGTCGCTCGAGCAATGTCTACTGTAATTGTATTGATTAATTGCTTTTTTGCAATAAACTACATAGTACGGGTAATAAGATTATTGTTGTGTTTTCAGCTATATACGGCCATACAGCTGTTTACCATGAGTTATATGAAACAATCTACATTTTTGGTGGTCACGTTTACACTGATGAAATACTGAGTGTTTCAGATCGAGTGTATACCTACTCGGTGAGGGATAAATCTTTCAATGTGCTGCCTCCTGCTAAAATGAGCATGGTAAGTTTTATTACAGTCAATAACATGCAGTTCTGAAGTTTCCATAACCCCACCCACTTATGATACAGGCAGATTGCTTTCCTTTCAATTATTACTTTATTATATATCGACACACAGAAAATAGCGTTTACATATAACCGGTTGGTGCTAGTTAACTACCCGGAAGTAGCAGGTGCGCGTTGTGCCCGTGTTCTTATCTCCTTATTGAGCTTTCAAAGGCAGTTAAATCTTGTTATCGAAAAGGGCTATAGTTATTTATTCATTTTCAGGTTGAACCCAGATATTTCCATGCGGCTGTCAAGTTGAGGGACCTTATGATTGTAATTGGTGGGCTTACCGCAAACAAGAATACTAGTACAGATGTTCTTATATATAAATTTAAGTGCAATTACTGGCTTGCCTTGGATCTATCAGGTATGGGTTTTATGTATTGTAAGAATTTAATCATGCTGTCTAGTTATTGAGGCGCTTTAGTATCTCATTGCTATCATTGTCAACCGGATGGTCTACTTGAAGTACCGCCATATTCATCGTCTCAAATAATACATGTAAAGTCCTGTGATTTTATTATAGATTTGATGAGCATAAATGGCTGATTTGTCAGGGATATATCAATTTTGGAAAGGCGACAGTCGTGATATAAACAGCTTTTCTTGATTACATTGTATTTTAATAAGTCTTAGGGACTTGAAGATGGGATCATTCATTTTCAGGATTCTTTAGAAGTTTTAAGCTATTATGATTTTTCAATCAAAATAAAATTCTTACTTATACAGAAACTAGGTGACTTCCTATATACCGGATGTTAAATATCCTGGGAACAAATATGTTATATCATTTTTGCTCTTCTTGGATTATTAAGATATAAAAACACAATTTGTTGGTAGTATTTTTGGGTGTTGACCCTTTGACCCCTGGAATTACCATAAAAAACACATGTTGACAGGAAGGATATTGTTGAAGGGTCAATTCTTCTCTAAAATATAGGTATTTTGGCTATAAATTGGAAAATTCCAGTCAAAATTATCAAAATTATGTTTATTTCGTCTTGAATCCATTTAAAGAAGTCAGTATGATATTTTCTAGGTAATCCTCTGGGTAAAGCCCTCTCATCATTGGTTGCTGCTGATGTTGTTGTCCATAACAACAGTACATATATCCACGGAGGGCTGAGTCGAATCACTACTGGTGCCATGTATCAGTTACAGATACCTGAAGATATATGTTCGATACACAACTCGTCATCTGATTGTGAAATGCAGCCAGGATGTTATAACCAGGAAATACGACACATGGGAAACACTGGTTCTAGTACAACTAATTGCAGTACATATCCATCGCTGTAAGATTTCTTGATACTTATTACTTATGTGTGTTAGTGTTATTAAGTATTCAGGTATTTACTGCTGTCAATTGACTTCAGTGATGTGACTAATTTTGCAATATGTATTGAATGGTTTTGGAGTCAAAGGTTTGTAACTGATCAACTCAAATGAAAGATGGAGATTGGAGAACTTTAAGACTTGTGTATTTTTTCTTATATGGAATATTTTTACTTGTACTTGAACGTTTGTATGATGCCTCCAAATATTTATGTCTACAGTAAAACCTCACTTTAAGACCACCTCAATAATAAGACCACCTCGAAATTAAGAACACAATTTTCAAGTCCTTTTTCACTCTTTTTCTCTTCGTTTAACCTCGATATTAAGACCACCTCAATAAGAAGACCAGTTTTGAAGGGAGGTCTTATTATTGAGGTTTTACTGTATTGAAAAACACATGTTAGGTACTGTAAATGCTTGACTAGGTCACTAAGTCAACATAAGGCCAGTATGTGTGTGTGTTAAACGATTTCTGTGATGGCTCTAGATTTTTACAGACAAATCACAGGAGGTTTATCGAGGTATACTTCTATACGGATAGTCAGATTGAGTTTGTTGTCTCCACAGTGACCTGACAAGTAATAAGTATTTTTATATTGTGTGATTTGTTTAGCTCATCATGGATTAATGACACATATCAGCCATTATTCTAGTTGAGATTTGAGAACATGACATACGATCTACAGAGTAGATGTCACAACCCTTTATCATGTTAGAATGTTTATTTGTTTCTGTAGGTATTTATGTGATGGGAATAGGAGTCGGCACATTAAATGTGAGGAGATTACAAACTGCTCCGAGTGTGTTGCAACATATCCACAGTTTGAAAATGCTGAACCGGTAAGATGTGTTGTTTTATATAATTTGTTCATTTAAAAGTTAAAGGTACATAGTCGTATTTTGTAGACAAAATATGCTTAGTCATAAATTGAGAAAATCGGTTGTTACAAATGTACTCTACAACACTGCATTGTCATTTTTCTTACATATTTCCCAAAAACACAAATACAAGTGTCTGATACTGGTAGGAAATACCAGTATCAAACTCTTGTTTTGCAGTTCTAGGACATTTTAAAGAAAAGTTATAATACAGTGTGTTAGGCTACAACTGTTTGAAGGCATTTTCTCAAAATTATAACTCGGCATAGTTTGATAGAAAAAAATGACTATCCACCTTTAATGCGAATTAAATCCTGTACACAAACTTGGAATGTAGCATACTTGTATTGTGTCTTGACTCAGTAATTGATGTGACTATTATGTATAAGTTTAAAGATATGTCTTTGTTTAGTTAAATTTATTTTGGAGTGTGTTCAGAATAATAAATGAATTAAATTTATTAATCGAATTAAATAAATTTAGTGTAGATATTAACTTAATTACTTGAGTTGCTTGTATGATGATGTAATTGTCGAAAAAGTCAATTTTAATGGTTTACTGTCACATTTTAATCACAATAAAATAAAATTCTATTCTGTTTAGGCTTTTGGTATGTTTACTAAGGGCCTTAAAATGCAGTTTTCAGTGTCTTGACTTCTGCAAATATAGACGAACCAGGGCTCTATAAATTTTCTTTAAATACACTTGTCCTGGACTAGTGTACATGTTAAATTTAACTTGTCCGATATGGGGGGCTAGTTGTCCAAGCATTGAATAGGGTATGTACATGACAGACTTGTCCTGGACTCAGTCCAACTCAACTGTTGGAAGCCCGAATCAGCAATTAGACTTGTCCAGGACGTCGCGGGCTAGTAGATTTCTAGAGCCTTGAGAACATGTTTGGAACAATAATTTTCTGGATTGTAAACACTGAAGACACTTTCGTTTGTGTCATTTCAGTTTTGTTCATGGTGTGGGAACTGTCCAATCGGGAAGTGTGTACCTCAGGGTTCCTACTGTGAGTATCATCATAAATGTGAAGTCCTTCCTGCTACCAACATGACATCTCGTACTCTCAGTCCCGTGTCATTGTGTCCCGGATCATCGTGCGAAGCTTCTACTTGTGATTCATGTAAAGAGAGAGGTTGCTTATGGACACGGAATGTGAAACGAGTGCCTTCCGACGAAGGTATCAATCGCTTGTCGATTATTGTACATTTGATATCTGTATTTACCCATAAGTTATGGTCTACTGGATAGGACTGCTGGTTCCCTGTATAAAAGTAAAAGTAAAGTGCCCTACTTAAAGGGCCAGCCATTTCTGACTTATGAGACACCTGCTTTCTGAGCACATTTACTTCCCGATTCCTATCCTTTACTGCCAGGCACCAGGCAGGTAGGTGCATGGTAACCAATATTTAACCAGCTGGCAGCTCACCAACCGGCCATATCAGAACGGACCCCTACCGGGATTTGATCCTTCGACCTCTCAAGGCGGATGCTTTAACCACTCACTTATATCAAAGCTCTAATTGCTATCTTCTGACTTTGGGATGGGATTTCTTCCTATATATGTTAATCTAAACAAGGGATCTTGTCAGACTTATATTTCTGTACATTATTTAAGTGCTGGTTGAAGTTTATGCCAATTATCACTTGAGATATTGAGTGATATTTAGGCAATGTGTCACAGAAAAATAATTTTAGATGTAGAACATTTATTGTGATAAGAATTTTATAATTAGTTCATGTTTCTTTAAATTCAGCTGAATTTGGTCGCCGGGTAAGTGAAAATGGTGACTGGACATGTGTTCTGCGTACCTTTGAGAAGAAACTCCATACAAATGGTTACAGTTTTGTTGAGGATGGTGGAACCAGTGATATCTGTCCGCAGCCCTGCTTCCAACATCAATCATGTGGAACATGCTTAAATTCATACGGTGGTGAGGGAGGTTCACGAGAATGTTACTGGAGTGAAAGTCTGATGGAGGTATGTTTATGTCAAAATATATACTTTTTCTTTGGGGAATGGGGCCCCATGTCGGCCCCAAATTTGCCATAAAAAAGGCTGGTTATTATGTTTATGTTATAGTTATTGTGCAAAATAGGGTGAGAAATCACAAGTTGGATGTGACCTTGAAAAACCTTTTATGTTTACCACAGATTGAACAAACCTGGATTTCTGCTTTTGACAGTTGCATGTGAAGTGGTCCAAAAACTTATAGTTATTATAGTGATATGTTGCTATTATTCAGTCAAACGTTCCTTCCTACAAGTTCCCCTTTGTTTGAATTCCTTTACTGTAGCACTTGTGTGGTTCTGATTTAATGTCTATTGATAATGTTATTCATTGTCTGTCATTTTGCAGTGTAATTGTAATTGAGATTACATTTGAAAATGAATGTAATGGTAATTGCATTTGTAATAGGAAAAATGCCATGTAACTGTGATAGTAATTCATTATATTGCCATGTTATTGTCCAACATCCCTGTTGATATTGTTATTCATTGGTGTCATTTTGCAGTGTATAGCGCCTGCATACCTTTCGCTACATTGTCTCGGAGGTACTTGTGGTACCGTTCTACAGGGGTTAAAAAGGGTCGGGGAAAAATGCCCTGCGTCGTGTTCAATGTACAAGAAATGTGCGGATTGTCGTCAATCACAGGGCTGTGGATGGTGTGCTTACGGAGGAGAGAACGGACAAGGTGCTTGCATGTCGGGGACGATGAGCGGTCCTGCCGACGAAGGAATGTGTGAACAAAAGAACTCGGAAAAAACAACTAGTGAGCTTTTTTTCTTTCTTTAGTTTAAAAAAAATTCTATCGAAGAATTCTTAAATTTGAGATATTGTAAAAATTGATTACTTGTAAGTTAATGTAATTTTTAAATCATTTATTTTATTCAACGCTTCTTTTTAAAATATTAGGCCTTTATTACCAATTAAAGTGTTTTTATTTTATCCAATGCTTTTCTAAAAAATATTAGGCCTTTATTACCAATTAAAGTGTTTACACAACATTCAAGACAGGAATGTGGGCTTTATAATACAAGTACAATGGAAAGTAGTATAAAAACCATATGCCTTGTAGTACCAGTGTTAAAGTGTCAATTCATGTAATATATTTCAAGCATGTTTTCTATAATCATCTTCTATTGCTCCCACGTACAGATGTCCTTGAACGTGATCCACAATGGGCGTATGCTAAATGTCCCCCAGAGAATGAATGTGAGAATTCACATCATAATTGTGACCTTGAGACCCAGAATTGTAATGATGAGCTAAGTGGCTACAGCTGTACATGTAAGAAAGGCTATATCAACCGAACAGAAGAGTAAGTTCAATGATCACATCTTTTGCTACAGAGTCCTGGCGCCAATCTCCCAAAGCATCTCAAACTGAGCTAAATCTCAGCTTAAATATTTTCTCATCTTAGACCAGTCTCAAAATAGATATTACAAAACAAAAAAGATGAGATGAGTTTTTTCTATAATTTTTTTCAAGAGATCCATAATGAGATTGTCTCAAACTCAGGCTCTGATTTAAGCAAAATCTCATATTGAGCTGAGATTTCTATTTGAGATGTTTTGAGAGATCGGGCCCTGAGATTGCTTCACAGATTCTCTGACATTCAGTCAGAGAAATTTACAAATGAGCGTCGTTGTACAGTTTCCAACCACTTCTTTAAGTGACGTTATTTCCAGAAAGCGTCAAATGTGACGTCACAATGTTCTCATAGTGAGCAATATTTGCCCCATACGTAAATATGACAACAAAGTGACCATATGGAGTAAATATTGTTTCCAAGCCGCAAATAGTGACATTACATGTTGCTGACGGTTGTAAATCCCATAGCAGCGCTCAAATATTGTCTGTCATTTACTGGGTTTTGAATGCATGTTAGCTCGTAAACCTGCCTGTTAGTTGTTTAGGGACCTTGGCACAAACTGCAGAACCTGTATGAACTTTGAACTTTCTCCGACATGTCAGACAGTCCGGCAATTTGTGAAGCATGCTGCTGTGGTTATTTTGGGGTTTAATGACTTTTTAACAGTAATATAGTATTTCAATTATATGTGATGCCTATGTTGGCCTCATCAGTTTTCTCGAGTTTTCATCTTCAGCAACTGACATCTTCCCCAAATGAAATGAAAGAGGAATATTGACTTAAGATGTATAAATTTATGTCTTATCTCTGAGAATATACACTTTACTTTTGATTCAAATGTCCAGATTTAACAATTTTGTAAACAAAATCACGATCTGGAACATACTGCCTGTCTCCTGTCAGTGAAATGTTATATTCTATGTTTACAGAGGAGGGCAGTTGATATGTACCCCAGTCTGCCATCAAGGGTGTGAACAAGGTACCTGTATACAACCAGATATGTGTAAATGTCATTTTGGGTACATTGGTGAGAATTGTTCTACAAAATGTGAATGTAACGGTCACAGTAATTGTGAAAGTGTGGAAAAGAAGGATGTATGTCTGGAATGTCGAAATAATACACAGGTAAGGCCTTTGTTGAAATAATACACAGGTAAGGCCTTTGTTGAAATAATACACAGGTAAGGCCTTTGTTGAAATAATACACAGGTAAGGCCTTTGTTGAAATAATACACAGGTAAGGCCTTTGTTGAAATAATACACAGGTAAGGCCTTTGTTGAAATAATACACAGGTAAGGCCTTTGTTGAAATAAAACACAGGTAAGGCCTTTGTTGAAATAAAACACAGGTAAGGCCTTTGTTGAAACCTGATAATAATTATGATAAATTCCTTTTAAACACCTGGTAGCTTTTCTGTATGGTGTATGGGCATTAGCTGATTGTTTAAGCATTAATCAACGACAGTTGTACCAAGTTGGAGATATTAAACATATATTTGGAAATAGTATTAATCAACGTAACATATATGGCAATAGTTTTGATCAACATGAGTGTAGTTTTAACATGTCTTTCAATCATTTTAAGAAAAATTCATACGTTTGTAATAGCGTACATATATAAGTATAATTCTGAAAATCATAAGTGGAACGCTAGGGTTTTCAAACCCACAACCCCTAAAATGGCAGTAGAACATTAATCTTTTAAGATTTCATTTGTCATTCCATATTTTGTTAATGCTATTAGATTCATTGACAAATGACGGTGTCACCAATACAAGTTAAAAGGTATTAAGTGTATCGGGATATAATTCTGGGTTACATAATTTTCTTCAGGGACTGTTTTGTCAGCAATGTAAGCCGTTATATGTTGGAGATCCAAAGCTGGGTGGAAAGTGTATATCATGTACAAGTTTCTGTCATGAACACTCGGATGTATGTCTGTATTACACTCAATATTCAAAGTTCAAGGATGAAATCAACAAACTAATACAGAGATATCCAAACCAAAAATCTGATGAATTCATACGACAGGTAAAAAACATTATTTGTATATTTATCAAAATTTAATTTTTATCAATACTAGAACTTACAATTGATGGATGTTCCATTCAATCACATTAGATGAATTATTATTTAAACATATGTCCTGTTCATTTGTAATTATTTACATTAATCTATGAAATAACTGAACCATACATTATACCAGCATCTTGAGGGTAAGCATAGAAGTCGTCGCTGCCTCCTGTTACTTCACTCTCTCTCTGTAGAGGAACTGTAAACCTTATTCTGATCCCATCCTAAAATCAACTGAATGATAAAAAACATCTTGATTTGATGACTGCCATGTTTTAACATATTCACAAACCTGACAGAATACTTTATATCTATGCAGGATTATATTGGTCTAGTTGTTATAAATTTAATATAAATATGTGTATTTTATTTCTTGCAGTTTTCTCGAATTGAGTCAAATGGACCAGCGCAGAAGAACCATACAATATGTTTAGATTGTAGATATAATACTAATGGTGACAAATGTGAGATGTGTCGCCTTGGTTACTTCAGGTTACCACGTATGCCAGCTACTGATCGTTGTACAAAGTGAGTATTTGGTGTTAGTTTTTATTGCTTTACTATTGACCTTTACCTCAGGTTCACAATTGACCTTCACCTTAGGTTCACAATTGACCTTCACCATAGGTTCACCATTGACCTTCACCTCAGGTTCACCATTGAACTTCATCTCGGGTTCTCCACTGATCTACACCCTAGGCTCACCATTGACCTTCACCTCATGTTCACCATTGACCTTCACCTCCGGTTCATGCGGAATGTTGCTTGTTTGTTGCCAGAGAACAAGTTATTGGATACCTCTGAAAACTCTTTTATCTTATGCTGTTAAGGTCTTGAACTGCTCATGTAAAGGCTGCTAACGATATTGATGCCTATTGCGTTGTGTGTTAGATTTGATACCTGGTTAACAGTAAAACAGGAACAATTAGGATTATACAATATGTTTATCTTCATGTACATTGATCATAGAGTACAACTGACACTGACATTGCTGGACATTTCAGCCCAAAAGAAAATTACTCCCATACTGAAAAATAAAAGCGAGAGTTGTGATCATGAAATACTTAACTGTAAAATTTACCATTTTTATATTGATATACGGTGAAACCTCAGTAATATGACCACCCTTGGTTCTGAAGTAAGACGTTCTTAGTTGTGAGGTGGTCTTATTATCAATTTAAATATGGAAGAAAACTTTGAAACTGTCCATCTAAATAAAGTCTTATTAATGAGTCGGTCTTAATTTGAAGTTGTTTTTTAAGTGAGGGTTTTCTGTGCTTGTATTTATGTTGTTTGGTTGATCAAGTGCTGGGTTATGTATCATTGTAGGTGTTTGTGTAACGGTCACAGTGATATATGTGACAGAGAAAGTGGACTACATTGTCAGTGCCAAAATAACACAGAAACTCGTTGTAATAATGATGATAATAAGGAGACCAAATGTCATAAATTACAGGTATGTTTTGATCTTTAAGTTTCCTTCGCTGGTTGCTTTTCCACCGGATACAACTCGAAGACCGATTAGTGTCTTGAAATGGGAGATACTTAGAGTGTTGAAATACGCTCAGGTTCCTTTGCGACCGAGTATAGATACTCTACTTTTGTTTAGTTTTGAATTTGTTTGTTTTATATCAATCACAAAAAATAATTTCTTACAACTTATACTGATCTCACTCTCAGTGACTGCTTTCTGGGTCATGAACCAAGTGTTGCACCAGATTCAGAGATTGCAAAGTTGGTTATTAAACCCTACTCAACATGAGGCTCGAACTTTAACCCCTCAGATGAGGAGCGAGTTGCTCTACCAATTGACCTCTTGGCCTCTTACTATGAAAGGAAGGTAGCGTAAAGTACAAAATGGAGAAGCTCTTGAATTAAACATTTACTTCAGAGTATACTGTGTACAGTCAAACCTGTCTGTAAAGACCACCCATGGGAACAGCAAAATGTGGTCTTTGTTTACAGGTGGTCTCTGTTAACAGATTAAATATCATTGAAAATGGTCTGATGGGAGATAAAATTGGTGGTCTTTGCAGACAGGTTTTGCAATAGTGGTCTTTGTTCGCAGGTGGTCTTTAACACAGGTTTGACTGTACTGTGTATTTTGATATTTCAACTTTATATTTTTCAGTGTGCGGAGTGCAAGGAGTATTTCATTGGTCAACCTACCGATGGTCATCATTGTTATAGACAGATGAGTGTGAATAGGGACTATTGCTTTGATCCACTGACACAAGCCGAGTGCAGTCGGAATCCATTGCCTCTCTTCATTGGAAGGACTGTTTTCTTTGTTGTACAGCCAAAATATGTAAATGTTGATATAAGAGTTACTGTAGATGTTTCTGTTGGAGGTTGGTCAAGTTCTGTTACATTATTTATTTTCACAGCTGTGTATGGGTTGATATCACTATTGGTTTGCATTCAATTTGTTAACATTTAGTTAAGCTAACAGCCCGCAGTTGGTTGATACTATCAGTTTAAAACTACAGTATTGATGTAAAACGCTGGGTTTCCATCGGGTGCTGAATCTCTAGGGTCATTTTGATTATTTATTACTGGATTTTACCATTTTATAGTCAAAATACCTATAATTTAGAGAAAAATTGGCCCTTTAGCCAGAATCCTAAGGGTCAAAATGTGGCCTTTTGGAAATTTGAGGGGGTCAAAGGGTCAACTCCAGGGTCAAATGGGACCCCTGAAATGTCAGAAAACTCCTAATACTAGAGCTTCAACGATTCAACTGTCAACTGATTCGATTTTTTCCCCTTCAATTTTGATTTTTTCGATTCGGATTTTTTTATATGTATATGTAACAGCATTCTCATTCATCTTAAGGCTTTTGCATTAATTTCAGACCGATTGAAATTAAGAGTTTTGCAAATAAAAATTAATAGACTAAAGAAACAACTTACCTGTTCCTTGGCGCATTCTCAGCCATAACAGTTTGGCGAACTGGAACTAAAAAAACGAGTTGAATAGAAAATACCAGGGTATGAATCGTGAATCAAATCGTGAGCTCCGTAGTCGAATTCTGATGCATCGCATCGAATCGTTGAAGCTCTACCTAATACAACTACATTTTTATGTACCTGACGCATTCCACTTTAAATGATGATTATTGAGTGATGTGACTTAAAGACATGTACTTAAAGATACCAATATTTTACTTGACATTGATGTTTTTTGGCAGATTTGGGACTGTACCATTTTTTTAGTTCTAAACCATGATATAATCTCAATTACAGGTATAGATGTTTACTTCTCTCCTCGAGATGACACGTTTAAAGTACAGGTCCAAGATTCTGGATTTCATCAAGTGACTTTGAATGCAAATAGATTATACAGTCTGGCGAGAACGGACATCATTGCCCACGATAGTATGCATTTATCAGATCCTGTAAAAGAGGTGAAAGCTAAAGGCATCAACACGTTTATCACCGTCGAGGATCCAGATACGGTGTTAATGATAAGAAACTTGCGTGGAAGACTTGTTATCACTTTGCCGAATGATAGACTTAATCTGAAAACATCAAGGTTCTACATGGTGTTTTTGAGTACCGGTAATGTGATAAAAAACGAAACAAGTGGGAATTTATACTTCAGACAAGACCAACCCCATATAGATCTGTTTGTATTTTTTTCTGTGTTTTTCTCGTGCTTTTTCTTGTTTCTTGCCATGTGTGTGTTGCTGTGGAAAACAAAACAGGGCTTTGATGCAAGACGAACTCGTCAACAACGCGCACGTGAGATGCTTCACATGGCGTCACGTCCTTTCGCTAAAGTGCTTGTTCTTGTTAATCATTCTATGACTCCGCTTAATATATCACCAAATTTACGTAACAGAGGACGTAAAGTCACTGACAGGACTCCTTTGTTACCAAGTGAAACCGGGGTTCCTATGTCCCCTATTGTTGTACGTGATAGTTTAAATATCGTTCCTATTGCAATCGAACCTACTGACGATGGTGTAGCTGCTATCGGAACTGTTGTATTTCAATTACCAGGGGGTGTTAATGCACCGTCACAGCTATGCCTCGGCTCAACGTTAACCAATCAACTTTCACAGAGCTCTACAGCAGGGAAATTGCGAAGACCGCCTGTATACTCCAACTGTTAATTACGATATTTGTGCTAAAGTTTCACACTTTGTTTTCACTGTGCTACTTATGTTGTTAAGTAAAATACTCAACAAAATGGAAGTACTGGGGCATAATTCACAAACAGTTTACGACGGAAAATCTCGGACTTGGACTTTGAATTTGCAAAATTTGTATTTACTCGCATTTTGTTTGCGTGAAATCTAACAAATGAAATTCTGTCTGAATAACTGTTGTTTCCCCCTGTACACTTTTGCCAATTTGTATTAAAATCTATATTGTTGTAACAGCATAGGAGTAAAAAGATCATGTAACATTTCAAAGTCTAAGTCTGACTTTCAGTCGTACAATGTTTATGAATGAGGCTCCTGGTGTGTAACTGAAATTTGCTGTTGTTAATTATTGTGCCATTGCCATATGTCTTCTTAGCCAATTCAAAGCTGAAAAGTGTAAAACCACTTATACCTGTGTGCTTGTGGCTTATGAATTCAAAGTGAGTGTATCAATTAAGGCAGATAAACCCCGCATTGAATTTCTGATACCTTTACATCAAAATTTCTGTGGACAACTGTTATATAATGCATTGATTATGAACAAAATTCTAGTCTACTTATAGGATTTGGTTCAGAAGTGTTTTCCCCAATATCCTGCTTTTAAATAATTGGCCATATGTGATCTCCTTTGATGAGATAGTGATAAAGTTCAGTCAGTAATCTGTGCTGTATATAGCTCAAATTTCAATTATTGGTGTTCGAAAATAGAAAAAAAAGTAATGTCAAGATTTACAAAAAAGTGAATTTCAAATCAGTAGTGCTAATAGTTAGATTAGGGTTGTTAATCATTTTCATTTGAAAGAAACATAGCTTGAAATGCCTACTGTGTAATTCATGAAGATAAACATTAACATCTTTCATGCTTTTTGCTTCTTAACATACCTGATTTTCCAATGTTATAAAATATTTAAGTTCGAAACTGAATTTTTTCAAATTGATATGATTGATATTTCACTATGGAAATATTTATCATTTGACCATTTATCATCAATAAATTACTGTGAAAACATCAATTTGACCGTTTATTTTGAAAAAAATGACTGTATAACCTACTTAAAAATAATAATTCTCTATATAATCATACCATGGGTTCCTACATGGCGTGTTCAGTGCATTGTCGCTCCTCAATGAAATGGATGCTGAATCTGATTGATTTATGCTCTCACTTATACGGTCCTTTGTAAGCTATTATCTGTGGGGGGTTTTAACTTTCCTGATGCTGGGTACACGTTTCTGACTTGTAACTCGAAGCTACTGAACAGTTCATTTTATGTCAAAATAATGTGATATTATTTACTGTGTTTGCCAAATTATGTCCAATATTCTGTTTTCTATGTTATTGTTTCTGCATAATACTGTGTTAATGTGTATTGTCTTAAACTTCTCATATAATTATGCCTTCTTTATGTTGAAGGTCACAGTAGCCGATAAGCTTTTGTTGTATATGATTGCATATAATGCATTTGTTTTATACAGACCTCAATATTAAGATATGTTTTGCAAATATTTGTAATATACCAATATATAATTGAACTTACATCAGATTATTAGGGGTGTCATTTGTGGCTTTGTCTGTATTGATATATCGAGTCACATGTATATTGTTGATAAAAAGATTTATTGATATTTGTATATTGGAAATGGATAATTAATATTTAAAAGATCTTAACTGAGTTAATTCCAGTCACGCTACTCAAAAACTGTTTTAAACCCAAAATGGCCCCAGACATTACTTTTGAGGCCCTTTAAGCATAGGGACCCAGTCATGTTGTTTCTATAAGCAACCATTCTGACTATATTACACATGAATGCTAATTGCAAGGAAAGCCGATGACGAAAATGGAAAATAAATTAGGCATACACTTAGACATCTATCACCCGGTAAACAACAAGATCTTTTTGAATTGTATCGATATTTCAAAATCTGTATCGATATTGAATCAACTTGTTTGAATTGATACCATATTGATATTATTTCTATGGACGACACCCCTACAGAGTATCGGTGTGTATGACGGCTAGCATCTGACATTTATTTGATACTAAACCAGTAAAATGTATCATCATAATCATGTTGTTTATTGATCTGAATATCATATCATTCTGCATTATTTCGTCATATTTTATTTGCATTTTTCTTCTCAATTTGCTCTGTAAATGAATTATGTTGAACAATGTTTTATGAATGAATAGTGAATTTTTGCATGCATCCTATGTTTTAATGGGTATATTTTTTGTTATACATGAATACAATGTAGTATGAATTTATATTGAATGACAATTGTACAGTGAAGCTTGGTTTATTGTTTGAATATATTTGATGCATGTATGTATATCTGTTCATTATTTGTGTATATATATACTACCATTCAATGTGAGTATTTAACTCCTTTTATACATTTTTTTTGTTAGTGACAATTCAAAAATAGTTATAATATTATATATACACTTGTTGTTTTTCCCTCGATTTTATACTTGTGTGTGGTTTTTTTTATGTTGATGAATTGTGTGTATAATCGGAAACTGTGGCTTATAATTAATTGAATATGTTTGTATATATGCAACTTTGTCACAGCTGTGAATTATCCTAGTCGATACGCTTGCTTAATAATGTGAGACTGTTCAAATTGTTTCCCCAAGTGGGGACTATTGGTGTATGTGTATTTGTACTCGCGAATCTTACTTCCGACATTGAATATGTGAAGTTCAGAGTTCAAGTGTTTCTCCTTTTAAAATTAATACCATTTTGCTTATATGGAACCTTCTAAAATGTGTATAGATGTGTGACACTTGCTGCAGAAATCCTTACCTTCTCATTACTTGTCTGCTGTCATGTCTTACCTTGTTGTTCCTGTTATTGAATAGAGTCACTACTTGTTGTATGTGCTATTCTCTCATTAATTGTACAGTACAGGAAACTTTGATTGTTTAGGTCTATTCCTGTTTCGGAGTAATTTGTTTGGACTGATTTAATTCTTAGTGTACCCACCATTACTCAGGCAGAGTGGTGCTACCCGAAACATTTGAGACATGGTTGCTAAACAGGATCGCACTACAATGTAATGACTCTATGCTGCGAGTATTTTGTGTCATTTAACCTACCTGTTTGTCAAATGAAATTCTTGTTCTACTTGTGTAGATCTAGATAAGCTAGTCAGTTGGATCAGAATTGTGTCAAAGTGTATTCGACATTTCATTTAAGTGGACAGCTGTTTGCTAGAACTGAGCTGTTACTTGTTACCCACATGTCTACAGGTATAGTTAGTTTTTTTTACCTGTCACAGGTGCTTTGACCTGGAATATTCATTGAATGAGTTCCAATCGCTGATTAAGGAGTGGTTATGGTGGTTTACTTGAAACTATGCCTATTCAGCTTTATATACTTACATTCAGCAACATTTACTGCAGTTAAAAGAACAGTTAAATGCAGATTGACCTCGGCCATGAGAACTTTCTGCAGATTTGCGGAAATCTATAGATTTGACGCTCGCAAGGGCTGTTTTTTAGACAATTTAAGCCATCTTGGATACTTAAAAGCCAGGCGGTTCAGCGGCCCCCTGGACCCCTTGCCGAATTTTCTGCTGATTTTTAAATTTTGCATTCTCATGCCTGTGAACTACCGGTATTTGGATATGGACATGCTCTATTTAACAAAGGTCAACCATGTGACCTGTGACAGTTAAACAAAATTGGACTATACTGTGCTAGATTGTCATGGTAAGTATATATATTGTCATGTATGTTTGTACTGCTTATATGGAATTTATGTTTAACAAAGTATTGTTCAATATTGGTGTATGATTTCATCATTCATTCATGGCCAGTTTATGAATCATTGTATGTATGTTGAATTACAATCTTATGTATTTTAATTAATTTTACACATGTTTTTGATTGAATAGATATTAAAATGTTTAAAAAGTCTTATAAATTGTGTTATTGTTGTATTTTGAATAATGTGACCTGAAACCCCTTTGCTGTGTATCTAGGTGCTGTGTGCTATGTTTGCGTTTCAGAATGTCTACAAGGTTGTTAAACTATATGATGGTTAGTATTTGTTCTCTACAAATTATTTTTTAACAACATTATCGAGGCTTTGATGGTCCTCTATGGTCAAGGGGCAGTATAGATAGTTCCAACATCTACAATAGTTTCCTCCCTTGTGCTTAATCATAAGCTATTATGATATAGGCAAAACTGATAAGCACTTATAGGACTAATTCCCAAATATGTGATAATTGAGAAAATACCAAGATCATTTTTAATGTGAGTACCACTTTTTCTTCATCTTTCTGAGCCATCTGCCCACATGAGCATAATGAAAAAGTAAAAAAAGTATATCTAATTACTTGATCATCGTTTATACATTATATTCCATATAAACTTGAAGGAAATTTGCCTATCAATATGGCGGACTATTCAGAACAAGGGAGGTAAATATTGTAAATTTGGGAACTAAGATATAACTATGCTCCTTTTAAGGAAATTGCTACAAGAACAAGATCATTTATTACTTCCCTTGAAATTTCGAAGCAGTTTGAATAATACAAAACACTCTTGATTGTGTCATGTTTTAAAAAAAGTAACGTCTAGGTCTGTATCCATGCAAACGTTATATATTTTATGTCACTACGTATCAGATATTGATTAACAAGTGACAAATCTTGATAAAAGAGAGAATAAGTTGCCACAGGGAAGGCAAGCCACATACACAAGACAATGCCTCCCCACTAAGACCTCCGGGAAAACAACAGTCTATAAAACATAGGGATTGGAGGAGGTGCAAGGGTAAATATGCAAGGGAACAGGGGCGCAAAGAATGCCCTGGCCGACCATAAAGGACAACTAAGGAGAATTAATGAGGACAAACTCAATACATATTCTCAAAGTAACTTTGAATTTAAACACTTCCCACTAGAGGTAGATACTGGGTGCAGTGATATTAAAGTTCAAAATGTTTTTAGTTTCGGACGCACTTTTCAGATTTAATGTGGTTTATCTATTAAGTTTTCCCTTTTTAACGACATTTGTAAAAAGAAAAAAAAATTGCGAATACTCTAGATAGTATAGTGCACACTTTATCGGTATTCAACAGCATGTGCGCAGCTTGACATCTGATTGAAGCGATAAAGCCGGATGCAACATATTGTACAATCTGTTGATTTAACATCGAGCGCACTTTTTGTGAAGACATTGGGGTAATATAACTATTCATAGCATATCATTGAGGTGAAAAATTGGTGTTCCGTGATGCTAGCAATACAACAACATATTCAAGGTCAAACAGAAAAATAAAAAAATAGAAGCACAACTTATCAATCAGCAAACAATTATACTGAGTCATACACGACCGTTACATTATATATGCGAAACAAAAATTAGTACTACTTTTTATCGTTTCATGTTTCATTTTATAATAATAATATATACGAACCGATGCATTTAGCTTACAAATCTCTGGTATCACAAGACTATAATGGATTTGAATGACATGTGACGTGTGAAAATAATATCTACAGGATTTAACTGAGACGTCAAGTTGTATATTTGGGGCAAGAGAGAAATAACATTCTGATGGTGACACTGTAATCACGGTCCTGTAAACATTGAAGTAATCGCGGAGATTTAACAACTTGCCATTCGTTGACACGCCTGAAATATATCAATTGTTTTAACTAGAGACACTTGATCATATAGCATAGATTTCTGAAAGGCTTATTAATGAAATTGAAATACTAATTACAACATTTTAAACAGAATCATTTTATACTTTAATCATGGTGTAACTATCTAATTGTGTGTTATATCACGAATATGTCCGTGTTTATATTGATTTGTTTTCAATCCCTTCTCGTATCATTAAAGTTTTAGTACGTTTTAAGCTTTGATGTAAGATGCCAATTCAAAGTTGTATGGTTATTTTGTTCTCCTTTTTCACTGATATTCTGTACTTCATAGTATATAGCCTAAATCATATGATACTTAAATTAATGGTTAGTTAAACAATATTAGGAATTTATAGACACAGTGTCTCAAATTATCTATCAAAAATGAACTAGAGGTAGGTTCTATTATACACTGTGCCTCATTTTCCAACTGGGACCAGCAATTTGGTCCCCGCATATACCGAGAGGAGAACGGCAAATAGTAGGGCCTATGGCCCATATCGTAATGGTTCAGGCCGATTTCCATTTGTTATTGCTTAAAGGAAAGGGTCGAACCGCCTACTGTGTATCATAAAAAAAGCAAAAATGCATCCTCTTTATTTTTTGAAGTTGTTTTATAACAGACGCATCGAAAACAAAAATCTATTATACGAATTATATACAAATATTTATTTCCAACGAGTGAGGTTCAGTTCAATTATTACAAGTATTAATTCCAACAAGTGAGGTTGCAATACTTTTTCGGAATGCATTAAGTAGCTCCGCCCACTATGCGCAGGTAAAAATGTTACTTATTTTGAAGATGCAACACGGACCCTTTGTGGTGGATGCAATCGTTCTAAAACAATATAGGAAACTCAAATGACACAATTGGTTTATTTTGGTCACGTGACGTTTTTCCTACACGTTTGCCGCCCTGAAGTTCTTTACTGCACAATTTACTACCAAGGCATTTTTATAAGTCGAATAAAATACGTGCTCAAGCGACACAGTGAGATACCTTTTTTATTTATTTCCTAACGGGTGAGGCCAATTACAATTTAGTACTTATAACTCCTTCCCCGTTCCCCATGCGCATTTCAGATTCATGTTCTTTTCTTCCTACCTTTTGGTCTATTCTTACTGACGTTCTCAACCTGTTCCGTGATGTAATCCATCCTTTAAATTCCCCCTTGTGTTGACCACTTAATTGTCATAGTTATTTTTGTGGTCTGCCTTTTCATTCCTTGCGCCCTTAAATTGTTCCCATGCCTGTTTACCCTTGCACCTCCTTAGTGCCTAATATTTTGTAGACTGTTGTTTTCCCGGGAATCTGTGTGGGGATGCATTTGTTTTGTGTATGTGGCGTTCCCTGTAACAACTTAATCTCTCTTAAAAATAAAAAGTGAGCATCGATCATTGCTTATGTTCTCAACGGGTCAGGTCGGCGTCGATCATTGTTCAATTTATTAATTGGGCCGGCGATAATGAATTTATGGGCACAGTATTTTAAAATATATATTAAAAGTAAACAAGGGGTCGCTTCTTTTATACACTTTGCCAGGTTTCCCGATATCTGTGCGGTTTTTACGTTGAGACCGGTATTTACGGAGAGGAGACCGGGAATTAGTATAGCCCTCTTTTCGTCACAAAAATATTGTAAACCGGAAGTTGTGAACTCGGGCAACTTTTTTAATTTATATTGCGGCTAAGCATTAGTCCCGTAAATCATGCTGATTGATCAAAAGAAGTAAAAGTACTAAAAACCTTGAACATGTTTCGGTATTTTAATACCAATGATTATAACTTATAATTAAACAATGATAATTAGTCACAAATGGGAACCACAACACACAGCTGAGATTCCGAATTTATAGATGCGTCTGCGCATGCGTGGTACACGTAAAACCAACATGGATGCTTGTCATTCATGAGATTTACAAACATACGATAATTACTTCATTTTATGTTTTTTGCCGTATGTGCTTATAGATCACTGTCCATAAACTTCGGACGTTAATCAAATTGACTTTAGTGGACGATTGGGAAAAGGTATATATACATTATTGCACAAAATACTAGTGTGGTGGTGTGTAAATTTTTGACATCTGTGTAATCGTGACGATGTTTCTTCTTCTTCTGTGATGTACAGCATGGGCTTAATCGGTGTGGGGTGACCGTGTTAATTGTTGTGTGTTCAGCCATCCAGTAATGTGTCAATGATACACAATAGCTCAATTAGAAGATTAAATATATCGAAGCTTAAAGTGCGAGAAACACCTTTGTCAACTTTATCACTCGGTTTAAATCAACACTATGATCGAAGAAGTAATTTGAATGTTAGCACTGCATTGTTTCTAACCTGAGCAATATTCACCCAAATTAGCTTTAAACAGAGTGTATTTATCTATGAATTATTTGTTTCAATGGCAGAAACAGATAGTTCAATTCCAAAATAAGTAGCTCTAAAAATATGGCAATTTATTCAAGCTGTTGGGGTTATGTGTTATTTTTCAAATCATGTGAACACCATACTTAACCAGAATAATCTGTCCTGTTCTTTTTGGTAAATTTGGTTACATGTACATGTATGATAATTGTAACCACAGATAAAGATAAGAAAAAATGTGACATGTAGTTGCCATGTAAGTTTTGTAACCTTTAGTTCTGTTTTAACATATATATCCTGATTGGTAGATTCTGTGATATGCATTCTAAAGATGTATAACGGTTATACTCAAATTCTTATTTATATTTAAACATTTGTTTGTCAATAAACTTTACAAGAAAATATATTGTAGCTATTTTTTCAGGATGAGCCACTGGGGAAACAATGCTTCAACCCAGCCTCCTGCTCCTAATCAGGTGACCTTCTTTGACCCTTCGAAGTTCCAACAAAAGGATACCAGTAATACAGGTTTTCAGCACGTCCCTGCCTCTCAAGAAAATGCTGTTGGTGAGGGGCAGGGTCATGTTGATGGTCAACAAAGCATGAATTACCATGGTGATCAGGCAAACTCGTGGAATACCTGGGGTACAAGTGACAATACAAATCCTTATGCTGGTGATTTTAACAGTGTTGCAAGTGACCAGAATGGTCAGGCCGTGAACAATGATTATGCTAACTATAATCAACAGCAATATTATGGACAACAGCAGTGGAATAATGTCCAGCAAACAAGTGATCCGGGATCAACACAATGGAATAATGTGCCACAAAATAATCCTGGGTTAGTTCAGTGGAGTAATATGCCACACACAAATGCAGACACAAACAGTCAGCAATGGAATCAACAACAGTACAACTATCAACAGCAGATGGACCCAAATCAAGCTGGGTATCAAAATTACTGGGGTGGGCAAAATGGAGATATTCAATCACAGGGTGATTTTCCTAATAACACTTCTGTTGTGCAGAATGCTTCTAGTGCTAATTACTATGGTGTTGACCCTAGTGTTCAGTATGCTCAGTCAGAGGCAAATGTTCCTCTGTCTAATGTTACAAACTCAGCAGCTGTGACTGGAGAAGGTGAAAGTGGTGGGTTAGATGTGTCTCAGTCTACAGAGAGTGGAAGTGGTTTAAACCAATCTTTAGGTAATGTTGAAGATGGTGGTATGGGTGGGTTTTTTCACAACGATGATTATGATGAAAATGATTCCGAGGAAACTGATGATGATGAAGATGATGATGTTGAGGAAGATGAAGAAGAATCAAATGATGAAAATAATAGTAATCTAGGAGCTAGTGGTAGTCATATGAAAACTGAAAATGAAAGTGAGCATAATAGTGCAAGTAATGAGGTTCAGGTTACCCAGCAGAATATTTCAGTTAGTCAACATCAGCATTTTGAAATGACTGGCCAAATGCAGACTTTAAGTATACAAGACTCTGTTTCTAGTAATAGTGGTAATAGTGGTAGTTACAATGCACATGTCCCTAACATCCCACAGTATTCAAACCAAAGTAATGTTAATCCTGTCCTCGCAGGTCAACCAATGGTTCCTCTGACAGCTGTACATCCATTTGTTCCGACACTTGTAGAGAACCTGCAAGGAGAAGTAAATGCTGACAATGTTGATGCAGAACCACATTCAGAGAAGCAAGAAACTCCTACTTTCAGTGATTGGGAAATGGTACCTCCTCAAAGTGTTGCTGTCAGTCATAGCAGGAATGCTTCGGTTGACAATAATGTGCAGTTCTTTATCGGCTCAGGAAATAGTTCTGCACGAGTGTCACCTGCTGCATCAGCAAAAACTGGAGAAGATCAGGGTGGAGTTCAAGCTCAGGGTGTTCCTAAGCCGGATGTAAACAAACCTAACATAAATCAATCTGTTGGTCAATCAAATCCCCCACCAGTGATAAATGCCAATAATCAACAAAATGTTGGTCTTCCTCCACCAATGATGGGGGGAAATACTGGAATTAATCTTTTCAGAAAATCACCAAACATGGAACTTGTGTCAACCACTTCAGCTACTGATGTTTCCATACTTTCATCAACAAGACTTGATGTAACTCGACCCAATTTTGAAAACAGCCCTGTTGTTCTGAACCAGTCTATATCTCCTATACCTTCTAGTATGGAAAGAAAAGGGGATGGAGACAGTGAAAGCCCAGAAATTCAGGCCGCTAATCAGGGTCATGTTTTTGGTCAAGACACTCCAGTATCCACACAGTCCAGAAAATCTAAGGCTCCTTCACAAAGCCCAATAATGCCAAGAAAAGAGAGTCCATTCCAACCGCCAAAACAAGATGCCAGAGGTAAACCTGTCAAAGCATCTCATGATATTCCTGGTGTCAATCCTCAGAAATCTGCGTCAGACTCCAGTAAACCAATTGATCGTAGAGATCGCACAACTGCAGAGAGAGATCATGATAAAGGATATGGGAGGAAAACTCCTGATTGGGACGCTGATACTAAAGGATACGAAGGTAGAAGAACTCCAGATACTGACAGAAGACGTAGAAACGATCGAGACAGAGATGATCGTGAAAAAGACAGATCTTACCGTGAACGTGACCGATATGGTCCTGATAGTGAACGTCTCTCATCAAGGCCTCCTACAGGTCCCGGTGCTACTGAGAGACCCTCAACAAGAACTAGACAATCTGCATTCCATCATATACAAACAAATAGAAGTAAAAACAATGTGTCACCAGCAGCATCATTGTTAGATGTTGCTGACAGTGTTCCAGCAATGTCAAACATTTTGTTAATGCCAGCTTCCTCTGTGTCAGGTGGTGTTTCTCCAAACCCTCTGACAGTAAGTGCACCATCAGAGCTAACACCTGTAGTTTCTCTTATAAGTAGTATGAGTGAACAAATGTCTACAGATAATGGAGTGGCTGATAAAAGAGATACTAGGGATAATAAAAGTAGTGATAGAGACAGAGACTTGAAAGACCGATATCGAGAGAAAGATCGTTACCGTGACGAGAAGTCGCGATATACACGTGATAGGGATCGTGGGTCTAAGGAAGATTTAAGGGGTAATAGATCATATGATAACCTTGGAGACAGAGGTTTCAAAGATTCTAGGAATAATTCAAGGGAAAAACTTAGCATGTATGGTTCGAGAGATTCACTGGATGAACGGGATGATTCCAGGGATAGAACTCGTCGTGGTGACAGTAGGGAAAGAGACAGAAGTTATAGAGATGAATACTATGACAGATACAAGTAAGTTATATTCCTTACGATCTGATTACAAGGAATTTACTGGCATATATACAAAATTGAGAAACTCACAAATTTTAATGCTTTTATATCTCGGGAAGCACCATAAATGTTGCAATTTTTTTTTAATGTTTAATCTGTTTGTTTTATTAGTTATTTTATAATAAACTTGTGTTGAAAGATTATATGTTTTGTAGAGTTGTCAGTCTGATATTTCTGGCAAAAATGCTTTCGGTCAAATATAAATAATGGAAATTTAATTTAATTTTTAATAATAATATACAAAGGAGGTAATATTTTTCAGTCCGGTAATGGCCAGCTCTATTTTTCTGTCTGGTAATGGCCAGCTCTATTTTTCTGTCCGGTAATGGCCAGCTCTATTTTACAGTTTGGTTTAGTTATCTGCCTTACTTTGTCAGTGCCCAGATAGTGAAAGTAACTTAATTAATCCGATATGTACCTTTATTATATGTGTATAAAAGTGGTGTTATGATATGCTTACATTACAATACGATCAGTATTGGGACACCTCCAGCGTTATACAATACTTATTATAATACTTGTTTTTACAAGTAAGACTAAGACACCATTTGTTGACTCTATATGCTCCATTTTATATAATTATGTTGATGCATTGTTTTCATAAATATAGTTCAGCAATCACCAGCTACATATACAGAGTATGTTAATGTTATGTTTCCATGGAAACCCAAACTGGGCCAAGATTATCTATTTCTGGTGATTTTAACTCGACATTCAACCCATTGTTAAATTTTATTTCCTCCCTTAATATTATGAAATTGACCAGTGAAAAATTGTAAAATATTTAGCTGTATTGTACTGTAAACAGGAATTTATTATTGATCATACCGTGACCTGAACCGTGCCTATTAATACTAATAGTATACCATCATACCTGTAATTGTATAAAGCTTTCATCCATTTCTGATTAAAACCTAATTATTGTAGGGACAGAAATAGGCCGCCAAGTCGTGGTTCAACTGTCGATACAAGACGTGATTACAAGGATCGAGATAGAGATAGAGATCGTGAATATTACAGACGAACAGACAAATATGACCGTGACAGACCAAGATCTAGACAGGGTAAGTATATATGCTGTCCATTGTCATCAAACAAACTTCTCAGAAATATATTAATAGTACAGTCTTCGTAAGGCAGTAAATGACTGTCATCAAATTATCGAATTAGGTTCATATGCTTACTGTATGAGTCTGAACTCAATACGTTGGTATTTCACCTGGGGTCACACAATTAACCGGAATACTACCGAAATACCCGTACAATTTACATACAAAATCAATATATATGAAGGCAATAATAAACACGTAAATTAATCCATTGTTGAAGTGTTGTATCATAAAATTCATATAATATTGTCAAAATAAATTATAAAAGCAGCTAAATAATATTGTGTGAGAGTATAAGTCATAGAAAATTAGATATTAATTTAATAGTACCGCTTGTGCGTAATGGAAATTGCCCGAACTTTATCCAATGTGACATGGTTCATGTCTTCTTTGAATGTGCGTAGTTGCCTGGTGCATAAATTTCATGAAATTTATTATCACACACGCAAGAAATTAAAAGGCGCGGGTGTGAAATGACCGATGGGATAAAGTGGATAAAGACGTTTAATGGATTAATCAACTATACAATATCACAAATTATTTTGACAATATCCAATGATACAACTCTTCAACAGTGGATTAATTAACGGGTTTATTATGGTATTATTTATTGCGTATTGATTTTTATGTAAAATGAACGGGTATTTCGGTAGTATTCCGGTTAGTAGTGTGACCGGTTCACCTGTATTTCATTACACACATGTACTGTTATAGATACAATTTAATGTGAAAAACAGGAATAGTGCATTTTAACTTCTCTGGTAAAATGTTGATTTTGTCTGGTTTTATTCAGTTGCTATCTTATGATGATAACTGTTATTGAAAAAGCTATGAAAGTCTACAGTCATATGTTCATCTATATTGTATCAATACAAGAATTGAGTTTCAACGCTTATGTCTCATTACTTGTTTGTGATTATTAGACTGCTAGTGCTAGTTGTAATTGACTTTTAGGATTTTGCAGGTCTAGTTCAATTATAAATGATATTCTTTTTATAGCCATTAACATAATACATTATGTATTTGTTAGGTGACCGAGACAGACCTATGTCACGACAGGCTGATTCAGAAAGACCGAGATCTCGTGCTGACTATGACAGAGAGATAGAACGATATCGAGAAAAATATAAAGGTAAAAAATCTCATAATTTATAAAAGATTGAAATTTGGAGGTCAGATATAGTCTGTCTGAATGTTACAAAACTTAAAGAGTTTGTGATCTAAACTTGACAACTTTTGTACCCTACTATTAAATTTTCATTTTTATACTTTTGAGTCGAAAACTCTTTGTAAGCTCCATTTCCTGTGGGTCTCTGCTTGTAAAAATGTTGTAGCAGAGAAGTTTAGCCTCTCTGTCAGTATAATGTTTTTGGTATTGAATGTGTCATTGCATAATTTTATTGTTTAACATTATGTATATATGACGTGCAGTGCTTGTGACTATGTTGATAATATGTCCACATCTTGTGTTATATTAATGGTATTCCGACCATTTGTATTAATTTGCCTATATTATACAATTCAGGATATGGAGATTATGATGAGTATTACAAACGCCATTACTATGATAAACAGTACTATGACTACTACTATAACTCGGGGCAATACAATCAAGGTGGTTACTATGATGAACACGGTTACTTCCATGCCGACCCTAACGCTCAAAGGTTAGTTGATTATCTGTTTTGCTTCTGTTTTCAAATTGCAATGTTGCATTGATGTACGATATATAAACACAAGTTTGTGTTTTGATTTACATGCATTTTGAGTTTGCAGCTTTGCCTTTTGGAATATGCTTCAATATTTTATTTTACTAGAAAACTTTTGATACCAGTTTATATGTTGTTGTTTTGCACACCCTTTATTGTACAACACCAGTCTTGTTGTTTGTCCCCAGTTTGTTTTCCCCAATAAGTGTCTGACTGGAAGCAACAATGCTGTTTCTATGGTTACATCTTTATATCGCTTATTTGTTATGATTCTTTATTTTATTTCAAACCTGAACTTCACCCATACCAATGTTTACAAACCGTGGAGATAACTGTGTTCTACAAGCTTTATTTAGTTTATAGCATTATGACAATGTTTATTTTGTATGGCGAGTAACCCCTTTTGCTATGGAATGTTGTTTTGGGTAAAACACATCTCCTGTGACCTGAACTGTGGTAATGATTTATTCACGCCTGCTTTCGGACCCACTGTCCCCTATTTCCTACATTTCTTTGAGTTTGGGATGTTGGTACTTAACCTGCCTAGTGCTTTATAGTTAATACAGTACATTGCTCTTCATGTTTATCCAGCTGGGCTTATCAGTCATTGAACTCATACCAGTCTATTTCTGTATGCGTATTTGGGGTGGTGAAAAGTAACTTACCGTTATTGCAGTAAAAAATGCTGTTAAAACAATAAAAACAGCTTAGAGGAGCCGTGTAAAGTGTTACATTCCTGGACTGAATTATTACGAGAGGCAGGTTGAGCGTCAAAAATGTTTTTAATGTTTTTTTGCTATTAAAGGGAGCTAACCACTTGTAGTTACACAAAAGTTGTTCCCCTTTATTATTTCATGGAATATTGATTATGCATATTTGACTGGATCTTGTAAACTAAAACCTGTGGCTTATGTGAGGTTATTAAGGTCTGCTTCATTTGTACATTGGTATAAAGCAAGTTATAAATATAATATCTCGAATGCTAAAATGATTATTCGGAATACTGATTTGACAACTGAATGAAAATATAAATTAAATAACATGCGTTTTTATTACAAATATAATTTTTTTATCAAGTGTTGACTAACAAGTTTATTTTGTGTACTCGTTTACTTGTTACGCAACTGGAACTAAAATGATACTGATAAATTAAGTTACTGAAATGCAATGTAATATATTTCTACTGATAGGGATATGTCATCATGGAATTTGAGTTTTTCATAAAAATATGACATCAACATATATAACCTGTCATATAATCTGACTGTTTTGATGATAAAATCAGTTTTACAAGTTACACATTTAATGACGTAATGAGCTGGATTCTCAATGTAAATAATAACTTACAATATATTGCATGTATTCAAACATGTGCATTATATTCTCATTAAAAATGCTCAAGAACACATTGTTTAAGTGTTGATGTTACTGTCTGTGCCGCCTGTGCTGGTTCTTCTTGCTATCACTAGACTGAGCTTTTTCAGGTTATATAATAACATTTCTGTGGTGACATATACCTATCAGATATTGATTCTACAGTCAGTGTGAAAAGAAATGCATATGAACTTAACTAACTTCTCTTCTATGAGAGGTAAAGAAAATACATTAACATTCCATTGAAATTGAATCCATCATTAGACAGTCCAGAATCCCTGGATATCAGTATCAATTAAAATCACTGCATGTCAATAGTTCAAACATTATCACAACATATCTCATCAAAAACATGAAATAATGGTTGGGTAACAGCCATTTTTTTCAGTTTTCGGGAAGTATGGCGGGTTCTATTGATAGGGGAAGTTTGCATCATGAATCAACAATTTTGGGTTTTTATAAGGCTAAAATTTTACACGATTTTACTGAAGGGGAATTTTCTTTCTAGGTAGGGGAAAAATATATACTTTTTTGTTTGGGGAATGGGCCCTAATATCAGCCCCAAATTTGCCATAAAAAAGGGCTGTGTAAAATTTGTATTTCTTTTCACACTGTCTGTATATTTATGTTTTTTGTGTATTATTTTCATTATTTGGGCATGGTATAATTTATGTTCACATGCCGCAAGGAGCAGTCACAATGGCTTTGTTATACATCTGGTTTACATTTTTGTTAAATCAATCCAATCATCAGTTGAAACTGTCTCTATACCAGGGTAAATATTCAAAATGTGTCATGGAAGCATTTAAGTAATACTTGTACTTTCAAATATGTTTGTTTTTTGCTCATGTTCCTATGGTTTCTATAATCAAATTTGCTGGAGAAATGTCTGCATATTCTAGTAATTGCTGAGCAGACATCTTCAATTTGACTTGAGAGTATTTAGAAGCAGCAAGCATTATTTGAGATCTTCAAGAAATTTTATTTGGGCATTTCTGTTACACATTTTGAATATTCTCCTGGTTTTAATTTACCAAATTATCCTTATTTTCGGCACTGAGTTAAGGCATTCCTTATCCTAATTTTCACTTCCATATTATTTCATTTTAGTCTCTTATTAAAGTTTTGTTTTCTACTCGTCTGTATATGTGTGTTGAATTGAACCTGGGAAACATCTTCAATGTATTTCCTGATTAAAGAAGGGTTTACAAATTCTTTGTATGATGGATTTTTTTCTCAATTAGTCTTTTTCAGATAATTATTACTATGAAATTAACTGTTATATATTACATGTACATGTATATATAAACTAGCATTGTTCAGTCCATTCGTGAATCAGATACTAAGACTTGAGCCCGATATGAACTCTATAAGAACATTAATTTTGAAGTTAATTAAACAGCAATTAAGGTCACAATCATGATTTGTCAAAGAGTCACAATTTTGATATTGGACCCTTGATTAGACCTTTAAAAGCTTACAGCAGCAGTAGAGTCAGAACTGACTGGTGGACGTGTCCATGATTAGTTCACTGCTTTCATTCATTGATAACTCTCTGATATGGTAACAATGTTAAGACCTACAATGTTTTTTAGTAGCACTTTTATCCATTACACAAACTTTGAGTTTTCTTTGCTATCAGTCTTGACTGCTTAAATGCTTCTAACTGAGTGTACCTGATATAATTACTAAATTAAAAAAAACAACATTTCTGTTAAATTTCACAAAACTGCAGCTTGATTCAGAGTATCAAATACTGGCTTTCATTTATCATTGTGCCAAATGGTGCCTCTCTGGTTAAAATTTCTAATTTACATTGATAATTTGATAAGGGATTAAAAGAAATAATATGGTACAACAATTCATTTCTGATTGTATGGATTTTTTGTGAAAGGATCTATACCAGTTTATATACATATATATTCATTGTTTTGTTGGTGAGAACATGTGTATACTTATATTTACCTCACTTGATGTTGTACTCTTCTCTATTCAAGTTTGCAGCTTTACCTAATTATTTCACCATTACGCAATCTCTAAGTACTACCCTCGCTTATGTACTGTGTAAGTGGTTAAAGTTCACAAACATTTTCTTAATTTTGAGAATTCAAGCAGTTGGGAAAATATGAACCTGTCTAGTTTTTCTGGCTTATAGTGTATTGTTGCATTGGTTCCACCAGGGGCTGACTCGCAAGGGTCATTTTGATAATTTTTGACCGGGTTTTACCATTTTATAGCCAAATTACCTATAATTTAGAGAAAATTGACCCTTCAGCCAGAATCTTTGGGGTCAAAATGTGGCTTTTTGGAAATTCCAGGGGTCAAAGGGTCAACTCCAGGGTCAAATGGAACCCCTGTAAATGTAACAATTCTCATTGTGACAATCAGCAAACATTTCTGCTTTGTTCGCAAACTTACAGAACGCAAAACTCTCCACTTATACAGTACAACAGCAGTGTATATTTAACATTTGTGCATTGAATGTTAACATGCAATATATAGTTTCCATGCAGACATTTTATTTTATCAGTCACAGGGAATATGCATATAGAAACTTAATGGAAAAGTTGTGTATTTAATTATTGTCTGAACTTGGAATTTCAAAATTCTGGCTGCTTCTTCGGTGATTGGAAGCTCACAAGCCAACCCCAAAAATCTGGAATTTTCCAAAACAATTATAAAGAATAAAGGGCTCCGCATTAAGTCAACTCAGGAATGGTGAAATTGTAGTAAACACATGTTTATGGTTGGCCTGCTGCATGCTTCATAAAATTACCTCCCTTTGCGTGCTAGGTACCAGTATGACCATTACCACAGAAGGTCAAGAACTGGAACTCCTGGTTCCTTATCTGACGGGGGAGAAGAAATGTAAGTAAATTATCTCCCTTGATTATATGTGAGTATAACAATCTGTTCGGCTTTAACTGTTGTGCAAGAAAGGCGGTTTTTTGTTTATATTCTAAAATGTGGGATAATTTTTCCAAAATGTTTCTAGGTTACCAGTAAATTCTTGTAGAGTAGAAGGCTTTCCTGAAATAATTCACTAATATTTCCTAGAATCAGATTCTCCAGTCCTTAGTATAAGATGGAATAGAAATTAAGTAATCAATGCTTCACAGTTCCCATGATTCAAGGCAAAGTAGTTGATTTATTTATTCTCACACATTTACATCCTGGGTCCATTATTCGAGGGTTCAGTGCAAGACTATACTAACTCCTATGTATTTATATAGGAGATAGTATAGCCTTGCACTGAACCCTCGATATATTCAGTTCCTTTATATATGGTAAATATCCACGGTTTACAATTTTCATTTTTAATTATATAGTGCTGTTTTATTAACTGCGAACGCATGAATATATTACCTTGACCATTATATTACAAAATAGGTGTATTGAAAAGTTCATGTTTGTCTGTTAGCATGATGGAGAATAAGCTGCGGTTGTGTTTTGACAGAAAAGGATATCAAAAAGCCGTTATAGTTTTACGCACGAGAACATTTTCTTACCTAAATTGACACGTATCGGTCCTGAAAGTTCATACACCTGTTTGCAGTCAATCTTACTGCACTATATTTTGCAATGTGTGTCCTGAAACTATCCAATTTGTTTACTAGTAATATTGGCTTCCTGACATAAATGGCTTGCCCTATACTTATTGCATGCAGTTACTCCATCCTGTAAGAATGCTGTGAATAATAATTACTGTATCTACATTATAGCATGATATACAAACACTTGACAGTGTCTTCGTGTCTTCTTGCAGTATTCATATGATCAGGATATATGCTAAGATGCATATTTTATGTATTTTTCATATGTATTAATAGTAGGGAATAATATATCTATGATAAATGACTGATGCTTGACAGTTGTATAGTTTGATGGTCTGTATTGGGAAACATGCTGTGATAATTTCTGACTCGTGACACCATTAACCCTGTTATTACATTTTTGTTTGAGTTCTGCTTTTTTGTAATATTTTGTCTAGTAAACATAGTATGCAAAAGCAATTAGTGTCAGCATTATGCTTCTGCTGAATCCATTGTAACATGTGTTAGTATAATTATTACTGGTGTTATGCATTAATGCTTCAAGTATATTACAGTAACATTTAGTGTATTGTTTCATATACTCCCAGTTGTTTCTCTTGATTGTTCTTGCTATATTTATACTTTCTAGCTGATATTTATTTTGTCAACAAGTTAGTTTCCATAGTTACCCAAATAGAGTTATAGTTTTAACATCAAAAACCTTACCAGTAAACTCATTTATAAATAAGGTGCTTATCTTTGATATACATTCACCGCAGACATACTACTAATGAATATTAAGTATATTTTATGTTTGAAAAAATCATACAGTGTAGACTTACCGGTATATATAAGACTATTTGCTTATAATCAAGTCTGCGAGTTTGCTTCAAAGTCTGTAGTAGTTTGCATGACAGCAAACATGGTCGAATTTTGATTCACATGAATATTTGAATTTTGGATGGGTCCTTTCTTATAATTTACATGGAATGGAAGAGTGTAGATGTTCCGGTTTTTCAAATTTCTGCCCCAATTGCATGATCTAATTCTAATGGTGTTTATTTTGCTTGAATTTCACTAATAAGCAACAATGTTAACTTTAAACAACTAACTTATAGATGAGTTTGATGTGTAAATATCTGTTGTTGGTAGTTACTGTTGTTTTAAACATTTTATTTTGACATTATTTATGTATTTTTGTTTGTAGTGCTAGTATAGCTGATACAAGTAAAAAATCAGCCACTGAGTCTAATAAAAAGAGGTAAAAATATGTGGGAAAAATTGTGTGTCTATTATATATATACATGGTACACATAGGGTGTATGCTAGAGTATTATATATGCTTGTTATTGCTGTATATAATGGTGAAAAGTAACAAAAAAATACAAATAAATTATTATGATTTAATACGTAACAAATATGTATATAAATTAACAGTCACTTGTAATAATTAAATATAACTGATTTAACAAGTAGTTCTTCTGCCTCTTTTCCCATATAAATGTTGCAATGTTCTAGAACGAACATAATAGATTTTTCTTCACATATTGATACAATGAACTATTAATCAGATATTATTCTTGTTTAACATAATGTCACATACATTTTTGTACTACCATTTAAATATATGTACAGTCAATACAGTACAACCTGACATAAAAACCACCTTGCAATTAAGACCTCCTCATTAATTGGTAGTATTTTCATGGACCAATTTGTAATTCTTCTTCTAACTTGATCTTCGGAACTTACGGTGGTCTTTGTTTAGGTTCCACTGTATTTCTTAGTAAGCTTTTGGCATATATATATTCACTACTTAGTTAACAAGAAAATATGTGACAGATATTATATTATATCTATATTTCATGCTTTCTGGTGGTTTACCGTGGAATAACGGTGAATTATTATCCGAAAATTCACAGTGAAATGATCGAAGTGATAATTACGTCATATAAATGATATCTTGTAAATGATTAAGGCATTCAATGGGGATATTTGATGTCATTAACGAGTAAAAAAAAATTGAATCATGAAATAAACAGAAAATTTGAATGTTTTGGTGTATGATTGAGTTATTTCACCTTGTCACCATCTGACTTAAATTGTCACCAGTGGCTTAGCTTAATGCCTCTCATATAAATATTCCGTCCACTGCTCACTCGATGATATAACTTTCGATGTTTAACCGAAACACACAAATATCCTCTATTTCTTTGTCGTAAGATGTTAATTCACTGAAGATAATAAGTATTTCTTAATTTCTTTTAAAATGATATCAAAATACCGGCTTCTTGCTTGTGAAAGTCTAGAAATTAGAATTACAAAATTTAATGTATTAAAAAGGTTATGGTCAAATGCTGAATGCTTATAGTCTTTGTCTTGGTGAAAAAATGAACCATGCTTGCGGTTTTGATTTATTTTTAGAAAAAAGAGAGACGGATCGATCCGACCAGCTAGTCTCATTGTGATTCAGAAAGCTTGTACTAAAAGGGTTTTGAAGTATGAATAATGTGGGTGAATTTTGCATGATGACCTGTAGGGGATTAATTGAGGAACAGTTATGGTTATATTATGCATTCTCCTTTTTTCTGAGCTGTGTAATTTTGTTGATTTAATTGATGTAAATTCTATTATATGTCTGAGATTTATCCACTATATTAGAGCATGCTATGTATTTTGAGACAGAAAATTGTTCCGTAATACAACCTTATGTTAGACTGTCAGAATGTGCCTAACTTTGATGTTCTATCTTAGGTGCGTCAGATAAAGTACATCGTCAAATAACATTAAAATCACTGTTAGGGGAATACTAACTATTAAATGTTTAAATTTTCATATAAGTATGTGTACCAGTAAATTTTTCTAAGATGACAGTTATCCTATGAACTCACTCTATATGTATATATTTGTCTATATATCTTCTATCTTCTTTAATCAGACACTTATCTTTGATTAACAACCATGTATACCATTCTTGTATTAATATTCTAACTAAGGGAACAATTGTAGCATTATAGGTAATATGCTAGGCTGCTCAGTCATGAGGTGTCAAGTTTGAGTCAGGCTTAAAGTTGTCACATTCTATGAAATAGCTTGAGCTGATTGCTAGCCTTAGTGAGGGATCAACCATCCATCCTCAATCAGAATTAAACCTTATCTCTTTCATAACAATACATGAAATCCCGAATTTGCTAAAAATGGTTTTTACCTGGGGTACAATTTTTTTTAAAATTTAGATCCATTCAAGTTCAGTCAGACGTTGAATCCTGTCTTTGTTTTCATTGGGATTCGAGCACGATGTTAACAATGTATCATTGTTGGTACCTCAGGATTAAAGGGACATTTTATTATACCCATATTTATAGCTAGCTGGAGTATATCTATTGTAGAAACAGAGATTAGGTTTGAGGCAAATGTTATACAAACAGTGCTAAAGTTTCTCTCATGGAAATGTTTGCAAATTCAATAAAGTATTGCAAATATCAGCCAGGGTAAATTTTTCTTGTTCACAGGAATATGTTTTTTCGTATGTGAATATTTAACGTTACAATACCCATTTCAACCACTGGCATACATTTCCACTCGTAAACGTAATTTTTGACTTGCATAAATATCAACTTGCAGTTGTAATGATCTTGAATTGTTTTCAGTGTTTGGTTGATAAAGTTAATTATCTGTAATTAATTTTAAACTCGAACACATGCATGTTTATTGCTAAGTTGCCACCAATTCTTGCATAAAGATATACACATTTTACAATGTATTCAATTACATGCAGTTTCACAAATCATTCTTTATTCTGTAAGATTACCCATTATTCAATATGTTGAAACCCTTGGTATCTTATTCACTTACTTCTGTGTATTAAAAGGGAACATTTATTATTCCATTTTCAGGTTTGACTACCCACCTGATCTCCATGATTATTCTAGAGGTGGTTACCAGGACTACTATAGTTACTATGGTTATGAGCAGAATGGTCATCGTTGGGATCCAAATATCTCAGAATGGGTTGCTACAACCAGTAAGTCTCATACATCCACATAGAAATATTCGTAATCATTCATTTACGACCATTGTTTAGCGGCATAAAACCAAGGTTTCTGAAAAAAGGTTGTGTCTGAAATATGTTATTAAACTTCCTTTACCAATATGGTCACTCATTTAATTTTTTACCAATTTAGTTATTCTCTCAACGTTTTTAACCTATGTCATGTCACTGTAACTACTATAATATACTGGTCAAAAGATCCAACCAGCTATTTTTGTAATATTGAGAATCTTCACTACATTATGACTCGGTGATCTGAACATGTTTTTTGAAAGGTTTATATAAATTGTTTTCGATAGTACAGTTTATTTTAATCATAACGTTTTATAGCTCACTGGAATCAAAATCAACACAAGATGCATCTCGTAACTTGTTAGAAACATTGTGAAACAATACTGGTGTGTTAGCACTTTTGTACAGCATATCATATTATTATAAATACATAGATACTTACGAATATATAATGAATGTATTTTAGCTGACGTAGAACCACAAAGACAGACACCCGAGAAATTTATGATACCTCACATGAGAGCCTGTTTTGGTCCTAACGGTCAACTTGTAAAAGTTATAGCTAACAGACCAGCTGATGGACAACCAGCTACAGTGGAGATACATGATGTACATGAGATGTTGGAGGAGACAGAGGAGGCACAGGTTCTAGATGAATTCCCCGGACCTTTGGTCAGGTAAGTGTTAGAATCTATATATATCCTCCCACAGATTAGTCTTATCTATGATTACTTGAATGGATTCAAACAACCAGTTTGCTGTGCCTTGTTTTATTTTTATTATATATTTTTGGAGGTAAAATGGTATGAATTTTATCCCAAAGTTGGTGAAAATAAAAATGCCATGCGCTGTAAAAACCAGTGGTCATTAATTTGGCATTGAGTCTGGAGAAATTAAAGTAGACATACAGTACACTGATCCACTTGAAAATAGTTCTTAACTAAAACGTTATCTAGTGATAGCTGTGTGAAGTGTCAAGAATTTGACGTATGGTATTACGATTTATTATTAAGATAGAATATCAAATCCATTGGAGTTGAAGCTATGAAAGTTACTGACGTATACATACAATATGTTGTGCTCATGTTCTTATTATTTTCTTATTTCTAACAGAGGTGATACCCACAAGAATGATGTGTTATTGTTCTGTCAAAGGAAAGCCAAATCTTGTACAGAAAACATGAATATGGAAGACAGAGAATCTGCTGAAATAATCTGGAAATTCCTCGAATTACTGATAAAACAGAATGGCGTAAGATTAAACTTTATATACAGTGAAACCTCACTTTACGACCATCTTGATATGAAGACCGTCCTCATTAATAAGACCAGATTTTCATGGGCCAGTTTTAATATATTTTTTCATATTTTAACATGTTGATCAGACCATCACACCACTAAGACTGTCTGTCTCCTTCAGAACAATGGTGGTCTTATTATGAAAGTTTTACTGTAAACGCTCTGTCTGATGCTTGTCTTAAATTCATAATTGCCATATTCTTGAAGCTGACTGTGTGACTTGTTTGCTCTTTTACTTTGTACATGTATGATAATTTTTGTGAATCCGCGCATTTGACGCTTACAAAGGCTGCTTGAGACAATTTAAGCCATCTTAGATGCTTAAAAGCCAGGAGCTTCAGTGGCCCCCTGGACCCCTTGCCGAATTTACTTAACTTAAACATACAACCGTACCACAAGTAGATGATGCTCTCTGTAGTCACATTGATGACTCTTGTGTATTGATTATCACTTATTGAAATAAATTACAGATTCGATGTGTGCATTCTTAAAGATTTTCAGGGTATAGTTACTGATCGCCAATCTCAACTGTTTCTATTACAGACTATTGTTGGCACAGATATTGCTGACTTAATTCTACAAGGTCATGAACCTACAACTGTTGAGTTCCGTCGCTCGGGAATGAAGATAGCGGCCAGTTCGGATAATCTTGATGACGGCGACTCAGAAGATGGACAGAAACTTTCACGAGGCTCCACCCCCATTGATCGATCATTTGTGAATAAAACCAAATCTACAGAAGAGGTCACTGATCGATTTAGACATCTATTGATGTTTGGCAGGAAGAAGGTAAAGTTTGTCATTTAGCGACAAAATTCTGATAATGAGAGATCAGGAATGTTGTAGTAGTATTCATGGACATTTTTATGCAGTACATCAGGGTTTTTTGGTCACTAGAATTTGTTTCGCCCAAAATGATGCTGTTTTATTTTGTCTGGTCTATACATGTATTTGTCATTTTTTTAAATTGGAGCGTGGAAATTTACGATATATTCAACTATATATTGTTCATTAAATCAAGATACATGATCAAGTGATTATATCACAGATCACATTCAAATTAACAAGTGAAATAAAATTTCATGCTTCGTATGAAGTAAGTATTTAACAACGTCAACATCATGTGTGTGTGTCAATGTCAAGCTTGTGACATCACACATGTGAGTTGTTATTTCACCAGTGAATTATAAAAAAATAATACATGGGTGCTATTACCACTCTACACCATATGTTATGTTATAATGTGTTATAGTTGGTTTTCTAAATACTGGCCTGTGATATACTGGATAAATTTATTTGTGTTTTACCTTAGTGTAATAATTTAAGAAGTAATCATTTATTTACCAGGATGCTATCGACTGGGCAATGAAGAACAGTCTATGGGGACACGCCTTGTTTCTGGCCAGTAAGATGGACAGTAGAGCTCATGCTAATGTGATGGCCAGGTATAGTGAAAAGCTTCACATTCTTTTTAAATGTATAATAAATTAAGGTGTATCAAGTTATTCAGTGACGTAAGTTTTGTTTTCAAGGCCATTGTGTCAGAAATTTGTGTTATAAAAACTTAAAAATTGTAAATGTTTGTATTTGTAATTTATATTCATAATAAGGATATATTTAACTTTCAATACCTGTTTAAAGAGTTTGATCTCTTAATAAACACTGGTTTGTAAAATACAGGTATGTTTGTCATTTGGTGTGAATAGTTTTTATCCCTGTAAGTCACAAAACTATGTTTAGGAAGTTGATGCTACAAACGTATAGAGATAGTGATTCTAGTATTAGACTCAATTTTGCTTGAGTTGTTTCATATCACCACCTGCATTGTACTATATTTATTACAGATTTGCTAATGTGGCAATGAGGATGAATGATCCATTACAGACATTGTATCAGTTAATGTCTGGTCGTCAACCTGCAGCAGTCACTGTAAGTATACATCAGTCAGATTCTCAACTTTGGTCTTCCTGTAAATGTTTTATGTTTATATTCATAAATATTCATCTGTCTTTGCACTTGTTAGTCGAACAACTGAGTGATTAAATAATTCTTTGAAACTGGAGACTTATGATTGGTAAAAAATATGTTGTTGTAAAATTTATTTCTCATGTTCTCATGCCCCCGCCATTCGAAGAATGATAAAGGGCATAAAGTGTTACCTCTGTCCATCCATCCTTCCGTATTTGCAAAATATTGAGTTACAATCCATTACTCATGAAAGGATGGATAGATTCATATTGGGCACACAAGTAGAGGATAGTATAATGCAGGGAAAGTTAGATTTCAGTTGAAGTCTGTCACTTTTTGGATGAGTTATGGCCCTTTTTCATCTGAAACAATCGGTTTACAGTGAATCATTATTGAAAGGATGGATGTATTAAAATTTCAATAGTGATTTAAATTCATATTGCTTCAAAATGAGTATTTGCATTCTACTGAAAAGCCCATAGCGGGGGCATCCGTGTCCTATGGACACCTCTAGTTTAGATACTGCATGATATTGTACTAGCAGCTTAGCACTTGTGACCAGTATATTATTGTAACACATTTAAATGGTAGTTTTATCGATGTCTCCATATATCTATATATTTCCAGTCTGTTGCTGAGGAACGATGGGGTGACTGGAGACCACATCTTGCTATGATTCTCTCAAATACTTCACAGAAAGCTGACTTAGATAGAAAGTCTATAACCACACTAGGAGATACGCTAGGTAAACATGCTGTAGTTTCTCTGTTGTATTCATATAAATATGATGAAAATCAGCTTTGAATTATAATATGCTATGTTAATTCTGTTAATCTAAAAAAATTTGGTGATTAGTATGAATCTTTCTTTATTTTCATATGTATATTGATAAAATAGGTATACTCCGGATAGTTATAAATATGGGGTTTTCCCTCTAATCCTGTGGTACAAAATCAGTATATTTTTAACATTGTGTTCAAGTCCCAATGAAACTAAGGACAGGATTTAATGTCTAACTGAACTTCAATGGATCTAAAATTAAACTTTGTTTGTACCCCTGGTAAAAACCCATTTTTAGCAAATCCCAGATTTCATTTATTGTCAGGATTCTCTGTGGGAATATTGAATGGTCAAACCCACCAAGCATCTGGTGTATAATGTTTTACAGGTTATTGTCACGGTTGTATAAGTTCTAAAAAAGAGTTCGGTCAACATGCGAAATGCATCATTTACTGGTATAGCTGAAAATGAAATATTTTGTTAGAAACACGGTATAGACAGGATATATTAGTAACCATGTGTTTATTATCTTTCAGCATCCAAAGGATTCCTTCATGCCAGTCATTTCTGTTACCTCATGTCTCAGACCAGTTTTGGTTCCTATAACAAGAAATCATCAAAGATAGTACTTATTGGTTCTAGTCATGGCCTGCCACTCGAGTACTTTGCTAACAATGAAGCAATACAGTGTACAGAAATATACGAGTATGCTCTAGCGCTCGGCAATATGGCAATTAGTCTCGTCAATTTCCAGGTAAGACTTGCTGTGCTGCGATTATCACCCTTTCTTGACAGTGTACACATCTTGAAGACCTGGGGCATTATTCACAAACACTTCAAGTCTAAAACTCAGACTTAGACTTTAAAAAACTTATATTTACCTAAATCTAAACAAATGAAATTCTGTCTGAACAATTGTTGTTTCCCTTTGTACACGTTTGCCAATTTGTATTAAAATCTATATTGTTATATCAGCATAGGAGCAAACAGATCATGTAACATTTCAAAGTCTATGTCAGAGATTCAGACTTATAGTGTTTATGGATAAGGCCCCTGAGTTTATTTGGCAAGTTAAACAAATTTGCTGAACTAATAGTTCTCATTAATTGCTTTTAAGTAGAAAGCTTTAAAGATACTTCTGACCTATGTTGAGCTGAATAATTGTCAAGTAGTTAATAATACTTCTATTTGTTTTGAAACCATTATGAACATTTATTGTGCACTTGTAACATAGATTAGCATTAATGTGCTGTTAGATTACAATAATAATGAAGCCTTTTTATAGAGACAACGCAGTTAGGCAATTTCCCAATCTTCCCTGCGAGCCTCTTAAAAAAAGAAAAAAAGAGCATTTACATAATACATACATAACAACAAGTTACAAATTTCCTCAAGATGTCAACATGAAACAAGAATAATTATATACAAGGAATAAACACAAACGTTGAATACAATTTTCTCAACACGTATACAACTCTGTTGTTTGAAGGCTGATAAATTTACACAAGTGATTTTTTCCAGCAAGAGATGTATATACGTTTGAAGGCATTTAAATTTTCAGCATTGCGAATGTCTTCAGGTAAGGAATTCTAGATCATAGGCCAAGTAGTAGTCAAGAGATTTGAACTGTATTGACTAATATTTTATTGATTCTTTCAGACTTACAAGTTCCTGTATGCTACTAGGCTGGCTGACTTTGGATATGCTCAAGAGGTAAGTTCTACTTAATCAATCAGTAATCAGCTTTTATAAATACTAATTTAAAGATGAAAATTTTGGTAATAACCTTTTTTCAATTTCATTGTGGTTATATTGGCTGTGAACAGGTGTATTAACTTTCAGGACATGTCAATTAAAGTAAAGAAATGCTCTTGTGTGTAAAACTCGAACTGCTTTTTATAACCAGTTTACTTTTCTATCAAAACACAACTGCAGCTTTTTTTCTGTCAAGCTTGCAGACAAACATGAACATTTCAATACACCTATTTTGAAATGTGATCTTCCAGGTAATATATTCATGTGTTTGTGGTTAATAGAACAGCACTATACACAGATGAATTACTTTCATATATATACAGTTGAACCCCGTTATGTCGACATCGGTTATATCGACATTCCGGTTAAGTCGACATATTTGTAAAGTCCCGATTTCTGTCCCTATATATTGTATATGGAAAATGATTTTTATGTCGACATTTCTATGTCGACAATTTCGGCTATGTCGACGTGATTTCTCTGGCCCAACAAGTGTTTTCACACCTTAATGTACTTGTTTGTGTCGACATCCTCTCGACTTGATTGAAATTGAAAAGGTGTCAATTGACCGTGAAGAGAAAAACAATTTTATCCCGACCTATTGTTTGTGTCACAATTAATTATTTCACAGTTTGTAAAACGGATCTGTAAATTAACATCGTAGTTTGCAATATGATTGATAAGTGTCGCAGCGAATATTTACCAGTTTCAGTAAAACTGATAAATTCAGCCACTCGCCGTATATGATTAAATATTGTTGAAAAAAGGGCATTAAACCCGAAAAACAACATAAAAATCGAACATATACATATATTATGTCTGTGATATTAATTATTTAAAGTATACCAAATATCACGATTCAATTAGTTTTATGTACAACACCTGCAGCAAAACACATGAGTGGTAAGTTTTACAACACCACCATAGCAAAAATACGTTTATACAAGACAAGTATGGTTGCCAGTACTGGAATCGGATGTGTCGACATTCGGATATGTCGACATATTTTATCAGGTCCCTGTAATGTCGACATAACGGGTTTCGACTGTATACATTATTTTTAAATTAGTTATTGATAATAAAGTTTGTATATCAAAATATCGTACAATAAAAATCTGGTCTATTTGGCATGTGACTGAAGGAAAATGTTTATTTTTTCATGTCTTAGATTATTTTACAGCTCATTGTTTTATATTTCAGGCCTTGCAATATTGTGAAGTGATCTCGAAGTCTATAAATATGAACCCTGCCTGTTATCAGCATACTCTAGTCAAACTTGTATATGATGTAAGTATTGAGATACCCTAAAATCTGTAAATATGCTGCGGCTTAATTTACATATAGAGACTTGGTGGACAGTATACACACACAATCAAAGCTTAAAATCAACAGACTCAATATCAGTGCCTTATTTAGTTAACTTTTGAGTATCTCTTTGTTGCAAGAAAGTGGTGGCTTTTTTTTCAGGGTATATGTTCTTTTGTTTTGAGCCATTTAATATATGTCTGAGGTTGACTTAGTTTAATAATTTACTGAGATGTGAAGACATAAGGGATACCCTAGTAATGTCTGGCATAGAAAGTCTCGTTAATTTATGACTAAATATGATATGGTACAATCCTGTTGTAATGCAGTTTTGGGAAAGAAACTTACGGATTTCTTTCTATTACAGCTGTCAAGTCAATTAAAGTTTTCCGACCCACCAGACAATGATAATGAAGAAAGTCTGGATCCAGACTGGATGAGGGCTTTACACACAACACTCGTGCAATTTGAGGTAAATAAATTACTTGAGAGTTTAATCCAGTTTATAATTGGTTGCTGTTTTGTATCGCTCATATATCATTATTAGAGATGACTTTCAAGTTTTTCTTCATATTAATATACATTGTTTTGAACACATTTCAATAGACATCCGCTGCATCTATTGGATTATATCCTTAGCTGAATAAGTATTCATGTTGGACCAATCATGATCAAAGTTTTAAATGTATTTCACAATATGTAACACATGTAAGAAATTGTAGTTATTAAAATTGTGAATTTTTTTTTTGCTCTCCTTGTATTTAGATAATTTTATTTGACGTCATTTTGGTATAAGACTATGTCAATTAATACTCTCTTGCAGGAAGGTGCAATTCAACCTATGTCTGGTACCACTACCCCAGCATATTTTGGAGGTCGTACAACATCCAGCAGTGATAGTGGTGAGGTAGGAATGTATATGCAAGGAGCCGACAATGGCAGTATGTATACCCAGGTTAGTACATTCCTTAAATGCTTGACTGGTTATTGCATCACTCCCAGTATGAATCATGGTTCATCAGATAAACTTTCACCGGAATTCACAATTAGCTTTTATAGAATTATGGGCGATAATGGAACTATTGGCATATAAAAAAAGAAGCTGTATATTTGTTTGGCATTTACCACTTCAGAAGCAAAATCCTTTGTATTGAATCATTATGAAACTTGTAGTAGCATGAATGTACTGTTGCTGGTGAAAGGATTTCGGTGAATTTCAATGTCTGATGAGTCTGATTCCAGTGAGAGATATGCTTGATTCCTGATGAAGAGGTGCTGGATACTCTTATTGTATGTTAATTCCCTGGTTTTCACCTGTTATATTATCTTATACAATAAATGTCTACCTCTTGCTGTGTAACAAAAGGTTTTGTTGCAATTAGTTAATAAGAAGCATCTTGAAGAGTGGATGATGTTTTTGACAAAATAATTTTGCAGTGTATCTAAAACTGTTATTTGACTTGTTAGTTCTTCTTGCATGGATTTTTACCTTGATTAAGACCAAGTGTTTTTTTAGGGATATGAAACTACATGTACATGGAAATTCTAACCAGATTTTTTATGATTGCATGCCATTTTGAACCCTGTTTTACTGATTGAAATTGTTGGCTTGAATCTTGTATGTCCTAAGTTCCCCTTTCCTTTATGCATCCAGAATGTCTCATCATCTGTTTGGAATGTGGTTTATGTCATACTGTATAAGTGGAATTTTTGCTAAAAGTTCGCCAATTAGCGATTTCAGACGTTATGCAGCAGAATATTTTGCGAATTGCCAGAATGAGCTTCGTTATTGTGCAATAGTAAAGTATATAAAAATGTACCTCGATGGAAGAGGAAAACAATATTGCTGCTATAAGCTGATTTTTTCATGAGATTCTTTAATTCACAATTTTTGCAAACATTCCACGACGCCAGCTAGACCACTTATACAGTACATGGCCACCGGTACAGAAACAAGTATACTGTTTGCTGCTATTTTCACATTCCTGCCGGTTTCGCAATTTTTGGTTTTTGACAACAACACCTATAGTGAAACGATATGGCATAATAGTAAAAATATGGAAAAGAAATGATATTGTTGGAATTCATTAACTGTAAAAGATTTGAAGAAACTGAATTCAAAAGAAAATCGAAATAAGTTTTTCTTCCGTTACTTTTTTTTTCGTTAGTACCGTGAAAAATACAAGCAAACAGTATACAGTTATAAATTGAAGATGTCTCGGTGTATTGCACAAGCTGGAGTATGCTTGATGTTTACTAGGTGATACATGTTATAACTTGCTGGTGTTGGTATTGTAGGACAGTTTGTATGTTCCCAATAATGGTGGTGGAATGTACAGTATACATGAGAACACACAGTATACACAACAATCACTGGTTGATGATCAATCTCTATATCAGGTATTATCTGTGTAACATGTAGGCTAGATATTGATGGTAAATGTTAATGTTTGACATTTACACTATGAAGTATAATGGTCACAAGTGCTAACCCCTTTACTGTTTCATACATTATATAAAAAGCTGTTGGATAAATCTCCTGCTGATTTTGACTACATTAGGCTGTAATATTTATGATTCAAATTAATTGAACTATCGCAAAAAGCCAGTGTGAACTTGTAAAAATCATGTTCTTTATTACAGATCACTTTGTCATTTAGTAGAGAAGATTCTTAAAATATTAAATGTTGGGTTAGTTAGCACTCCTGACCAGTATATATGTTACAGGGGTGAGAAGCTGCCTCTTTCTGCCCAGTTCCTGCCTGATCCCCTGACCAGTATATATATATGTTACAGGGGTGAGAAGCTGCCTCTTTCTGTCCAGTTCCTGCCTGATCGGTTAGATATGTGCAAACATTGTCATTTTGTTCTTGGGTGTTGGAGTTGTCAGCTGATAACAGTTTTTCTTCTTTTTTTGTCTTTGTGCATTCTCACTACTGATTTCCAGCGGAAAACTATCCCATATACAAGGTTTATATTACATATCATGTTTGACTTGTCTGCACTGGAGTCCAATGGCTAAAAATCTGTAGCAGAGCTTTATGACATTGCTTGGTTATAGCAAGTACTTATAACATACTGAGACTATTTGATTAGCTAGTAATTACATAAAGAATTTAGCACTTGGTACTGTGAGAATAGTATTACTGCCTATATATTCTTGCCAAGAACTTGCTTATTAAACATCGCTTTGCATTTTAACTAAATGGTTTGGTAGTCAAGGTTTTGAAAAAAAACATGGGCTCAGTATATTAATTTTGTTAATTGCAGCAACAGCAACAGCATCAGACAACACAGTATGGTCAGGGATACGATACGTCACAGGTAGATCAGTATAACACCCAACCACAGACTGATGGTACCGTACAACACGTTCAAACTGCACCGGGTACAGAGAACCAGTACTCTCAACAACAGTATCAAGAAAATGGTTCCATGTATCAACACCAAGGACAGACTGTAGGTAAGTCAATCAATCTACACTTGTTCTATGTTTGCTTGTTCTGTCATCAGTTCGTGACTGAGGTTTAGTGATTATTGTAGATATACATTTGAAACCTTGGAAAATCAATCCTGACTTATGGTTGGTCTTATTAATGAGGTGGTCTTTAATCGAGGTTTTACTGTAACTTACATTCTACTCCGCATGCAAAAGGATATTATCTCTTGTTGCAGCATAAGTGAAACTTCTGAAAACTTCACAGTAAGTCCCAATATCAAATTCAATATTTCATGAATATATTATCCTGTGCTCAATATTTCAAACTATTTTTAGGTCATGGAGAGGCTCAGTGGGCTGAACAGCCAGCAGTAGATTCATCCTATCAGCATCAAGGAGGATTTGAATCAACCAATCAAAATCAAGCTTACACAGCCAATCAACAGACAGATGTCAGTCAGCAGCATACAGCTGGGCAATACAACACCAACTTTGGTATGTACACCATCATCATCATCATATTCAGTAATCACATCACTCAGACTGAGTATTCTTGCGATGTGAATAAAATACTGAGCACACTCAGGAAAAGCTTTTTACATATTATAAAACAAAACAATTGTTTGTACACATTGAATAAAAAAGCGGTTAAAAACAGTTCTCAGTTAAGTATTCAGATGCCTCCAAGTCTCACAAGGGCTGACTGGAACCCATAGAGAGTGGGCTGGCTGACTACTTCTGGTGATAGACGATCTCAGAGAATGATGGATGCTGGATAAAAGCTGTGTAGATAGGCTGATTTTCTCGCCGAAAGCTGGATTAATTGCTGATCAGGATACATGGCCATTACTGTTTAAGAAAGAATCACAATCACGATCATCTTTATATAAGTAAAAACTAAGACTTCAAAACTTGATTTGGGAAGTAGTATTATGTAAGAGGCAATGTTCGTGGAATTAAAACATTATAGTTCGTGAAATTGAAAACAAAAGTGAACATATCTGCCAGTCTCAATGTTCTCGCTCATATTAGTATATTTTTTACATACTTGACTACTAAATGTAACTATATTCCTTTCTGCAAGTAGTAAACGTTTCCACTGGTGAAACATATGAAGTTGCAAATTCATGAGATTTTTGACCTGCATATATATCCCTTTTTACAGTATGTCTCCTAACTAAGGTGTCTAACATCATTATAATAAATCATTTGAAATACTGGTAAAAAGATTTATGTATAAGTACAATAACTATTGTAGGTGCGCATGAGATACCTAGTCACTGGTCTCGACAAAAACAACCGTCATTGCCGCAAAATGTGAATCTTGGTGAAAGTCAATCGTCGGCCATATCAGGACAGCATAGCAGCCTGGCTTCAACATCTGAAGATGGCGTACCTGATGAGGGAGAAGACCGGGTTGATTCTGCGGGGTTCGAACCAACTCCCAGCATCTTCGATATTCAATCTACACAGGGGAAGATAATTCCACCGAAACTGCGTAAAAGGACAATATCTGAAACCAGTACAGGGTCAGGTCCTAGTAAAACGCAATCAGAATCAAAGAAATCGGATAGTAATGATTCTATGGTAAGTATGTTTGAAAATAAATCTCTGACAGTGAAAAATAAATAGAAGGTCAAAATTGTATCTTTACATTTTGATACTGTTGTAAATTACCAGTAAATAACAATTCTGTGAAAGGTTGAGTATAATTATTGATGTTGACTTTATTGAAAGTCTGAAGTATTCCATTCATAGTGATACATGTATATGAACTTGTGAGAATTTTGATTTTGTGGTAAAATAGGTTCCAAAATGGTCTGTTTGAGCTAGGTCTAGGGAAGTATTGTATGATTGAAAAGTTTTTACTAGTATTCAAATGGTGTAAGAAATATTAAAATCCATGAATAAGTGAAATTATAACTTGTACAAAATATCAGCTACATTTATAGTATGATATTAAAACAGTCGGACCTCATTTATTCGACAACCTTGTATCTGAATATTTAGTATCATCTGAAATAAATATCAGGTCTTGATGTATTTTCTTGGGCATGTCAAAATGAAATGGGCTATTCGAAACCATGTATTATTTGAAATAAAATTTTGGACCCAATGAATTGGAATGAACGAAGTCAGACTATATTGAATTGTTTCTTATTGTTTGTGCTCTTTTTTCAGTCTTTATCTAAGCAGAAACAAGCAGCTGGTGGAGGTTTATGGGGAAAACTTGGAGGGTTGTTCACAAGGAAAAATGAAATGAAACTTCCAGATGATAAAGAACCATCTGTAAGTATAGATAGAACAATACCAACTGTTGCTTTACTTAGTAATTGTTCATTGACAATCCTGTAACCAGGGATATTCTGTACTCTTTCTTCACTATATGTTGTGTGGTTAAGTTTATAATACACAGTTCTGAGGAGAGATAAATCGTGCATGTTGTATAATGCCACATGCAGTTACTGTAAAGATCGATCTGGTTTTGAGGAGAGAAAATTTTGCACATTTTATTACAACACTATATGCAATCACTGTAAATCACCAGTTTTAAGGAGAGAAAATTGTGCATGTTTACAATGCTATATGTAGTTGCTGTAAAGTTTGCCCCCGTTCTGAGGATAGAAAAATCGTGCATGTTCAAGCAAAGAGTATTGCATATGATATTGTGCCTATTCTTAGTGTACTGAAGCATGGAGCACAGTTCCATTCAGGGTAGGTTTGAGACAGTATGGATGTAGCGTGATACAATACATGTCAAGCCTTGCCTCATTTGATAAGATAAACAATACAAATACCAAATATTGATTATCAGTAACATGATTGTGTTGTACAGATTGTTTGGGATCATGAGAAGAAGAAATGGGTGGATAAAGATGCTGACGAGAAAGATGAAGTCCCAACCGCTCCCCCACCAAAAGACCATGAATTACCAGGTCAGTATCTTATAAGTTAAAACATGTCAGTTGTCCTCCATTATCTGTGGAAGTTGTCAGTGGCTTGCAGGAGCACAGATCAGTGCAGATTATGTCTATTTATAGAAACGTAGAGCTGAAATATTGTGTGACATTATGGTATTGAACCCAAAGCTACATGTATTATTTTTATTAATTTGGATAATGTAAATGGTCACTTGTTTAGTGGTCAAAAGAGCTAAGAGCAGTTTGAGTGTATTTTGATAAAGTGATGTGAAAAGAAGATCATGATTTTGAGGTTTACCTTGATATAAATGTTAAAGATGACTGCAGTCAAATATTGTACCGTTCTTTTTTAGAAAAAGTATAAAATAATACTTGGCGAGTTAGGACAATTGACCAGTATAGTTTTGTTCCGGTAAAATGTGTGTATGATGGTGTTTATTGCAATGTTTCTACCTGATTGTTGTTCAGAGTGCTTTTAATTAGAATCAAAACCTCTTATTTCAATGAATTCAGAACCACTCTCTGCGGAGATTAAATAAAAAACTTTGCACCCCCCCCCCCATTTTCATCATGCATTAAAGAATATAAATGACATATGTTGAGTTATTTTGGATAATACTGTTTTGTGTAGGATCTGTGCCAGTACGTAAGTCAAGTATGCCAGAACCAGGACTGCATGCAGGACCCGCATCAATCAAGGACATGCCACCTTCTGGCGGTAACAAATTCTCCATGAAAAAAGGTATTGGTAAGTATCCATCAATTGTTTTTCTGCAACATTAGCAAGCTGTTACCATTAAAATACCCTTACCATACCGTTTTGCTTTATTCAAGTGCTAATCAGTTTCATTAAAAATATGGAAATTACTTATTTGTTACAAAAGTGATATACAAAATGATTAAACAATACAGATAGAAATGCAGGAATTGTCAAAACAAGACTTGTACCTTAGGTCACTTTGTTCTAACATCCATATTTATCAGCTTTGTTATCAATTACAGTTGTGAGGATAATGTAGATGTTTTCTATATTCACTGAACTTTATATATATACTACATATAGTTATTGTGTGAAAAATTGCTTTGTTTGCTCTTGATAAAGGCCCAGTGTGGCCGAAATATTGAGCGTGAGTGGATTTTTATACCATACATTACATTGATCCCCTTTTTGGCAAATTTCAACAACAAGATATTATCATTGAGTTTATTTGTTCATTTTTTACAGATATCTTTGGTTTGTATACCCTCATATATAATATTCAAGGCAGATCTATGAATAGAGTTGTTTCTGGTCGAAATATTTATTATAGAATTAAATTTAATATCTACAATTGATTATTATATCTGATATTTACTCTTCTGCTAATGTTTATTTTTCATAAAGCTCTCGTGATCTGTTCAAAAATGCTTAGAAAGATGACAAAAAAAAATAACATGAGTTGATGTTTTTGACCAAATAAAAGTTAGCTGCCAGAAACGATGGCAATACACGTAAACAGACACAACTCTATTTTATGATGGACCTGTACATCAATTCTACAATATCCTGGGTGCTTGTCTGATTGTCACGTTTTCTCTGAACTCATTTGAAGGAGGAGCATTTTCACTCTACTAATCATAGGTGACCTGGTTTTACCCCTAGTTCCTACACTTCAACATTTGTTTATCCTCTATGATTTTTATCTAGGAATTAATGTCCAAAAATTACTCGACGTAAAACGAGCATCGAGTTATGCTCCATTTTGCTGAATTAGTGAATAATATTATTGTCCTGAAAATTGCTAAAATAAAAACAGCTCAAAGTGTTAATTTTTCTGAGTGTATACCATAATGATTAAGTACAACAAAACTGTTGATTTGTTGATAAATTTTGTGTCTATATTTCACAGCAGTTTGTAATTTTTGCAGTAAACTTCAGTGATAGTTTCTGTACAGTCTTGTTAATAACATTAACTCTCCTAAGATAGTTTTGATGACACTTGTGTAGATCATCATGTAGTGTATAGATCATCATGTAGTGGTAACATGCAACACAGTATGATGTTTCTGATGCAGCTGTGTTTGACCCCCAACCATTTCCCCAGTTATAATTCATTCCTATGATGTTGACGTATACAGTATAATTGTCCAATAAACTCTTGCTTGCTGGTAAAATCTCTTATCTGTCATGATTAACTATGGCAGTGTCAGGAAATAGAAAAACTGTGACAGACAAGGACATCAGGAATTTTCTGTAATCCATATGTAGAGGCCTGGAGTGCTGCAGTGCTTAGTTTAAACTTATTTAGTTAACATAGATTGTGAAACAACATATAACAACTTATGTGACTCTCAATGACCGCTGCCAGGGTTGGTAACCAGCATTTGTGCCTAATTATGGAATTGTGATGTTTGCAGAGAAATCTTGCTCCTGGTGAGGGATTCAAACCCTCTTCCCCCGGACTCGGTGGTTTGGTGCTCTACCCTGAGACCATCATTGGTGCTTTGCTTTTGTGGTTTTGGGATATTTAATTTTATATACTATATTATCTTTGTGGTACAAAATGTATAAAGAGTGAAAGTCGGGTTACTAGGCGAAAAGGAGAATTTTGAATCATACTTTATATCACTTTTGTACTTATTTATACCATTTTCAATAAAGTATGACATATTCATTATATGTCTTGAGACAAATATAGCAATGTCTTAATGTATTAAAAAATTGTTGGAGCAAATGCTGAGCTATGCAACTCTTACCTGCATGAGTCACAATTGACCTTAAAACATCATCATTATCCTTAAATAGTTATATACATGTAGTACTGTATAACCTTATTATAGAACATCATACCCTCACATTGTTCTCTTTTTTCTTAACATCACAATGATACTCCATTAACATACCTGTGTTTTTGTCATTTACATACGGTCAAGGTGAAAGTATGGGATTGTAAAACCTGTATGTGCAGTATAAACATCTACTGTCCATCCAAAATCAGTTGAGAATACCATTACTGCAATGTATACTCAATGCCTTTTGATCAATATTCTCTAAAACATGTTTTCATTGGCTGACCACCTCGTACTTTTACAACTGTTCATGAGTAAAAGAAATTTTAGTGTTTTACATTTATGTTACCGTAATAGTCTGCAGCAAAAATTATAGTGTGTTCATTTATTTACTTTTTAATATACTGTTAACTAGATTTATGTGGGACTATGTAATGAATAAGTTTTCAATTAATCATAGTTTACCATTCAATTAGTTACTTACATTTGCTCGCATTCTCATGATTAGCACTCAGTATTCTGTCATCATGGAAATAGGGATTTCTCAAGAGTTATAACCGATATATAATCATATTACAATTTTATGATATTTTAATCACCTTACCATTAAATGTTGATGAAAATGTCCTTCCAGTGTTATCTAAGCACCATTTTATTAAAGAGAATATCATTTATGTATCACATTTGTTCATTTCATAAAGATGTGTCACCCACAGTGTAATTACAAGTAATCCAGCCATCAGTTCATGTATACTTACTGAATTATACAATGGTTGAAATAATCTTGACTCATCGTAAATATGTTGATATTTTTTCCAGGTCCTAAATATGTTGATGTTATGAACCCAAAACCTGCTTCAACAACACAAGTGCCTTCCAGTCTGTTCCATACGTTACCAAACTCACATTCTGCGCCTGCTATATTTAATCCTATGGGTGGTAGCTCAGGTATGTACATGTACAGTTGTTATATCCTTAATGTTTATAGCAGTATTTCACACAAGTATGATAGTCTGTTGTCTGTAGAAATGTACATGTATTATTGCTCATACTTGTGCTTCATATTGTCATTGATGCTACCTTAAGTAATGATAGCATGTGCATTAAAATCACAAAATTCTGCCATGCGTATCAATACAAAAACATGAAATCTGTTCATAAATGGAATTTCAAATTTGTTAAAGCTTGAGATGTACTGGACTTAATTGGCAATGTTTTGATGTCTTAAAGATGGATATAAGATGTAAACAAGTCGTTATTTGACTTTCAGACTGACATGTAGTATGAAATGTAAAAAAACAGTCTTTTCATTATTACGTATTCTGAAATTCAAATAGCATTTGTTTATATTTTGTATGAATTTTTAATGCTCATATTAATGTCAATTTAGTGCTGTACACCTGTAATAACAAAAACTGACTAACTATTTGCATGTATAAATTTTATGTATATAAATGTAATTGGACCTCGTTTGTGTGACAACCTTCTACCCAAATACATAGTATCATCTGAAATAATGGACCTGATGAATTTGAATGAATGAGGTCGGACTGTAGAATGGTCAGTCCTTTTGCATGTTTATTAATAGTATTTATGATAATAATGCTTTATCGGGCTGTATCTATCTGAAGTTCTGATCAATGCTGACTCGCAGGTTTTTAGTACTAGACATCCTAAATGTTGTGTACGTCATGTTGATTTATTCTAGAGGCTGAAATGTTTGTAGTTGTGGTAAAACACATATTGGAACATTCTGCGTACAAGGAAATGAAGAGCAAGGTACATACAAATGTTATTTATGTATGAAATTCCTTAATATTTGTTGATGTTGCTATGTTATTGCAGATGGACAGCCATCCGAACCAGCTCAAGAATCTATACCAGAAGAGAAGAGTAGCACAGGGGCAGATAACTCCAACAATACACAGATGGGAAATATACAGTTACCTCCCTCTAGTACTACTAACGTAAGTTTTAAAATTCGCCGATAATTTGGAAGAAATAGCGTATTTTATTGCAATTATTACTCTGTTGTCACCAGTTTACCATATATACGTTGTCAGAACTTCGCATGCATCCCGATTTGTGTTATCTAGGCCGTAAATTAAAAATTGTTTGTTTGTCATAATCCTACCTACCCATGAACTTGGCCCCTACTCAAAAAATATTTTGAGGGGAGTGTTAAATAAAAGTTAACAATAGTATGACCATAAAAATGATCAAAAAGCTAAAAACTGCCTACCTACCCTTGTAAATTTTGCTGGGTAGGGTAATGCCAAACAAATAATTTTTAAGCATGGCCCCATGTATTGGCTTCTATTTTGTCATTTGCAGTCATTTATAGATATTATGAATTGTTGTCTGCACAGTTTCTGACATGGCTTGATTATGTATGCCTGCATGATGAAAACAGGAGTAAACAGAATTTGAAATAACCTCTTTTCTTCTATAAATATGAGTATACATTGATGGATGACAGCAAACCTTGTGTGTCTGCAAGTTCTATATACTCTGATTACATTTATCCAAGAAGGGATATTAAACTTTTATAATTCTTCAGTTATCTGCTCTTTAATTAACGTTTCGGACAAATCCCCTTATTAAAATCATAGAAATATACTAAGCAGAACTACATGTTAGTACAGTTAACATCCTATATATATGGAATAAATAGGTTTTTCCATGATTTAATGAAGGGTGTTGCCTGTAATGTTAATAAAGAGCAGATAACTGAAGAATTATCTAGAAGTTGAAAAGATTTAAACAGACTTGGTTCATGTTCATCCGTCTTATTGGGTCCTTCAAAATTATTGTCAATATTAAGACCAAATATCAGGTAAGGTTAGTCAGCTTTAAGCTGAAGCCTGTCTATCAACTAGTACAATATCTATTGTATTAGAAATAAACTGGGTGAAGTTTTATTCAGGGCCAAAAGGCATGTCTTACTTATCAAATTTTTAAATTGTTACTTAGAAATAAGAATTGTACTGGTGTTTTGAATGGAAGTGTATTGTTATTTATAGAATGTGGGGGTGTCGTATTTATTTAGACGTTCTTTTCCATGTAAAGCATTTTTGTACAATTACACTTTCAGCGAAGGGAAACATTTGTATGAAACACATAGATTTATATGGTATAAATTTTACACCTGTGTTGGAATTGATAAAGATAGAAATGGATTGACACATGTTTATCTCCCCTTTCAACATAACTATATGCACAATATAATCAGTCTACATTTATTAATATTCTGTACGTAGGACTGCTAGTGTCGTGTATGAAGTGCTTCTGTTTAACCCAATGTATGAATGTATGAACATTTTATGTACAGCTATATTACATGGGACCTGGGTGCAGAATGACAACCATTACTCACTGCTCAGCTCCCAAACTTTGGTCTGTTGTATCTTACTACGGAGTGTGTGACGTGGGTTGCCATGCTTCCTGATCTTGCATCTCTCTCAGACTCAACTGACTAATAAATGTTTATGGAAGTGGGAATATATTTATTGACAATATTTAGTCTGTCTTGTCTAAATACCCTATGCTTTCTGCTTATTATGTCCTCCCATTTTTGGTTGTGCGGAAAATGTTCTTATTGACTGGTAGACATATGGTATATATGCAACTACATGTATGACAATTTTGTTAAATTATGTACCATAAAATAACTATAAGCTAGTAAGAAGTATACAATGTAGTGCAAGTATGCAATGATCAGAGATGTATCCCAACAGGCCGAATGAAACTCAGGATTTACATGTTAGCTGGCTTTTGATGTTTGATATACTCAATGGTCTGTAGACAATTCTTTATCTGACTTTCAGTCATTTGTCTGTGACCTCTAATTTTGAACCTCTAGGTAAAGTTATCAGCTACTTGTGTCATACAAGTGTGTTTGTGTGTGTACAATTGAGTGCTAGTTTAAATACATATTTTGTGCATTAAATGATACAAATACCATATATAAGTGCATATTTTGGCGAACCGAAGTTCGCATATTGGCAATTTCATACATTGTGCAAGTAGCAATGTCTGTGAATCATCGAAATGAGTATTTAAGTTAAATTTAATTGCAAAGTATATAAAAGAGGAGAATTATTCTTTCTGATGTTTATCGCAACTTTTCTTAAATTTGCAAAAAATCACGAACATTTCCATGTTTCGAACGTTATGACTTATACAGTAGCTGTTTGAGATACGGCTATGCAAACTTGTTGAACATACTATATGTATGTAAATCTCATGATTATAAAAAACTTGATGATAAATTATACAGAAAAGTCTAAGTGTCCCAACAGGGGAAACTCGGGAATGGTTTTATGATAAGAGTTATGTCCCTTTCATATGATCATGTATATTATACCTTGTTAAAATGTTTAACTTAACCTGTAGGTAATGTCTGATACTAGGTAAATTGTATTTTATTTCTTGAACAGTGGGGAAATTTATGCACAATTTGTTGCTGATGGGAATTTTTATTTAAAATATCTTTTATATTATAACAGGTATTTTATATTTTCATTATTCTGGTTTGTGTCAGTTGTTTAACATTATGTAACGTGTCAATGTTTATTGTAAGCTGTGTCATGGTTTCTATACTGTATGTCAGTCAACCTTCTCAAAGGCTTTTTAAAGACTCTGCCTAGCAAATAAAACAGGCTAACCTTGCCATGTGACCCTTAACATCACTGATGTCGGTTGTGTCAATTTCAATTGTATTTGAGATTTAAAAAAAAATCATTATAGTCTCTGCATGCCAGTGGGCACATTAGGCTAGTACTTGTAGAATGGCTGATATCCCTCACAGTATACATGCACAGATCCAGCAATTTACATCATGGGGTCCAGCGGATCTATGTCAGCCTATGGATACCCTAGATTTTTGCAATGCAATGCGTTTTCATGATATGCAATATGCATTTGATCTAGAATTAGAAACGGACAACGCTATTTTGCCAAAATCTTAGGGTGGGGTCAGGATCCCCGGTCCCCCTCTCTGGATCTGCGCATGATTTACAAGTAGTTGTTTCCCATCTATAATTACAATTCAGATGTTTCACAAACCTTCATTGAGATCTATGTGTACAAAAACCTGCAGTTCACAAAGAAATACCTGGTAAACTTAATCTATGTATTGATTGACTTGTCAATGTAAATGTGTTAAAATACTCTTGTTGCAAAGACATGTTCACTATACAACAGGGGTTTCACTAGGGCCTTTTTTATTTTACCAAATTTTCTACCATTTTATAGCCAAATTATGTATAATTTAGAGAAAAATTTACCCTTACGCCAGAATTATATAAGAGGTGAGGTGAAAGCCAAATGAGTTTTTTTATACATAAATGAAGAAGCTGTATTCATGTTTTATTCTCGCCACCCATCACATAGAGTATAACATGATGTCCTGAAACATGGGGGATTTACAGTTTGTTTCATTAGATAGATCTCACAGAAGGATTTGTTGTGAAACATGGGCCTGTATGTGTTCCAAACCCAACGTGTTCAAGGTTCTCAAGGTCATGAAAAATATATCTACTCCGGATTGGTATAAATATGGGGCTTTCCTTATAAGCATGCGGTACAAACAACAGTATACTGTTAACATCGTGCTCAAATCACAATGAAAGCAAAGACAGGATTTAATGTCTGACCGCAGTTCAATGGATTAAGTTTAAGTTTTGTTTGTACTGCTGATAAAAACCCATTTTAGATAAATTCTGTTGTAGATACTCAATTAACAGTTAAAAAAAAAACAGAAAATTTTATAGGTATTATTTGGTCAGTCTCAGAGCTTGTTCCAAATTAAATGTTAGGTATTTACAATGATATATTTTTCATGTCTATGTGAACCTAACACTGCCACCTAATTCCTTATGCTTTCTGTATCTGCAATGTGGTGACATATACCAGTATCTGCATGTTAAAGACTTTTGGGCATTTTCTAAAATCAACTTTCAGTTGTCTAGAAATAGTTCGGGAAGCTCGTTATCGAGAGAAGTACAACGTATTATGTCCAAGGTAACACCGGATAGTTTGATGTGTTCACACCTGTTTGTCTTTAACCAGTTTCTCTCTCTGTTCTTCTTGTTCCTTTTACTTTTTTGTTCATTGCATGAACTTTTGTACTCTGTTAATTCTGTGTGCTTACTCACTGATATTTCATGTTATGTTTATTGCCAATTATCATGTGTTGGAATTATTAGTTAGATCTTAAATTTGAGAGACTATCATTTTTCATGTTATAATATAATTCAGATGAGTAATTTCACTGAAATCGAAATTAAGCAAGTTAGTCCATTTGTGAATATTAGTAAAATTGATTATCAAGGTCCACCTACTTCTTGTTATACCACGAAAACTCTGTAGGCGACCATACTTGAAAAAAATATCTGATTCACAGTATTGTCTACTCTTGTGTTTTTACCTACATGAGCATGGATACGCTGTTTCAATTGTAATTTACATCATCTTCTTATGTGATTACTACATGTTTGCTATTAACTAATTATAAAAAATAAGTGAAATTTGATGGATTTGTCAGTGTTATCTTTTAGAATGGCATATTCTCTTTCTTTATATATATAGATCTGTATATACACTTAAGTTCTATTCAGTCATCTACAGCCTACCCTGTTAGCTCAAACTGATAATTTAGAGGTGTATGTTCTTCCATGACAATTTGACAGAAAATAATGTATCCAAAATCATTTTTCCTTCACCCCTAACTTGATTTATGTGCAGAAGTTGTCTTGCAGAGGAGCAGGGTAGTACTGGTTGGTAACCCAGGAGCATTTGTTAGACAGATTGATTGCTGTATATAACTGAAATACTGTTAGGAAACTGCATAAAATCCAAAACAAAACAAACAAATAAGTCATCCATTACATCTCAGTGCATGTACAATATTAATCTTTTGACCACAAGAATGTATTTTTAAATGGATTTCTGAAATTACCTGAGCTTCTACAAATATGGATTAAAATGGAATATTCCAATCTAAAAATTTAAGTTTAACTGACTGGTCAAATAAATTTCATAATGCTTATGATTCACAGGCAGTTTTTCCTTTCCTAGAAATATGGTAGTGTTGATTTGATGTATAGATTAACATTTAGAGTGATCAGACGGTAGTTAGTTTTCAAAGCCACCTGAGATTAGTAATTTACTGCATGTTAAATACATTTTATTTTGCCTCAAACTTCTCTATTGAAATAAGTGAACTGCATTAAATATGAAAGTAATTGAAAAACGGTTAAAACAGAATAAGTGCAGACCTAAGGAGATTGTCATGAGTTCTCTCCCTTTATCCCTTCTAGAGTTCTCTCCCTTATAGTATAAAGTATAGTGTATACAATACTATATACTGTAGAAAAGATAAAGGGAGAGATCTCTACTATACATATACTATAGAAGCGATAAAGGGAGAGAACTTGTGACAATCTGCTGTGGTGCAGACACAGAATGGTATGGAATTGTATTCAATGTTTTGTTACTGCTTTGATCTGCACTGCTGTGTATACTACTGGCTTCTAGATTTGCTTGCAGTTGGTTGGTTTTATTGTTATTCTTGGTTTACACTATATAAAATTATGGTAGAGTCTTATTGTGTATTTTATTCTGGATTGTAAATCAATTTGAGGATTATGTGATCCAGAATATATCCATCCATCTGTCTCAATGCCACGAAATACTGACTACTTGTAAGCCTAATACTTATAAGCCTCATACAGTCTATGACCTTCTTCCCAGATTCTTACACTGTTAGCTGTCTATCCTGTCTCTCTCTTTAAGTTGAACCAGTTTTGTTATGTACTTAACAGTTGAATAGATATTTTTAAGTTGACATTTTCTTATGTTTTTCATCATAAATACGAATTTACAACTTAGTCATACACCCTTTATCAATGGTATTAATATCATATTGCTGTTTAGTGTAATTCATTCCTTTGTTACTATAGAACGTTAGAAAATGGAACTATTTGTGCCAAAAAGCAATATATTACTGTGAACCATTTTTCCAACTCTGTTTTTCTAAAATTCAAAATATTGACTAGGAGGAAGTTAAGATTGTAAAAATGGCGATGATTTCTTGCATGTTTATTCATTAGTAGAAATGATTTCACAAAATTATTGAAATTTTATTGGTAACTAAATGGTGCCTTGTTTTCTATTTTTAGGCACTACCAGGTCAGACGTCAGCTCTACCAACCATGTTCAACCCTGCCCAATTTCAGGGTAACCAGACGTTCAAACAGCCTGCCCCATCAGGGGCCGGTCACAGACTTTCCAACAGACGAGTTTATCCAAAATAGTCCATGGCTGTAATTATAGCAATGCACAATTACATACAATAGTCTATGTAAATCACAATCTAGTGTGTTACTAGCACATTTAGTACTGATAAGGTGGACATCATGCAATGTCCTTGGTAATTTGGGACTCGCTTATCACTGGGAACGTACCATAACATATTAGATAAAGCTGGTCAGTGCGTATGAGAGAATATTCTGTTTAGTCATAGAAGACACAGTATCTGTCTCTTACTTAATTATATCATAGTGTCATAATTGTGTAATCATAACACAAAGACCACTGTAGCAAAGTTCATTGGTAGAATTTGATCTCTTGACCGACTATTTGAATATAACTATTATAAAGACAGTGCTGTTCTCGAAGTTCGGTGTATCGGAACATTTATAGTGCATGAAAAGCCTGTTAATATATACAGTAAAATACATTTCAAGTGGTGAATTCAAAACAAGTTTATCTTCTTCTTTATTTGTATGCAGTTAAACTATTTTAGCTTTCACCCATCAACTTGATATAAGGAAGATTGAAAAAAACAAAACAAAGAGGATTTTGGAGAAAAATAAGCTTAACTATAGCTTAATGATATTTGCTCATAAACATCTTAGTATTCTTACCTTTATTGAACATTTACAAACTGATGTTTTTGCATGATGACAAAAAAACAATTTAGTTCCATTTGTTTAGAAATGATTTTTTGTTACTTGATGTAATCCCATTGAAACGCATTTATTACATGATCATTGGTTTGAGTATGGCTATATTTTGGTTGATTCGCATAATCAGTGATAATGTATACATTGTAGTTAGAATTATGATCGTAACCTTCGTTTTTTTGATAATTATCAATTTTATTCAGTGATAATTTTTTCCCTATTGATAATTGCAAATCTTTCCCTATTGATAATTGCAGTTCCACCGGTTATGTCATATTAATTGTCAATTATTGTTTTACATACTTATATGTATTTCTTGTGTTCTTTTTAGTAATAAACTCATGTATAGATTATGCCGATTTGAAATCAGCGCAATTAGAATCATATTTGTACCATTATTTATGCTTTTTGTGAAGGGTATTGCGATTCACAGTTTGTATCATTTTGAAAAATTTATTTAGAAACCATTCTATTGCTTGTGCATATAAATATGTAATAAACAATAATCTGTCTATTATATACATGTGATTGAATACAACTGCAATTTTCTGTTGTTAATTTAAAATTAGAAACAAAATGATTGTTGTTATGACTTAGTTATAGCAACACTCTATATCTTTGTTCAGTTTTCATGTTCTTTATAAAATGTGTTTTACTATTTGTTGGACGTTAGTTACAAGCATTAAGTTCTATATAAAACATTGCGTTATGTTGAAAATGCCATTAAAGGTTTTAATGCAACACTGTCGTAACTTGTAAAGTATAATATTAAGTTACTACAATGTAGCATTAATTCCAGCTATTTATTTTTCTTTGTTATTGTTTTTTTTCGTTTGAATCATATTACATGCCTTTGTGTTCTATGTACGATTATTGACTGACAACAACAGCAGTATAAACACAGGTTCTTTCTAGTTTGCAAGTATTGTGTACCAAGTTGTTACATACGGACAAATGGAGGGACGAAAACTGAACAAGCCTATTTGCTGATAAACGTGTTCGGCTTTTACCCTTCGGAATGAGGTTGGATTTCACATTTTGTTGTTTTTGCTGTTGTTGTCATTTGTGAAAACTAAGCAGATTTTATGTTATCATAGATTTATTGAAAGTTGAAATGTTTATTTATTGATTCACACATTCTGTGTACATGATTCACATTGATTTGTGTGTATGTTACACAATATATGATCATAGTTTATATTTGCAATAGGATAAAATCAGTGTATTTTGCTTGGATGAATGCAATTTACGGTTTATTTTTTTATTTGATATTAGGTGTAGTGGTAAATTTGTTCATGCAATTTTATTTGTTATTTCATTAAAAGTTAATGTGCACATATTTAAGTTACTTATGTGTGCAACAGGATGAAGTATTGTGAATCTGTGCAACATGATAACTGTTTGTATCTGTCTGCAACAGGATAACAGTGTTTGTACCTGTGTACAACAGGATAACTGTGTTTGTACCTGTGTACAACAGGATAGCTGTGTTTGTACCTGTGTACAACAGGATAACTGTGTTTGTACATGTGTACAACAGGATAACTGTGTTTGTACCTGTGTACAACAGGATAACTGTGTTTGTACCTGTGTACAACAGGATAACTGTGTTTGTATATATGGTGCAACAGGATAGTTTTATTTGTATAAATATGGAGATATGAAAGTACTACCCAGTATGGTGAATGTGCGAGTTTTATTTATATAAATAACAAGACATGACAGTACCATGGTATATATGTGTATATGTGACTTGTCTTCATGCATGTGCACATTGAATTTGATGGCTCTCATTCCTTGTTTTTGATTTAGGATAAAGAATACATGCTTGTCTGTCTGTCTGTGCCAGTATGTGTAATGCAGCAGTCTGGTAGTCATGGAAACTGTTACTTTGTGGTAAATCTGAATTGATCTCCAGTTAACATGTGTGTATGTATGCTTTCTAGTTGTCAAAACATAAGTGAATAAAGTACCAGTAAATCTGAACCTGAATTAGACCCTACATTCTACATTTTACCTTTCTCTGTTATAGTATAGTTTCATCATTTTAAACTAATTCAGTCACTAATTTAAGTTTGGTTAAAAATAAAAGTTTGTATACTATGTAAGCCACTTATCAGACCACTTATCTCCAGTCATTTGTTTAAACATCAGTGGAAGCCATTTATCTCCATAGACAATCAGTGGTGTTGTCCTGTTTTGTAAATTGTGCCAGCCCAGATTTAGATAATGGTATATTAATCTTTCTGATACGGTGAAATCTTACTGAAGCTTTGTGTAATAGATCTACCACCATTTGTTTTATTTATGTCCATGTAACTGTCTTATACATTATGCTCTTTGTGTACACTTTTCTCTCCCTCACTGATGAGGTCTGTCCTCATCTACCCAGCTGTATCTATTGCTTATTTATAAATATGACAGGTCGACATATTGGTGGACTAGTCCAGGAATTCTGGCTTGTACAAGTGAAAAGAATTGGGTAGGGAGATAACCCTATTAGGGGGCAAGATGGTACATAGGTCAGAACTTCTGGGGCTGTCATCTTCTTGGGAAGTCATAGGCCAGTTTATGTACTTGTAAGCTTTGTTACTGTGTATATCACTCCTGATCTTGGGAGTGAAAGTGGAACTAGTGTATCTGCTTGTACATAAAGTAGCAGATAGGTTCGTTCTGCTTCCATCTCCTTGATTTCATGTATTCTCTTACATCTAAATTTGACCTTCACTGTTCTTTGGTGACCTTGTATGTGTTTTTTTAAGTTATCATATGATGTATATTTTGTATTATAATCTCCTATCACATTCCAGTTGTCTGCAAAAATTATTGATTGTCTTCAAACATGTGTACGGTATATGTAATGAAGAGTGAACAGAAATATGTCCTGGATTCTTTATTATATGTATCTGCACACAGGTCTTGACAATAGACATTTTCTAAATTTGTAAATTAAATCATTGAAGCTACCTACTAAGTGAGTTAAATTGTATGAATATCCAATATTTCAACTCATATTGCACTGATTTGAAGATTTCATTGGCATCTCTGGATGGTTGTCCATTTTAAGCTCAACCCTTCGAGGAATGAGGGGGAGCTACCATACTCCCCCCCAGTATTTCCGTCACCATTGCATTGATATTTCTAATAGCCATACACACTGTCCTTTCAACAGTTCTTGTTTGGTTAGTTATCATCAGGGATGAGTTGAAGATTTGACGCTCGCAAGGGTTATTTTTGAGACAATTTAAGCCATCTTAGATGCTTAAAAGTCGGGAGCTTCAGCGGCCTCTTGGCTGAATTTAAGCTGATTTTGAAATCTTGCATTCTCGTGCTTGCATCATTGATTGTCAGATTTCCTTTTACCTTGTTACCCCATTCCATGTTTTAAGTCAATGAGGCAAGACCCATTGTTTTGCCAACATAAGTTGCATTCATTATTTACAATTGTTTTCATTTATGAAGTTAGGCAAATGTTAAACCTAGTATCATGAAGTATAGACCTCAGAGTTGATGGTTGTGGGATTGATCCTGTACAAAGTTACAAGTAGTTTCTATCGCATACAAAATTTTCATACATGTACAACTTTTGATTGATTGTAAAATTGAACCGAACATAACATTGTGAATCGTGGTATATCCATGTTTATTTCATGCTTTCTGGTGGTTTATCATGCAATATTTGTATCCGATAATTCACAGTGAAATTATCAAAGCGATAATGACATCATATAAATGGTGTCATGTAAAACATAATGCATTTAATGGGGATATGTGATTTAAAATTAATTAACAAATAAATAATTATAAAAGACCAAAATGAAGCATGGAATAAATAGAATATTTGCATGTTTTGGTGTAAGATCGAGATATATCGCCTTGTGACCATCTGACTTAAATTTTCTGTCGCCTGCTCACTGGGTGAAATAACTTTCGAGTTTACATCGGAACACACAAACATCCTGTATGTGTTTGGACATGTCAATGTTACGTTATGTTTATGACTTATCTTGCTACATTTCACAAATAAAATCCTCAGAATCGGAATATAACAAGATTACTGCCACTACATATTTGTTGATTAGTTGATGCCAAAAAGGGGTATAACCTCTGTAATCATTTACAGTATATAAACCCTTAGTGCACTCACTATAAATATGTGAAATTAATTGTATATTTACCTGTAGTAAGTTATGAGAATATTGTGATTTATGTTGATTTAATGGTGTATAGTTCAGACTGTGTATTTGGAGAGATGATGGAAGACTGAATAGTTACACATTGTTACATTTTGTCATCCTCAGTAATAAAATATTGCTGTGCAATTTCATTGTGCTTGCCTTGTGTTTTTTCAATACAATCCATTATTATTATCCCCCGCCAAACTGAAAAATAACATGGTAATAGCTAAAATGTAATAACGTGGTGTAATAACATAACAGATATTTATTGTATCAATAATGGTAGTACAACATTTTGTAGTAAAAAAAAAAGTAAGGTACTAACAGTGCATGAGTGGAGAAATGTGGCAACCCTTTACATTTGTAACAGTTCAATTCGAATTTGAATCAAATTGTGTATTTGAGTGAATAAAAATGCACATGAAACGTAAGTTAACCCGTGACATATTACAATAGATGACGTCACATGTTGTTAGAATGTTATAACTTCAATTAACAGATTATAAGCAATTTTCAACTCTTGGCGCACATTTGAGTGAATTTGGCTCGGATGTGTAACAAATGTTGTTAGAATGACGTAAATGAATAATTGCTTTATAATGGACTGAGTAAAAAACCGCGTGAAAATTGGTTTTGACCTTAAAGTTGTAACAAAAATGACAAGACGTATTGTTTGAACTATTCAAATAGTTCGGTCAGAATAATAAAAAAATACATTATACATGTATAATAAATTCGTTTAAAGATATCAGTAACCAAGGCAGGAACGTAATGTGTATCTAAAATGTCCTGTTTTGTTTATACATGTATTCATGATACTGATATTTGGCTTCTCAACAGTGTTTCCGTTAAATGCTGCGATCAGTTGACGAAACAAGTTCTCCTAGATTACCAACTAGTACAAGCATACTTCTCCGCAAGCAAGTGCATGAAACCTTCCTCACATAAATCAGAGCTCAGAGGTGGACACATAGTTGTGTTTAAACCTTGTATATGTGGATGACTTTGTTATCAGTGTTAAATCATCCGAAAAGTGATCTGTTGCATCATAATATGTACGAGTTATTGCGTCAAAAATAATATTGATGAAAGTACTAATAAGGTGGTTCCATCTCTCAAGCCATTGTGGTTTGGTAGGATTTCGAATTGGTTTGAAAAGTAAATATTATTTTCGTAATTTGTTTTCAAGCTGTGGATCGCGTAGTTGTGCACTTGCTTTTTATGTGTTCAAGACTAAATACATATGCAGTCTAGACTTATGTGATTATATAGGGGAGTCAGCAAACAATGTCACCAAGTTCGGCTAGCTCAATTGGTAGAACGCTAGACGGTCAACCAGCAGACCCGGGTTTGATTCACCGGATAGACCGGTTGTGTTCTTCATTGGCATTGGGTACGGCCATGTCCTCCACATGTGGATAATTATGTCAGTATACTGGAAATTTGTTGAAAACGGCGTAAACCGCGATGAAAAGAAAAACGAAAGCAAACGATGTCACAAGGGCTCACTTTGGACAGATGTTCATTTAATTTGGTCCAGAGACATTTATTCCGCAGCATTTACTCATAAGAAACTGAATTACTTGAGGACAATTTGAAAATCTGGACCTTTATTCTGGTATAAATTCAGAGGGAATTATTATAGTATGGATTGAGCACTACAGTATTATGATTTCAAACATTTTGTGACAGTCACAAGTATCATCGCCGGTCAAACACTTGAAGAAAGTTATGACTATCAAATGTAAAGTGGTCATTGATTAGGCACGTACAACACACGTGATAACACTCAATGTCCTAACATTCAACAGCTGGACTATTATACATGATAATAATAATTTGCAACATTTTACACTTTTGTAACGACATTGGAATTCCTACAAATGTTAACAAAACGCGCATTATACATATGTTTGAATGGTCCTCAATAGCTATTATATTCAAAATTCATTAATTCATGAAATCTAGCTTGGACAAAATCCACAGAAACCTGAGATTTTACACTGAGTGATGTTTTCTACAGAAATGTTCAAACAATGGGTTATTATGAGATAATACCTAAACTTGCGACCTTTTCATACAGTGTAATTATAACAATATTCTTATGGTGGTGGTATTTTGAGGTGGTCTTTAGGGGAGGTTTTACTGTTTTTGTATATTTCCATGTCTTCTTGTGATTTTGAGATGGCTGTCACTTTGTATATGGCAATTCCTGCTCCATTTTCTCATTCGACTGCTCGATTGTATCTTAAAAACCGATTCATTTCCACCATTTATACAGCATTATTAGCATGGGAAAATATTTTGGCGTTTTTTTATTAAATACATATTTGATGTATAGAATTGTGTAGTAGATGAAGGATCACACACGGTTTTAACTTAACAGTACATTCATAACATGCCTCCGGGGACTTGATAACAGTATATACTTCTTTGTTATAAAGAATAAATACGTATCATCATATCGTTTGTTTTATTGGCGCCGCCCATGAGGGCGGGGCCTTTAATGGAATCACGAAATGTTTGAGACTATGGTAGGAGCATCTATTTATAACTGAATCTATTTTTTTATTAAGGGTTAAACTGCAGTAAATATTACACGTTACTTTTTGTATTTTTATGATTTAGAACTAAAATATTTTTAATGCATTTGTTTTGTCGAATTCATGTCTTTTACAAAGTTTTAAAAACGATTATGATAAATACTTGCTGATCCCCGAAAAATAGGACGATTCTACATAAACAGCATGTGTGTTAGGTGTCGAAGATAAAATAATAAAAAAATAATTATAAAAATCTTCATTTTCACTTTACTTATATCAATATTAACACATTGGTACTTGTAACGTGGATATTTATGCAAGTTACGGTGTTAAAAGGAAATACACGCCAATGATAGTATGAAAATGGACTATTCCAAAACATTTCCCCGCCATTACGCTATTCCAAAACATTGTGCACCAGTTTGCGGCGCCCTTGGATGCTTTGCATCAATGCATTTCTTGTATCAATTGGTATGATGAAACAATCTTAAAGGAGTATTTTATTTACTTTGGGAAATAATTATGAACTATGTATGACAACGTTAGTGAATTGAATATATGTTTAGCGACCGCAGGCGGGCGGGTAGGTTTTGGATTGTCTGGTCGAAAAAACAACTCGCCCGAAAGAACCAGTTAAAATGTGAACTTACAAAACGTGAGGATTTTCTTTTTTTGGTAAGTGTTACAGGTTATTAAGTTAACATCTTAAATATGCGACTGTTTAGGGTTTCGGAGTTCGGTCTCTATGTTCTTGAGTTTTTGTGATATCTTTCACAGTTACATCTTACCCTGGATTACCTGCCCTTACCATTTCATTATCTTGTGTGCAGAGTACGCTGTGTACCAGACTACGTTACATGTATACGATCTCAGTAAAGATCGGTATTGTTAATTATTTTAATCGAAAGTAAGACATTTTCCCTGTAGATTCCGTATTTCACTTAAAACAAGTGTTCCTCTCTGAAATACAAAATCATGTCATAATATGTTTTGCCTGCAATGACATTTAGGACCGTCTGTGAGAGCCAAAAGAGTGAATGCATGTTTTCGTAGCTTCAGACCTGATTGTTGTAAAACAAAATACGTCCAGTATATTTGTTATCAAAACCCCTTACTTATATTCACTAGTCTAGATTTTATGAGTACATGAAATTGATTAGAATTCACACAAATCACTAACAATCTAAACCAGCCGTCCGCCGAAGCAGCTATTGGAACTGTGTTGGTGGTGGTTTCCCGAGGTGTTCGAAATAACGAAAGCACTATGTAATACATGCAGGGTGACGATGAGAAATCAGCTAGCCACTTAGAATGAGCTATATTTCATAAAAATCAGTAAAGAAGATAAAACAGAAACATTGGCTTGAAATTCCGAATGCAGGCAAATTAGCAAAAATGATATCGCAAATCACGTGGAATCGGGAAGTAAATGTGCTCAGAAAGTAGGTGCCTCATGTGTCAGAAATGGCTGGCCCTTTAAATAGGGGTGACACTATAATAAATAAACACTTTACTTTTACTCTTGAATGCTAACAAAACAAAGTGTTTAGTTTTCAATTTTGGCCAGTGTAGATATTTGTCTAAATCGACAAGAGGACGATTCAGCCATAGATTTAATACAGAACACGTGTGTACATTAACAAAGTTTATGTCTGTAAATACAACAGTTTGTTTATGGCAATGCACATTTTGAATTGTCAGCGATCGTGAGTGACGGATTGTTACATTTTGCCTTGGACAATTCACATCTGAAAATATAGATTACATTAATTATCATTTTGCTCAGTTTATTGCACACACCTTACATGTACAATGCATTGAACAGCTACAACATCGTGAGCGAACAGCGTTTGAAACATTAAAAATGTGTGAGTTAATATTAACCAAATTCTTATTGTCCTTCATTCTCCGAACAGAGTTGTCGTTCGTTGCTGTCACCTTAATATTTATGCGACGGGCTCAATTTCAGGAAACTCGACGAAACTTGAAATTTTAGTTGTTTTATGTATTCTTCAACCTCTTGTTGATAAAAGAACTGGAGATCGAGAGGCAATTTCGGAATTTTGATTCATACCAGATTAATTCAGGCAAAAGAGTGACGGAACTATTTTTATGACATTTTTTTCGCAGCGGCGTCAAATCTTATTTCAAACGAAACAAACTAATAGTCTTATATTACGTCTTTGTGTCCACAGAATGTATAGACTAACTTCACTTTTGACTAGATCAACTTAATAATGTGAATGATAAAAATAAATAAAAAATAATGCCAGACTAATGGAATAGGAGAATGTAAAGAGATTATGATCGAGAATGCCTCAACAAAAGACAAATTGCCTTTGTAACCGCTCGAACTTTTGCTATCTCGAAGTGTTCTCGCGTAGAGAAATTCGGGTATCGACTGAACATAGAAGGAACACCATATTTATATCACTTACTCGTTAGGATAAAGTTGTCCATCAGTACCACAAATGATTTGGAATCCATTGGCGCATGAGATCGATCCTGCGTTTTGACAGAATACATTTTGGAGGATGGCGTTGATTGGGTTTGTAGTTGCGGGCATTGGGGTGGCTGTTGTTGGGGCATCTGTTGTTACTACGACTGTTGGGGGATTTGTGACCATTGGAGCAACGGTAGATGCTCCTGGGGCCATGGTAGATGCTGCTGGGGCCATGGTAGATGCTACTGGGGCCATGGTAGTTGCTGCTGGGGCATTGGTGGCAGCGGCAGTGGTTGCTACTACGCATGGTCCGTGATTGGTGAGGCTGATGTGGGCTTGACTGTGCAGGAATTCGCACATTGCGTGTGTGAAACGGCAACTGAAAGATATAATAGCATGCTAGCACGCAGAAAACAGAGTCACAAACGGCATGCAATTAATTTGTTCCGACATTGAGCTGATAGAAAATCAGTATACAGCAGTCACGTGTTAGCTGCGACGGTAACACATGGCGTAGTGTGCAAACACATTGTAAATTAGTTCCCCTAGTTGTGTGACACGGTTGTCACCTTAGATCATAGAAAACACAGTAACGGTTAAGACGGACATTGGAAGTAATGTATGTCTTGGATATCGTTTCGTTGTGCCATTACACTCTTTATGTTTGTCCAAAAGCTTTCAGGATGCCATGGTAAAGAATGTCTAAGAGGTAGATCCTGTAGAAGGCACATGTTTCATTTACGTCCTTAACATTTTCATGTTTCATTATATTTCAGCCTTACTTACTGATTTTCATACGTGACGCCATTCGATGCACACACTTTCTCATCTCCAACAGTCACATGTTTTGTGCAGTCAACCAGGAGTAGTTCCAGGCATAGTTTATCATTATAATGAAGTTCAATATTGACTATTGCGGCATCAACTTGACCGGGATCAATAACGGCACCACCGCCGCCATGATTACCATGATTTTGTCCTACAGCCAGACCGATACCTACAACATACACAAACACACACACATATATATATATCTATTTTTCACATTGTATCAATGAAAATGTAATGAGTACTATATTATGATTGAATTTATGTTCATCAACCAAACTATTGCATGTCCAATGATAGTATTGCCATTGATCAATGTATAATATTTCGTTATTTTTGTTTATATATTTGCGTTGTTTATGTGAAATCATGGGTAGTATGCCTAATATTTCCGAATAAACTATCTATATAACTTGGTAAAGCCACAAATAATATGCGAGGCGTTTTGGTCTAGGGAGCCCGCCCAGTTTGCTGAGTCGGTAGAGTACTCGACCGTCATTCTGGAGATAGAGATAGGTCGAACACTCGAACATGATTTGCAGTCCCTAGCTACCATTTCATAAATTTCCTAAACAAAAGTGTAAACTATATTAAGTAAATTCCGTCGAAGGATCAAAATTGGTATAAAATCAACCCGAAATTATTATCTTAACCATTTTGATAACGCATAGTACAATCGTACTGGGAATAGTCAGTTCGTACATATACAAATGTATACGTATACCAAAGTTGCCTCGAACAATAGATGGCTCGAACTAATTGCTGGAACCGACGGCAGTTCGAACTTACGAAGTTTTACTGTAATATTTTTCTCAAAACTTTCGTAGAACGACAGAACACGAGCCTGATGCAGGTGCTGCCTATGCTAGCACTAACTCGAATAGATAATACTGTTTCATTCTCACGTATGGTTAATTTGGGAAACATGTAAGCAAAGTGACAAAGGCATTTGCTATAAATTTTCTCAAATTAACGACAAAGCATATTTTGACAAAAATCAAGACTGTGTACATTTAACTTATACATTTCATAATCCGTCATCCAAAAACGGTCAAATGAAAAAAGAGTTCTTAAATAATTTATTATAAATAAAACATTATCTTTTCAAACAAAGAATGTTCACAACAACAGCACAGAAAATGTATTTGTACGAACCTAATACAAAAATTACGAACATTCCAGCCATCCTGAATGGTAACGATAGATCTTGTCCAACTCTTACTGTCAGGCTTTATCTTACATACATTCCTCGTGTCTCAAGTCAAGATCATGATAAAGATAAGGGACCTAGATTATTTAAGTCCCTAGTTCGTGATTTGTTAAATGTTTCGAGATTCATTAAATCATGAATGTGTTCTAAATTAAAATGTGGGTCAAAATTTATGATTAAACAGAATACTGATTTCAGTGCATAAATGATAAATCTCACTTACTGAATACCTGCTGTCTCTCAATCATACACTTGATGTGCAACATATTTTATGAAATACAGTAAAACCTCATTTAAAGACCACCTCAAAATTAAGACCACCTCAAAATTAAGACCACCTCAAAATTAAGACCACCTCAAAATTAAGAACAAAATGTTTAAGTCCATTGTCACTTTTTTGCTCTTTGTTTAACCTATATATTAAGACCACCTCGATAAGAAGACCAGTTTCAAGTTACCAATGATTGTCTTATTATTGAGGTTTTACTGTATATTATAACATTACTGAGATCTGATGTTCAGTTAAAACTTTTGTCACAATCGATGTAAAATATAAAAAAGTGCCGAGTCACACTCGCAGTGAGCAACTCATTTGATGGATTATACTTATACATTACAGAGATGCTATGTTCAGTTTTAACGTATTTACTCATCAAAGATTGAAGAAATCAGTGACTGAACCCGCGCATGATACTTGTTCATGTTAATTCAAACTCTTCGATTCGTCCTGTCTATCTGACCTCGGTAACAACATGCAATACACATATCATGCGTCATGTTTCATGTAATTGTCTATCTGACCTCGGTAACAACACGCAATACACATATCGTGCGTCATGTTTCATGTTATTGTCTATCTGACCTCGGTAACAACACGCAATACACATATCGTGCGTCATGTTTCATGTAATTGTCTATCTGACCTCGGTAACAACACGCAATACACATATCGTGCGTCATGTTTCATGTAATTGTCTATCTGACCTCGGTAACAACATGCAATACACATATCGTGCATCATGTTTCATGTAATTGTCTTTCAAAACAATGTGATCATTGAATGCATATACCTGGGTATCGGTTCGACATAACACAAGTTCATTACAAAGCACTATTGCGTTTTCATTACATGCCAAATGAAATATAAATCAACACAACAACAGAAACAACAAAGTGTGGTATGTTCTATGGCAAGCTGTGATTCGCAACTCATGTGCTTCGTACATGTACTCTATGTGCTTCGTACATGTATTCTATGTGCTTTGCACATGTATTCTATGTGCTTCGTACATGTACTCTATGTGCTTTGCACATGTATTCTATGTGCTTCGTACATGTACTCTATGTGCTTTGCACATGTATTCTATGTGCTTCGTACATGTACTCTATGTGCTTTGCACATGTATTCTATGTGCTTCGTACATGTATTCTATGTGCTTTGCACATGTATTCTATGTGCTTCGTACATGTACTCTATGTGCTTTGCACATGTATTCTATGTGCTTCGTACATGTATTCTATGTGCTTTGCACATGTATTCTATGTGCTTCGTACATGTATTCTATGTGCTTTGCACATGTATTCTATGTGCTTCGTACATGTACTCTATGTGCTTTGCACATGTATTATATGTGCTTCGTACATGTATTATATGTGCTTTGCACATGTATTATATGTGCTTCGTACATGTACTCTATGTGCTTCGTACATGTACTCTATGTGCTTCGTACATGTATTCTATGTGCTTCGTACATGTACTCTATGTGCTTCGTACATGTATTATATGTGCTTCGTACATGTACTCTATGTGCTTCGTACATGTATTCTATGTGCTTCGTACATGTACTCTATGTGCTTTGCACATGTATTCTATGTGCTTCGTACATGTATTCTATGTGCTTTGCACATGTATTCTATGTGCTTCGTACATGTACTCTATGTGCTTTGCACATGTATTCTATGTGCTTCGTACATGTATTCTATGTGCTTTGCACATGTATTCTATGTGCTTCGTACATGTATTCTATGTGCTTTGCACATGTATTCTATGTGCTTCGTACATGTACTCTATGTGCTTTGCACATGTATTCCATGTGCTTCGTTCCATGTATTCTATGTGCTTCCTACCATGTATTCTATGTGCTTCGTACCATGTATTCTATGTGCTTCGTACCATGTATTATATGTGTTTTGTGTCATGTATTATATGTGCTTCGTACATGTATTCCATGTGCTTCCGTTCCATGTATTATATGTGCTTCGTACATGTATTCTATGTGCTTCCGTTCCATGTATTATATGTGTTTCGTACATGTATTCTATGTGCTTCCGTTCCATGTATTGTATGTGCTTCGTACATGTATTCTATGTGATTCGTGCTGTAATGTAATCCATACGTATACATGTTTATACTGGATACGGTCATTAAGTAGTACTGTCTGAACACGTTTCTTATATTACATTTATAGTAAATACATCAATTTGCTCAGTGATATGATGTTTACCAATATTCATTATAGATTACACAACTTATCTTATATTACATTTATAGTAAACACATCAATTAGGTCAGTGAGATAATGTTTACCAATATTCGATTATGGATTACACAACTTAGTTAGATGATATAATATATGTTTGGACACACCATGGCCTATTGACATTAAGTATTGGTTATCAGTATATTATACAAGAAAACCAGACGATACCCATGACGAGAATTAACACGACTTAGAAGCCGAATAACATCATGATTATAAAAGGAGAAGGACAGTCTGTTTAAGTCAAAAAGGTTTTGGAGAGAGTTGAGGTCTACGTACCGCGCATATACCATCACGCCGGTATCGTCTGAATTAATTAACTTGGGTAGTTGGTTGTTTTATATTAAGTTGTTCTGAATTGAGTTTAATAAATACTTCGAAACTTTACACTATCTTGTGTTAATACATTGTCACTCGAAGTTACGTGACAATCATTTGGTGCTCGTGACGAAGGATTCGGACTGGAAACAACACTTGGTAGCCGACGACTAACTGAGGATCAGGCAAACGCGGAGTAACAGGTGAGTGAACTGGTTTATTGTTTCGTTCACTTTATTATGGCAGATCAAGAGCAAGATATTGGGCGGGTTTTTCAGAGTCTTTCAGACCGTTTAGGCGATGTTTCAAAATTATTAGGAAATCAGGGGGTATCACAAGTTGTACCTGTTTTTGAGGGAAGGGCTAAGGATTTTAAATTCTGGATTAAATCTTTAGAGAAATACGCACTGTTAACCGGGTTGGATGATAATAGGAAGAAACAGACATGTTTTCAGACAGCTAGAGGTCATGTATCAGATTTTATTCAGAGGTATTTACGTGACCATGACAGATGTACTTGGGCTGAACTGAAGGGAGAGTTAAATTTAAGATTTTCGGAAATCCAAGATCCGCACCACGCATTTTATTTATTACGTAACCTTAGGCAAGAAAATGAGGATAATGTTCAAATTTATGCAGAAAAATTATTAGAATTAGCAGAAACTGCATTTGAAGGGCAGACCCCTGCACAAGGCTCTCCGGCTAATTTATCCATAATAGAGCGGCAGCTCATTGATTTTTTCATTGACGGGCTTAGGGATGACTCAATTAAGATGAAATTAATGCGCCAAAACCCCCAAAAGTTGCAAGACGCGGTTAATACTGCAATGACAGAGCAAAATATAAGGACACGATTTAATTTACGAAATAAGGATCCCACACATTCAAAACACACATTTCCAAAAAACAACTATAGGTCAAACAACCACACCATGGTGGATTCAGATCATGAACCCATGGAAGTTGATTATCTAAGGAATGTTAAGCGATGTACCAACTGTCAAAAGATGGGTCACCATCAAAAAGATTGTAGGACTAGATTAAAACAAGTAAATGCTGTAACTCATGCTAGACCATGGCGTAATGGGGACAATGTAGACTGGAAACAAAATATAGAATGCTGGACTTGTGGCCGCGTAGGGCATATCAGTAGGGAATGTAGGAATAGACGAACTATGTATAGTAAAGGAAAGCCACATTATTTAAACGAAAGCGCTCCTACCATGTAGAAGTCGGTGGTAGGAGAAAGAACTATATGCCTATCTTCAACATTGCTATAGCAGGCAACCCTAATTCATGTATCATTCATATCAATAATAATAAGTACAGAGCTCTGGTGGATTCAGGAGCTGAAGTCTCTTTGATCAGTAGACAAACTTTTCAAAGACTAAAACATAGGCCACAAATAAAAAATGAGAAAATTCATCTTCAATCAGTCAATGGTGATTCGTTAAATGTGGATGGTTGGGTAAATCTAAAATTCAAAATCGGGAATACCGATATAACTCACGTATTTTATGTTGTTTCCAACATAAACAGAAATGTGATATTAGGCCGAGATTGGTTAAAACACCATGGCGTTAGGATTTATTTTGATTTGGGTTGTCTGAAAGTAGGAACTTCATTTGTAAACTTAGAGGAAGATAGACATATAGCTTCAATTGTAAGGCTTCAAAAAGAGACTATACTAAAACCCCTAACAGTAAGTTATTGTAACGGGAAATTAAAACAGAATCCGAGCATACACAATTTTAGGAATTATGAACTCCAAGGCATTGAAAATGGGTATATTGGGTCAGAGCCGGGAATTAGGATTACTAATTCAATATTCACACTACAGAAACATAGGAAATTTCCAGTTATTATCACTAATAACACAACGAAGACAATACGACTAAGGAGGGGGTGTATCCTAGGTAAAATAGAACAAATTGAAGAAAAATGCATAGCCTCTATGACAAATAACATACAGTCAAAATTTAAACCAACGACATTTACCCCTATTGATAACTTGTTAAAACCAAGGGCTAAGTATCATGGTGAAGAATTTTCCAAGATTGCATTACCAGAAACTCACAGAACATTTATGTTAGCATACAGACATTTGAAACATGCAAAAAGGAAAAATAAAAAGTTGGCTGATAAAACTGCACAAGACATTACATTTGATGTTAATGATGCAGTGTATTACAAAAATTTCCGTCCGAAAGGCAAATTGTCGCCTAAATGGAAGTCTCATTACAGAATAATTGAAAAATTGTCGCCATTGACGTATTTGATAAGAAATCAGTTAGATAATAGCATAATAAAAGTACATGCTGATCAACTGAGAAAAGCAAATTTTGATAAATGGCCAAAAGTAAAATCATCTACAAAACTTAGGACAACACATCCAAGTGACAGTAGCTCTAGTGACAGTGAACGTGAAAATAGTTCAGATGACGACAGTGACTCTGACAGACCTAGGATTGTGGAAAATAAACATAAATCGTCAAGTGACTCAGACAGTGACATGTACACTTCAGCGTATGAAGGAGAAACTGAGATTTATAACCCTGCCTCAGATAGTGACAATAAAGTAATGAGTCATTCAGACAGTTCAAAATCCGTCAACGACAGTACTGACAGTAATATGGAAATCGGTGCTGTAATACGGACAAACCCTGTTGATCCCCAGTCAAATAATCCAGCCCGCCAAAATGCAGTTTCAAATCAAACCTGCAGTAATTTTAAGGAAACCCTGTCTATGTATAACAGTATGTTCCTAAATATACTTGACAAATGTAACAAATAAAATCAAAGTAAGTAGGACGAATCAACATCAGATTCCACTTACCTGAAATTTGGCTGCTGATTCTGTAGTAACTACAGGTTGACATCTAGTAATTTTCAACGAAATCTGTTCATGGCAGTTGTTAGCAATGATTCTATTAAGCCACCCATGGATTTCATTTATTTAAACATGAATTGTCGCGGATTTAACGAATATCTTGCTTTAAATGCGTGGTTTGATCAAACAACCACTAAAAACCTCCCAACTAATAATGAATTGGCAACATTTCCGAACATCACAAAGATGAAAATTTGGGCACCTTTTCATTCGGCTATAAAAAAACATCTCAACAATTCAAATTCCCCCGAAATTAAGGGAAGTAAAGCAAATACCTATGAATGATCTGATACAGAACCTCAAATCATTAGAGAACGTCACTCTTGAAACTACGTCTTGGCCAAATTGGTACTATATCGTTATAGCCATTATTGCAGCTTTGTCCGTTATTTTGGGGATATTCTTGTATTGTAAATACTTCAAACATTTATGCAATCGATCTGCCAATAATAATAAGCGTTTCAAGACTACCAGGGATCAAACTGTTCACTACCAGCTTGCAGACACCGTCGACATAGGATTCCAGAACACAAAAAACGGACAACATGCAACTCCAGTGGAACAGAACAACATACCACTGGTAAGAAACAACCCAGTTGAACCACTTTCTTCATCGGCCATCACGGAAAAAGAAAAATTCTTCAGGCAACTGTATCCTTCTTTACAGTTGGGAAACCATACGTCACCGTAAACAACGCATCATGCACTCGGCATCATTCCAGTGGGGCCTCAAGCACCACGGATGGCTGGGTGTCACGTCCAGAACTGGTTGAACCAAATTACAGGAGTTCAAATCAGTATCCTAACAATAATACATTTACCAAACTTCGGGATATATACTAGTAATAAAATGTGGATATTATCGTATCACCTGCCTATGAAGGTCCATGTGAATAACATTGCCTATGCAGATCCATGTGAATAACATCGAGGAATTATCAATTTACCAAACGTCAGGATATATACTACATGTAGTAGTAAAATTTTACTATTATCGTATCGCCTGCCTATGCAGGTCCATGTGAATAACATGGATACATTGGATTGGACGCTGGTTCAGCCAGTCCGTACTATGCCCGTCCATTATCAGTGGGCAAAGTATGGATATTGATGTGGAGGGTAAAAGAAGAAAAGGGAAACAGAAGAAAACACAGTTTATTATATTATATGTGTGAACTTGTGTTAATATATAATGAATTGTTTAATATGTATCAGATAATTAATTGACTTATTAGTGATCATGATTATTACGTATTATATGACTATTATCTTGTATTGTGTAAATACTAAATGCATATGCATTATACTTTTGTTCCATGATTATGATTATTATGTATTAGATGACTTTTATCTTGTATTGTGTAAATACTAAATAAGTATTAGTATGGAGGATTTTTGGGTAGTTAGACCTGCCAAATCGAATAGATTTATAGAGTCAGATATTGACGGTTTACATTATACATATATGGATTGTTTTCATATGAGTACTCAAAATTATAGTATAATTTTTTATTTTTTTTGTTCCATAAAGAAGGGAAGGAAATTGTAATGTAATCCATACGTATACATGTTTATACTGGATACGGTCATTAAGTAGTACTGTCTGAACACGTTTCTTATATTACATTTATAGTAAATACATCAATTTGCTCAGTGATATGATGTTTACCAATATTCATTATAGATTACACAACTTATCTTATATTACATTTATAGTAAACACATCAATTAGGTCAGTGAGATAATGTTTACCAATATTCGATTATGGATTACACAACTTAGTTAGATGATATAATATATGTTTGGACACACCATGGCCTATTGACATTAAGTATTGGTTATCAGTATATTATACAAGAAAACCAGACGATACCCATGACGAGAATTAACACGACTTAGAAGCCGAATAACATCATGATTATAAAAGGAGAAGGACAGTCTGTTTAAGTCAAAAAGGTTTTGGAGAGAGTTGAGGTCTACGTACCGCGCACATACCATCACGCCGGTATCGTCTGAATTAATTAACTTGGGTAGTTGGTTGTTTTATATTAAGTTGTTCTGAATTGAGTTTAATAAATACTTCGAAACTTTACACTATCTTGTGTTAATACATTGTCACTCGAAGTTACGTGACAGTGCCATGTATTCTATGTGCTTCGTACCATGTATTCTATGTGATTCGTGTCATGTATTCTATGTGCTTCGTACATGTATTCTATGTGATTCGTACCATGTATTCTATGTGATTCGTGCCATGTATTATATGTGCTTCGTACATGTATTCTATGTGATTCGTGCCATGTATTCTATGTGCTTCGTACCATGTATTCTATGTGATTCGTACCATGTTTTCTATGTGCTTCGTACATGTATTCTATGTGCTTCGTACATGTATTCTATGTGCTTCGTACATGTATTCTATGTGTTTCGTGCCATGTATTATATGTGCTTCGTACATGTATTCTATGTGCTTCGTACATGTATTCTATGTGCTTCGTACATGTATGCTGTGTGCTTCGTAACATGTATTCTTCACAGTTCAGACAAATCAGATTTAACCAAATATGAAGATTACAGTACTACTCTATAGTCATGACGACATGTAGACGGAACACCTGTTTCTGTACACGCTATTGTATATTGCTCTAGATAACGTGATAAAGGGGTCACAAGAAGGCTTGCAGGCTAGACAGTGATTAACGTTTAGTTGTCTAACCTGAACATTTCCTTTATTGGAATGATCTCTTCCTAGGTCGATAAATCCGATATCGACCTTACTGAAAGGCAGTAATTGTTTATTAACTACAAAATGTGTGATACTAGTGTTATTTCAATGACATTGTTCCGATTAGATCACCTACTGTCCATAATTGCTAAGTACATGTATAACACTGCATGGAGTAATGCCTCAGTCATATGAAGCTCCCGGACAGTTTATAGACAATGTAAGGGTCAAACCCTGAGAGTTCCATTGAGTTTTCGGAGATGTTCGGACCCGTATAGCCGGTGGCTGAACGTTAAGCATGAGACGGGCTTCCTGCGATTTTGGGCTCGTAGACAGTCGTACTGAGCTACAAAACACACAAGGGCAGTAACGACTGGTTACGGCCGGTTTCCGGGTAGTCAGTGTTCTGACTGAGGCAATCAGCTAGTCAGTTTAAAACACGGCATCTTTTGATATATTTTTTATTTATATTTGATTATATATCAGACAAGGCTAAAGTCAACCAGACTGCCAACCTGGGGTGCGTTTCATCAAATATTAGCGATGCGATGTCATAAAATCGCAGATCGCTTTCATTTGCTAGTTCATTTGCGATTACCAACACCATCGCAAGTATACTTTCCGTCAATTAAAGCCGGTCGCAAAGTTCCTTTTCGCGACTAAGAAACAAAAGGCACGCATTCTGTAAAATGACGTCACAAAGCGCACCTGTTTTCACATTCTGTCAAACAGACATGTCGAGAAGCTCGAATTGGACACTTGCTGAGCTTTCAACCACTCCTCTGACATTACAGAGATGAAAAACGCCGTGTTATCGGCTGCTTCTCACAAGATGGCCTCTCAACTCCCCGCCAAACTACGTCATCTCCCGCGGTTTTTGCATATATAAAACCCACATGAACCGTTCTGGTTCGAAGACCGCAGGTTATCCAATGGAAACATGTTTTTGAAAATATTGACCAAAAGAAATACTTTATACAATGTATACAATGATACTATCTTCAGCTAAAATCCATTTTATTGCAATTCTTCTGTTAAAATCCACTTATAGCAATCCGTGTGTCTGTTATTTCAATGTTTTGAAAATACACGCGGTAAAAATGAAATTAAAAACAATATTAAATGAGACATACAATAACCATTCATCGTCATATCTTTTACTTCTGTTTTTGGCGCAACCGTACTAACATGGCTTTGCTATTTGCATATCAGTGTTGTGTAAACCAATCAAAACTTACGTAAACCACTAAACCGACTTCTCTTCAACCGAACAACGTTTGTAACCTTGACGCAGATTGGTTAATATTTCGATAAGGGGTACATTACCTTACCGCACTCCACTAAATCGATTTAGGATCTGGAGTTACCAGCAATCGTAACATCTTGACATTTTTTTATGTTACACAACTAATATTAACCTTCATATTGCACCGACCATCTTTTGTCAAGATATTTCTTGTTAACGTATCTAATGGATGTTAACTACGTAGTTATCTTTTCATCACAGCAATCTAAGTATAAATATGTTAAACTCTCTATTGTTTTGCAAGAGATACTTACTCTGCCTGCCCACGTATTGGAGATGCTTACTCTGCCTGCCCACGTATTGGAGATACTTACTCTGCCTGCCCACGTATTGGAGATGCTTACTCTGCCTGCCCACGTATTGGAGATGCTTACTCTGCCTGCCCACGTATTGGAGATACTTACTCTGCCTGCCCACGTATTGGAGATGCTTACTCTGCCTGCCCACGTATTGGAGATGCTTACTCTGCCTGCCCACGTATTGGAGATACTTACTCTGCCTGCCCACGTATTGGAGATGCTTACTCTGCCTGCCCACGTATTGGAGATGCTTACTCTGCCTGCCCACGTACTGGAGATGCTTACTCTGCTGCTTACTCTGCCTGCCCACGTATTGAAGATGCTTACTCTGCCTGCCCACGTATTGGAGATGCTTACTCTGCCTGCCCACGTACTGGAGATGCTTACTCTGCCTGCCCACGTATCGGAGATGCTTACTCTGCCTGCCCACGTATTGAAGATGCTTACTCTGCCTGCCCACGTATTGGAGATGCTTACTCTGCCTGCCCACGTACTGGAGATGCTTACTCTGCCTGCCCACGTATTGGAGATGCTTACTCTGCCTGCCCACGTATTGGAGATGCTTACTCTGCCTGTCCACGTATTGGAGATGCTTACTCTGACTGCCCACGTATTGGAGATGCTTACTCTGCCTGCCCACGTATTGGAGATGCTTACTCTGCCTGCCCACGTATTGGAGATGCTCTTACTCTGCCTGCCCACGTATTGGAGATGCTTACTCTGCCTGCCCACGTATTGGAGATTCTTACTCTGCCTGCCCACGTATTGGAGATGCTTACTCTGCCTGCCCACGTATTGGAGATGCTTACTCTGCCTGCCCACGTATTGGAGAGTTTGGAATGTTCGTACTTTCGGTAAACTCTTTAAAAACGAAAAATGCATGACAAAACGCCAGCATCTATAAATTGTGATAGCATGTCCTTACCTTGTTGTATTTGTGTTCGCATGTGTTTGTTAAAGTTCTAGTACTTAATGTCAAAGCGTATTGTCTCCTATAATTGATAAACTTGTTGTGTATAGCTTTTATTTATATTCTTGCACACACGCACAATATCATATATTATTGTACTATTTCTATGTGTGCTTACATTATCTATCTGATTAATAAAATCTGTAATCTATACATCACTGAAAAGTGAAATAAAAGAAAAGACAGGCATAAATCACGCCTCGCAAAATTATTCATCACCCCTACATTGAAAAACGTTTAAAACGTCGTTTCTAAGAGCCAATTTACCATTCTGTCATAAGATATATTAATTACGCGTAGTTTACGTGACAACTGGGCATCTTACTTACATGAGAATACCAACAGTTTATATTAGGTGATATGGAATAATTTCACTTTGATGTTTCATATTTGTGAAAGAGTTTTAAATCATTTTTAAAGTATTATTGCCATATATATTCTTTTTATTCAACTGTTCAGTGATATATAGCATAAATTCAGGAAAGACAAATATATACAAATTGATAGGCAAACATATGAGTGAACATTAAACAAGACAACATATCAAAGGACATATATTATATGTTAGAAATATCAAGAGGTACATGTTTGTTAATAGATAGATACAGTTCTGAGACAAACGAACAAACATACAAGTAAACCCAATAAGATAAACATATTGCAATTAAGCTGTACGTGTGCATTTACCATGAAAGTTTCGTTTTTGCAAAGAGTTTACCGAAAGTTCGAAAGTTGTAAACATCTAACAACGAGGACGGCTTATGGTTGTAAACATCTAACAACGAGGACGGCACATGAAAGTTGTAAACATCTAACAACGAGGACGGCACATGAAAGTTGTAAACATCTAACAACGAGGACGGCTTATGGTTGTAAACATCTAACAACGAGGACGGCACATGAAAGTTGTAAACATCTAACAACGAGGACGGCACATGAAAGTTGTAAACATCTAACAACGAGGACGGCACATGAAAGTTGTAAACATGTAACAACGAGGACGGCACATGAAAGTTGTAAACATCTAACAACGAGGACGGCACATGAAAGTTGTAAACATCTAACAACGAGGACGGCACATGAAAGTTGTAAACATCTAACAACGAGGACGGCACATGGAAGTTGTAAACATCTAACAACGAGGACGGCACATGAAAGTTGTAAACATCTAACAACGAGGACGGCACATGGAAGTTGTAAACATCTAACAACGAGGACGGCACATGGAAGTTGTAAACATCTAACAACGAGGACGGCACATGAAAGTTGTAAACATCTAACAACGAGGACGGCACATGGAAGTTGTAAACATGTAACAACGAGGACGGCACATGGAAGTTGTAAACATCTAACAACGAGGACGGCACATGGAAGTTGTAAACATCTAACAACGAGGACGGCACATGGAAGTTGTAAACATCTAACAACGAGGACGGCACATGAAAGTTGTAAACATCTAACAACGAGGACGGCACATGAAAGTTGTAAACATCTAACAACGAGGACGGCACATGGAAGTTGTAAACATGTAACAACGAGGACGGCACATGAAAGTTGTAAACATCTAACAACGAGGACGGCACATGGAAGTTGTAAACATCTAACAACGAGGACGGCACATGAAAGTTGTAAACATCTAACAACGAGGACGGCACATGGAAGTTGTAAACATCTAACAACGAGGACGGCACATGAAAGTTGTAAACATCTAACAACGAGGACGGCACATGGAAGTTGTAAACATCTAACAACGAGGACGGCTTATGGTTGTAAACATCTAACAACGAGGACGGCACATGAAAGTTGTAAACATCTAACAACGAGGACGGCACATGAAAGTTGTAAACATCTAACAACGAGGACGGCACATGAAAGTTGTAAACATCTAACAACGAGGACGGCACATGAAAGTTGTAAACATCTAACAACGAGGACGGCACATGGAAGTTGTAAACATCTAACAACGAGGACGGCACATGACATTTGGTGTAAGCTTACTTTAACATATTATTTGAAGTGTAGGAAGAACACATCATGTATATACTTAGTAGAAATTTTAAGATATGTGTTTATCAATTGCTGCGTTGACAAGGTAACTAGCCAGCTAACATCAATTAAATACCGCAAAAATGCTTCGTTATCGATACGTGAGAGATAGTCTTTCACTGCTGGGCCAAGCCACATGGACACTGTTGAAAGGAATTATTCGCGATTTGTTTGAGTGCGATCGCAACTTGTTAACATATGTTACATTATGTCTTTTGTTTGTTTGTCTTCACCGTGTTCTTTCACTCACAGGTTGAAGGGAAAGTAAAATGGTTCAAATAGTTCTGCATATAATGAAATAAATAATATTTCTTAAGAATTTTACAAATGTCTGGGACAAAGCCATTTTGATTTTTCAGATTCTTCAACACATATAGTTCTAATCTAAAGCTGAACATTTGCCTGGTGAGAGTATTAGTTGGAAGTGAACAGAGTTTCTGAAGGAACAGTAGTTTTCGCCGATCTGTTTCGGTTTCAATACTGTGCCTTCCAATCATACTCAGTACCATGTCGGTTCTAGTGTGCACTGGAACGTGTTGTATGCGCGTTGAAGCTTGTCGTAACAATCGCTCAAGTTGAAGCAAATCTTGGTTTGAGATATTATACCAAAGTTCCACGCCATATAACATAGTCGGTATTACACTTGTTCGCGCTAGTTTAGGCATTAGTAAGGGTTAATGTCACCAAAATGGTCTTCGATACTTAATAACGAGAAAAGTGAAGAACGAGCTTTTCTTATTCTGTTTTCAATCGTATCACTGCAGGTTAATCTCTTATAAGCACTATTCCAACATGAGTGGTAGTTTCGGCTGAAGTTATAAAAGCTTTCCCAAATTTTACTGAGACATTCGTTGTTGGTTTATTATTAAATATGACTGACTTGCACTTCTGGTGATTGAATGCATAGCCCCAGCGATTGGCATAGTTAAACACATGTTCGAGTTGCGTTTCAAGCGCTGTTTTGGAGTAGCTCAAGAAAGTTAGGTCAACGGCCAGCGTTGGGTTGTCGTACTGTATGGGTCCTATGGTAAGTCCATGGCGGTTGTTTTCAAGGGAGATAAGAAGGTCGTTGATGAACACGAGATAACACCAAGTTGATAGTACGCCTCCTTGCCGGCTGCTCTGTTGGATAGGGAACTGGTCTGATTGGACACCATTCGCAACGACACAACCACGTAAATCTTTGTAGGAGTTTATTATAAGTCTAGAAGTGGTTTTCCATGAATTCCTATTTCGTCCTTTATTTTCATATGGCTTTAGTAAAACTTTGTACTGTGAAACACAAAATAATACCCTTTTTTCAAATTGCTTCAAGATGAAAATGTTTTTGATTTTTATGGCTTAAGTATAATGAATTTCAAAAACCCTTTTCGACTTTCTACTATAGACACATGCCTCTCATTAGTAAGTATAATTTCTAGTTAAGGGCACGATGTATTTCACATCCGGAATTTTACGGTGATGTGATTTATAAACGTTTCCAGGTTTTGTTTTCATTAAACGGATCAAAACGTTTGTTAAGCGAGTTTATAATCATGCCATACCAGAATTGACTGTATGCTTGATGGTTGACACATTACAGTAGAAAATAAATAGTACATTGGGTCATATTTAGGATCGGGTTTGAGCAAAATACGGACCTGTGCAATTCTTTCACTTTATATAATGTTCATTTTATTTTCTGCCCAGTTTCGGCCTATTGTTGCCAGCTGTCTTGACTTGTTCTGTGATCTTTTCCACCCATTATCACCCCCACTGTTTGTTCTCTTTGATTCTCCTAGTTATTCCTTATGGTCGGCCGGGCCATTCTTAGCGCCTCTGTACCCTGTTCAATTTGCTTGCTTCAGATTGCCATTTATATCCTGATATTTCTTGTTTTTAAAGTTCTTGTTGTGTACCGGGTATCCTGTGAAAGTACATACGTGTATTTAACTTGCTGTTTGTTTTTCGGCGTCACAACACTTACATATATTCCATGACTAGGACAATCTTCGGCACAAACCTGTATCACTAAATCCGTACTTATGCTATATGCCATATTATTGCGCAACATAAATCAAGCACATGTTTATATATTGAACGACATAACCAATAAGGCAGTAATCCCTACCTCTATACACGATTAACCAATCAGCTCTATGATTGACGCTGATTAACAAAACATCATTTAGGCACGACCGAGTATCGAATTATTGTATGGGTTTCAAGCAGATTCTTCTTACAGTTACTGTTGTATGAAACATGGCTTACGAGAGAGTAGCGATCTTTGCTCTGTTTTGGTTTTACCAAGATGGTAGCGCGCATTTGTTGATAAACGAATCAGGCTTGGAACTCCTGTATAATGTCACGGAATACAACCATTGTTTGGTGGACGAATTCAAACTACAGTTATATGTTGGACGTCACCTTGATGATTGTATCACTGCATGCGCGCTCCGACCTCACTGTAAAGCATTGACCTATCATCAACATGGCTCGTCATCTCTGTGTGAACTTTTCCAAACTGAAGACAGTGAACGCGTGATGCGGACAGGTTGTGTATACATACAGAAAAAGGACATGACTATCAAGAAGGTAGGAACGAGCAATATATTCAGATATCATAGAAGAATATCTCATTAATTTAACAAGGGAACAATAATTCAACTGCTTAAGATACTATTAAGATTTTACAAATCCTTATACAAAGTACTTTATGGCTTTGTTTCATTTGATGATCGTAAATTTTACATCTTTGCTTTTAAAACTAGTATTGTCGGAGAGTCATAAGATACATCCAATGTTGTTTAATTTCAGATACCTTGTACAACTGAATGTGATAATGGTACAACGTGTAATATGGAAACAAAATCATGTGACCACACTGGTAAATACATATGCATTTATATTGAGCATAACGTGTATCTCATGATATATATCTTAAATTTCGTGACGATTAAATCTCACATGAATCATTGACATTGTAAAAAACATTGTGAGTATTTAGATCTCGATGGATTTTATCATGAACGGAAATAAATGCATGTCGAATGATGAAAGCGATAAAAGTATTTCTGCTTCTTTATTTAACTGCAGTTAGACCAGTTTCGCTTTCACCCCTCGATGTATACAAGGCGTTTTGTCATTTGTGTTTGTCTTTGTCAGTCATACAAGTAGTTATATATCTGACGTATAAAATATAGCCGTACATTTTCCCATTGTGTATCATTACAGAATGTGCAAGCCTTCCAAACAACATTGACGGAAAGATAATTGGCAATCTTCACGCAGTAGGGAATAAAATACAGTTTTCATGTGACGGAAAAATCAGCGGAGAAAGAGTGGCTGTTTGTCAATCAGATGGGGAATGGAGTGTTAACTCGTTTGTGTGTATAAGTACGTATTGACATTGGTGGTTATAGCGCTTGCTGAAGCATTATATAACTGCTGTTTGGTATCAGTCATCCCGTATACATTTTGTATATTGTTACGAGGATATAACGTTTGTTTGGTTTGGTGGGAGATCAACAAAAATAATTTCATCGAGTAAACATCATACAAAATATAATATATGATATCTATTCACGTAGCCCCGAGTGAAATTAAAGCCTGTTGTTAACGGGATGAGTTTATGTTCGATCTGTTCCCGAGACAAACGTATCTTATTGTTCCATGTTTTCCAGCAGTGGATATGTATATTCCGGTAATCAACATAAAAGTATGAATTAAACATGAAATAAATAATCGATATAGTAGCCTTACTATATGCATATATATATACATACATTTAAAGCCAATAAATTACTGTAGAAGACATGGATGAAATGTGTACACATACCAATTTCTTTATTTAGGACCTAAAGATTGCAAAGACATATCTGATGGTGGAAATCGTCACTCTGGTGTTTATCGTATTTACCCAGATGGTTCAGGTAGTGCGGGAATACGTGTAAGATGTGACATGAACACGCCACCTGGTGGCTGGACAGTCATACAACGTAGAATAGATGACAGGGATTTCTACAAAACGTGGTCTGAATACAAAATGGGTTTTGGTGATTTACACGGGAGTTACTGGCTTGGAAATGATCATATATGTGCACTAACTAGCCACAAACCTTACCGGCTGAGGATTGATCTCACAGCACAAGACGGAATGACTGGGTACGCCGAGTATGATTATTTCTCTATCGATAATGAAACTTTGCAATATGCTCTAAACATCGGCGGATTCCATGGTGACGTGGGCGACAGTTTAACATTGATGCACAACGGAATGAAATTTACAACTATGGACAGAGATAGTGATGTTAATAGTGATGCAAATTGCGGGGAACGTTATCACGGTGCATGGTGGTATGGAAACTGCCACGACTCAAATTTGAACGGAGATTATATGAATGATGCATATGGAATGGGACTTAACTGGCTAACATGGAGAGGGTATTCTGAATCATTGAACAATACAGAAATGAAAATTTATCCTGCTTAGTGAGTATTAATTTCGATTCTAAAGCAATGAGTTATTTTGCAGACTTACGTGCTTATTAGGGATATAAATAGATTCCTAAGAAATTGATTATTAAGCATAATTTTGTTCTTACATTGTATTAGGAATATCAACGTTTGGAATATTATTTGTTTGTTGGAATATTCGTTCGTCTGTTCTAATACTGACAAGTTATTCGAATTTTCGTTCATATATTCTAATACTGACAAGGTATTCGAAATTTCGTTCATATGTTCTAATACTGACAAGGTATTCAAATATTCTAGGACAATATGAATGCAGAAGTGTCCTGTCATGATTCAAGATATTGCTGAATTGAACATTGTTTAGGGGGTAGTTTTGAGTGTAGGACCTATCCCCTGGACGAGGGGGGGGGGGGGCGTAATTTTGTTTGTTTTTGTTTTGTATTGCTCAAGCCTTATTAAACGGCAATGACTGTGTTTTAGAACTGTTAATCTTTGTTTTTAAGTTATTGAACATAAAACCAATTCAGAATCGCTTATTTGAAAATCTTATAAATAAAGATCTCTGTGTATTTTCGTATTTATACTCAGACATACATGTAAGGTAGGGGAATTTTAGGGGGCGCGCGCCGGGTGCGTCTCCCCTTTGGATCCGTTAGGGATCATAGTGTTTTATGTTCAGTTCAAGCTTAATGTGTACTTATAATACTTCTAAATCTATCAGTATCACATTTTCTATTACATGTATTTAGGAATATCTGCGTGAAATGTTTAGACAGTTTAGAGAATGTTATGTGACATCCATAATGATTGTCTCTGTGTGCTCAAACCCTAAATATTGTGTCAAGAATCTGTTATTTTTATTAAGGTAATACATTTTCATCAAGACTTGGACCTTTTTTTCTCATCATCAATTTGGAAAGTTCACAAAATATCAACTAAACCTTGTCTAACAGCTTTTAGAAAATCCTACGTTTCTCCTGTTTATTTATTTAAAAGAAATCTAAATAAAATATAAGCCTATATTTGTCCAATCATATGTGAATTTTTGGTTTCGAAAAATTGGGTAATGGGTTAAACTGAACGAAGTAAAACAAATTTAGCGTATTCTTATTTCACCGTATTCATATTGAAAAACATGACAAGTGACCAGTCGAAAGACAGTATTAAGTGTAGATACAGTATTGAGTGTAGATACAGCATTGAGTGTAGATACAGCATTGAGTGTAGATACAGTATTAAGTGTAGATACAGTATTGAGTGTAGATACAGTATTAAGTGAATATACAGCATTGAGTGTAGATACAGCATTGAGTGTAGATACAGTATTGAGAGTAGATACAGTATTGAGTGTAGATACATCATTGAGTGTAGATACAGTATTGAGTGTAGATACAGCATTGAGTGTAGATACAGCATTGAGTGTAGATACAGCATTGAGTGTAGATACAGCATTGAGTGTGGATACAGCATTGAGTGTAGATACAGCATTGAGTGTAGATACAGTATTGAGTGTAGATACAGCATTGAGTGTAGATACAGTATTGAGTGTTGATACATCTCGCGCCTTATTTAGGGGAAAATATCATAACTTGCACCATGCTCATTTGATATGTCTTGTAGGGTGTGTAGTATTTTAAGGAGTTTCTAGAAAAATAAATTCCGTATCCGAATTGGAACAAAGTGAGGTTTGACTCGACATACGAAGTTCCGAACATTCTCATTTTTTGCGGTAGGCGCTAGTCATGCAGCTTAGTTCTCACATACCAAAGTTTGACTTGTGTTTGACTTTTTCATTTAAATTTATTGTGTCCAAACGTGTTCTCTTGAAATTGCCAGCCATGGAACTTGTTGAGTTTTGTTCTTAGTTGAAACTTTCTTATGACAACTTGACATATTATTCACCTTCATGTGTGTGTTCTTGAAAAATACAAGCTATAAAACATTAAAATGTCTGCCTCGATTATGTCTTAACAGAAATGAATTAAATATGTACTGCAATAAAACAAGTTGCAGTATAAAGACGAACCTAGGTTTGTACCTTGAACCTTGACTATCGTATCTAGGTACGTACCCTCATCTGGCGTAAGGTACGCAGCCCTAATAAACGTATATGGACAGCATATCGCCAATATCTAAAATCATGTGACCTGGTGTGACGAACAACCGATATGTAGCATACTACTGGGTGTGCCGAATATCGATATTTGGAATACTTCGGGTGTGACGTCAATGTTTAGCGCATCGACGTTCGAAAATTGTTAATCAGCCTGCTGGGACTTAGATGTCGATATTTGTAATGAAAGTTTGTAAAATCTGTGCGATAGGCTTTTAGAATTTCAAACATTCGTTACAAACCATTTAAATAATAATAATAAACAATTTATAAAATTTTCAATTAGTTCCAATACATTATTCAGCTTGTTTATTTTTAGTTGTTCGGTAGAACAACTAGTTCTATGGCAAATTTCGACAGTCGCATCGCTTAACTACGTTTGCGTATTAACTACGTTTGCGTATTAACTACGGAAGTTACGTACGAATAACAGAAAAGGTATTCTGCGCATGCGCAACAATAACAGAAAAGGTAAATCTGTTACAAAAAGTTAACCAACAACTGAGCGCAACCAACAACTAAGCGTTTTAACTGTTGAAGTCAGGTCTAAGCTAGCATCTAGCATTGATTTTTACAGAAAAATACTAAACAATGTCTTTGATATAAACAATGCCTTCGATATTCTATGTTAAAATTGTTTTGAGTTAAGTCAATTATTGTAACAGCCTGAAGAAAATTGGGTCAGTCGCCTCATTATAATGTTTGGCGTGGGTTTAGTCACGTGTCATCAAACAAACGCGGAAAACACATCACCTAATTATGATATTTGGCGTGGGTTTAGTCACGTGTCATAACAAACGCCAAAACCGCGCGCTTTTCTCCGGATGTCGCGGAGGAAAATAGGTAAATCAATTGGTAAACGAAATAGTCCAATATTGGTTGGCATTTTTCTCGGTACTTTCTGGAATTTCTGAATATAAAACCAGTGTGCAATACCGAACCACTGCAGTGCTTTCAGCGCTTTGATTTATCTTGTTATCTGATATACATTTCCATTTAAAAGAAACACTACTACAACTACTGTTATTTAAGGTCGTTATGGCCACATGTAAGTGGGATCATACAAGGTTTATATAACTGTTGATTCATATAATTGTACCTATATTTATGCTTAGATATTCCCAATTATGCATTTACAGACAAACTAGGTAGAGTTTTGTCAGCTTTAATATGGTTTTAATTTATATGGCTTAAGTACAACTTTGTTCTGTAAAATACAAAATAAAACCCACCTTTTTTCAAACTGCCACACGCTGAAAATGTGTTTGATTTTTATGGCTAAGTATAAACCTTTTTCGACATTCTACTATAGATAGCTGCCTCTCACTTGTAAGTATAATTTCTAATTGAGGGCACTATGTATTTCACATCCGGAATTTTACGGTGATGTGATTTATAAACGTTTATAGGTTTTGTTTTCATTAAACGGATCAAAACGGACCTGTGCAATTCTTTCACTTTATATATTGTGCATTTTATTTTCTGCCCAGTTTCGGCGTATTGTTGCCAGCTGTCTTGACTTGTCCTGTGATCTTTTCCGTCCATTGTCCCCCACTGTTTGTCCTCTTTGATTCTCCTAGTTATTCATTATGGTAGGCCAGGCCATTCCTTGCGCATCTGTTCCCTGTTTAACACATTTTAACCTTCAGATTGCAACTAATTAGCTTGCTTCAGATTGCCCCAACCATCTATTTCAAGATAGTTCTTGTTACGATTTCAAAGTTTTTGTTTTGTATCGGGTATCCCGTGAAAGTACATACGTGTATTTAACTTTTTGTATGTTTTTCGGCGTCACAACACTTACATATATTCCATGACTAGGACAATCTTCGGCACTAACCTGTCGAGACCAGTATCACTAAATACATCAAGTACTTATGTTACATGCCATATTATTGCGCAACATGTTGTATATGCTTTTATTTATCGTCGCCACCGGTTTCCCATATGGGCGACGCCTCCGGAAGAATGTTAGTCATATTAGATTTGGAGGATAGTGCATGATACAGAAGATGCCCCAGTTCCAGAAGCACCCCTGGTTCTTTTACGTGCTCGATGTAAAGCATCATACACGGGACCTCGGTTTTTAAAGTCTCGTCCGAAAGACTGTTAGTACGGTCAGTGATGGAGCGGGGAATCGAACCAGCGATCCCTGGATTACAAGTCCAGCGTTTTACCACTGGACCACGGATCCGCTACAATATTGCGCAACATACATCGATCACCTGTTATATATTGAATGACTGAACCAATAAGAGAGTAAGCCCAACCTTTATACACGATTAACCAATCAGCTCTATGTTTGACGCTTACAAAACATAATTTATGCACGAATGGGTATCGAATTATTTCATATTATTTCATGAGTTTCTATTAGAATCTTCTAACAGTTACTGTTGTATAAAATATGGCTTACAAGAAAGTAGCGATCTTTGTTCTGTTTTGGTTTTACCAAGATGTGACCGCGACTTTGTTGATAAACGATTCAGGCTTGGAACTCCTGTATAATGTCACGGAATACAACCATTGTTTGGTGGACGAATTCAAACTACAGTTATATGTTGGACGTCACCTTGATGATTGTATCACTGCATGCGCGCTCCGGCCTAACTGTGAAGCATTGACCTATCATCAACATGGCTCGTCATCTATGTGTTAACTTTTCCAAACTGAAGACAGTGAACGCGTGATACGGACAGGTTGTGTATACATACAGAAAAAGGACATGACTATCAAGAAGGTAGGAACGAGCAATATATTCAGATATCATAGAAGAATATCTCATTAATTTAACAAGGGAACAATAATTCAACTGCTTAAGATAATATTAAGATTTTACAAATCCTTATACACAGTACTTTATGGCTTTGTTTCATTTGATGATCGTAAATTTTACATCTTTGCTTTTAAAACTAGTATTGTCGGAGAGTCATAAGATACATCCAATGTTGTTTAATTTCAGATACCATGTACAACTGAATGTGATAATGGTACTACGTGTAATATGGAAACAAAATCATGTGACCACACTGGTAAATACATATGCATTTATATTGAGCATAACGTGTATCTCATGATATATATCTTAAATTTCGTGACGATTAAATCTCACATGAATCATTGACATTGTAAAAAACATTGTAAGTATTTAGATCTCGATGGATTTTATCATGAACGGAAATAAATGCATGTCGAATGATGAAAGCGATAAAAGTATTTCTGCTTCTTTATTTAACTGCAGTTAGACCAGTTTCGCTTTCACCCCTCGATGTATACAAGGCGTTTTGTCATTTGCGTTTGTCTTTGTCAGTCATACAAGTAGTTATATATCTGACGTATAAAATATAGCCGTACATTTTCCCATTGTGTATCATTACAGAATGTGCAAGCCTTCCAAACAACATTGACGGAAAGATAATTGGCAATCTTCACGCAGTAGGGAATAAAATACAGTTTTCATGTGACGGAAAAATCAGCGGAGAAAGAGTGGCTGTTTGTCAATCAGATGGGGAATGGAGTGTTAACTCGTTTGTGTGTATAAGTACGTATTGACATTGATGGTTATAGCGCTTGCTGAAGCATTATATAACTGCTGTTTGGTATCAGTCATCCCGTATACATTTTGTATATTGTTACGAGGATATAACGTTTGTTTGGTTTGGTGGGAGATCAACAAAAATAATTTCATCGAGTAAACATCATACACAATATAATATATGATATCTATTCACGTAGCCCCGAGTGAAATTAAAGCCTGTTGTTAACGGGATGAGTTTATGTTCGATCTGTTCCCGAGACAAACGTATCTTATTGTTCCATGTTTTCCAGCAGTATTAATTGATAGTAATATATGGATATGTATATTCCGGTAATCAACATAAAAGTATGAATTTAACATGAAATAAATAATCGATATAGTAGCCTTACTATATGCATGTATATATACATACATTTAAAGCCAATGAATTACTGTAGAAGACAGTGATGAAATGTGTACACATACCAATTTCTTTATTTAGGACCTAAAGATTGCAAAGACATATTTGAGGGTGGAAATCGTCACTCTGGTGTGTATCGTATTTACCCAGATGGTTCAGGTAGCGCGGGAATACGTGTAAGATGTGACATGAACACGCCACCTGGTGGCTGGACAATCATACAACGTAGAATAGATGACAGGGATTTCTACAAAACGTGGTCTGAATACAAAATGGGTTTTGGTGATTTACACGGGAGTTACTGGCTTGGAAATGATCATATATGTGCACTAACTAGCCACAAACCTTACCGGCTGAGGATTGATCTCACAGCACAAGACGGAATGACTGGGTACGCCGAGTATGATTATTTCTCTATCGATAATGAAACTTTGCAATATGCTCTAAACATCGGCGGATTCCATGGTGACGTGGGCGACAGTTTAACATTGATGCACAACGGAATGAAGTTTACAACTATGGACAGAGATAATGATGTTCATAGTGATGTAAATTGCGGGGTACGTTATCACGCTGCATGGTGGTATAATAACTGCCACGACTCAAATTTGAACGGAGATTATATGAATGATACATATGGATTGGGACTTAACTGGCAAACATGGAGAGGGCATTATGAATCAATGAAAAATACAGAAATGAAAATTTATCCTGCTTAGTGTGCAGTAATTACGATTCTTAAGAAATGAGTTATTTTGCATACGTACGTACTAATTAGGGATATAAATAGATTCCTAAAATTGATCCTTTAGCATAATTATGTACTTATTAGGGATATCAACGTTGGAATATAGCTGGAATGTTGGGATGTCGTTCATCTGTTTTAATACTGACAAGGTATTCGAATATTCGTTCATCTGTTCTAATACTGAAAATGTATTCGAATATTCGTTCATATGTTTTAATACTGACAAGGTATTCGAATATTCGTTCATCTGTTCTAATACTGAAAATGTATTCGAATATTCGTTCATCTGTTTTAATACTGACAAGGTATTCGAATATTCGTTCATCTGTTCTAAAACTGACAAGGTATTCGAATATTCGTTCATCTGTTCTAATACTGACAAGGTATTCGAATATTCGTTCATCTGTTCTAAAACTGACAAGGTATTCGAATATTCGTTCATATGTTATAATACTGACAAGGTATTCGAATATTCGTTCATATGTTCTAAAACTGACAAGGTATTCGAATATTCGTTCATCTGTTCTAATACTGACAAGATATTGGAATATTCGTTCATCTGTTCTAATACTGACAAGATATTGGAATATTCGTTCATATGTTCTAATACTGACAAGCTATTGGAATATTCGTTCATCTGTTCTAATACTGACAAGATATTGGAATATTCGTTCATATGTTCTAATACTGACAAGATATTGGAATATTCGTTCATCTGTTCTAATACTGACAAGATATTGGAATATTCGTTCATATGTTCTAATACTGACAAGTTATTCGACTATTCGGGGACAATATGAATGCAGAATGTCCTGTCATGAATCAATAAATTGCTGAATAAATAAATTTTCAGAGGTAATTTTGAGTGTAGAACAAATCCCCTGAACGAATTCCGTCCTATCATTTTATGCCCTGACCGAATCTGTTCCTGCTGAAAATTAAGTCATAATTGTGATCAAGTAATGACGCGTCAGCTGATTTAACTAGCGTACGAATATATATATGATTAATTATATTATTGACCAATCGTTCAAACAAAGAAGCAGAAACAAAACAAAAAAAAACATGTCAGTAGTCAATATATATTCCTCTTCTTGAAAAAAACCGAAAACGAAATATCTGATACATGTGATTTTAATAGTGGTTGTGAATTGGTTTGTTTTTGTATTTCATGGATACGTTTTATGTGTACACCTTCCATGAATTATATCCTTCAAATCACCTGATGAATCTTAACGTATAAGTATTGGTTTCTTCTAGTATTGTATTATTAATGTACGCTTCATCAGAATTGTACATATACATTGTATGTAACTGTCAGACTGATCCAGGATTTGGTCTTAGGCGGAGGGGCGTAACATCATGGTCATTTTAATCTTTGTTTTTAAGTTATTGAACATAAAACCAATTCAGAATCGCTTATTTCATAATCTTTTAAGTAAAGATCTCTGTGTATTTTCGTATTAAGTACTCAGACATACATCTAAGTTAGGGTGATTTTAGGGGGGCGCGCGCCGGGTATGCCCCCCCCCCCCTTGGATCCGCTAGTGATCCTAGTGTTTTATGTTCAGTTCACGCTTTATGTGTACTTGACAATATTTCTAAAACTATCAGTATCACATTTTCTGTTACATGTATTTTCTAAATAATAGGAATATCTGCGTGAAGTGTTTAGAACAAAAAGTTTAGAGAATGATATGTGACATCCATAATGAGTGTTATGATCTAGACTCTCTGTGTGCTTAATACCCTATAGATTGTGTCAAGAATATGCTATTTTTATTCAAGGTAATACATTTTCATCAAGACTTGCCCTTTATACTCTTCTCATCATTAATTTGGTAATTTCACGAAATATCAACTGAAACGCTTTTCTAATAGCTTTTAGTAATCCTACGTTTCTCCTGTTTATTTATTCAATAGAAATCTTAATAAAATATAAGCCTACATTTGTCCAATCATGTGTGAATTGTGGGTTTCGAAAAATTGGGTAATAGGTTAGAATGAAGTAAAACAAATTTAGCGTATTCTTATTTCACCGTAATTCATATTGAAAAACATGACAAGTGACCAGTCGAAAAAAGCAATTGAGTGTAGATACAGTATTGAGTGTAGATACAGGATTGAGTGTAGATACAATATTGAGTGTAGATACACCATTGAGTGTAGATACAGCATTGCGTGTAGATACAGTATTGAGTGTAGATACAGCATTGAGTGTAGATACAGCATTGAGTGTAGATACAGCATTGAGTGTAGATACAGCATTGAGTGTAGATACAGCATTGAGTGTAGATACAGCATTGAGTGTAGATACAGCATTGAGTGTAGATACAGCATTGAGTGTAGATACAGCATTGAGTGTAGATACAGCATTGAGTGTAGATACAGCATTGAGTGTAGATACAGCATTGAGTGTAGCTACAGTATTGAGTGTAGATACAGCATTGAGTGTAGATACAGTATTGATTGTAGATACAGCATTGAGTGCAGATACATCATTGAGTGTAGATACAGCATTGAGTGAAGATACAGTATTGAGTGTAGATACGGCATTGAGTGTAGATACAGCATTGAGTGTAGAAACGGCATTGAGTGTAGATACAGTATTGAGTGTAGATACAGTATTTAGTGTAGATACAGCATTGAGTGTAGATACATCATTGAGTGTAGATACAGCATTGAGTGTAGATACAGTATTGAGTGTAGATACAGCATTGAGTGTAGATACGGCATTGAGTGTAGATACAGTATTGAGTGTAGATACAGTATTGAGTGTAGATACGGCATTGAGTGTAGATACGGCATTGAGTGTAGATACAGTATTGAGTGTAGATACAGTATTGAGTGTAGATACAGCATTGATTGTAGATACAGCATTGAGTGTAGATACATCATTGAGTGTAGATACATCATTGAGTGTAGATACAGTATTGAGTGTAGATACAGTATTGAGTGTAGATACAGCATTGAGTGTAGATACAGTATTGAATGTAGATACAGCATTGAGTGTAGATACAGCATACAGTATTGAGTGTAGATACAGCATTGAGTGTAGATACAGCATTGAGTGTAGATACAGTATTGAGTGTAGATACAGCATTGAGTGTAGATACAGTATTGAGTGTAGATACAGCATTGAGTGTAGATACAGCATTGAGTGTAGATACAGCATTGAGTGTAGATACAGTATTGAGTGTAGATACAGTATTGATTGTAGCTACATTATTGAGTGTAGATACAGCATTGAGTGTAGATACAGCATTGAATGTAGATACAGCATTGAGTGTAGATACAGCATTGAGTGTAGATACAGTATTGAGTGTATATTGAAAATATCACAACTTGCACCATTCTCAAGTAATATGTCTAGTAGGGTGTGTATTATTTTAAGGAGTTTCTAGAAAAATAAATTCCGTATCCGAATTGGAACAAAGTGAGGTTTGACTCAACATACAACATATAAGTTCAGAACATTCTCATTTTTTGCGGCAGGCGCTAGTCATGCAGCTTAGTTCTCCCATACGAAACTATAGTTGTGATAGACATAGGGATTCAACACAAAATACAGTGAAAATAAATGTTCGAAGAAATCTTGTTTGCTTTAAAAATGTATTTAAAGTTTCTTGACTAAATCAAAGAACTATGGGATAAATATTGTCTAAGCTTTAAATGCCTTCATCGATTTGAAAGTTTTAAAATACGTTAATTTGAATTGAATATCTTAAGTAAAAACCTGTTTTTCTATGATGAATTATATTTTTGTGAAGGTTTAATACTGTAAATCAAATACATTTTGAGATAAGTGTTATACTAAATGCCTAATTTTAATTATGTCAAGGGTAATAACTCTGCTGCTGGACACATCCACACACAAAACCCCAGATGCACAATCTCACATGCTGGTTAACATTGCTCTTAAATTTCATGTCTATGGCTCATATACCCATCTCAATAGCTGTGACACAAGCGTCCATGCTTTGTATATGTAATTTAAGTAAGTCAATGACTGTCACTCTATTCTTACTGGAAACAAGCTATATACCCAAAGTTCACAACTTCCAATGATGGTTAACAATCTTGTCAAGTTACATGACTCTGGCTCTCATACTTGCTTTAAATATGTGCGACACAAAATTGCATGCTCATGATGACATACTTTCACAAAATCAAGGGCCATGACTCTACACTTACTGGGTACAGTCACTAACAAAATCCCAAGTGTACAACTTCACATTCTGGTTAACATTCCTGTAAGGTTTTGTGAAACTGGCTCCTATCCTTTTGGAGATATTTGCGAAACAAGATTTTGTGACGGACGGAAAATGGCAAATCTATATGCCTCCTTTCAAAGTGGGAACATAAAAAATACCCAAACAAACTAGTAATGTATGAATTGATAATGTTTTGTTTTGTCAACTAAATAAAATGATAAGACTAGATTCGGTATCATATTTAGAATCAAATACTAATCACTTCATCTCATTATCGTTTGTAATGTAAGAAGACACCACTTAATGTTTTTATTGATTTGACCTCAAATGACCTTGACCCATGCCCTTGGCTGGTAACATTGACTTCATTTTAGTCAATGAGCTGCAAACACATTCACGTATACATATAGAATGTGTGCTTAAACAAACGCAGAAAATGCATTCATTGGCTATACTCGTATATGCTATGCAAACATATAGATAGAGGTGGTACCTCGAAATTCCTTTTAATTGTACCATTATTCAAATTAGGACCCTAAATTAAGTTTTGTTATAAACTGCATGGAACACAGATAAAGACAAAACACTTACTTGTAGCCTAACCTTTGAAACACTTATACTACTGAACTTTTAACAAGATAAAAACATATTTTCAACATGTTTTTCATTTTCAACATGTAATAACCTTGACCTTTGGCAACAGTTCAATAGTAATGTTGACCTTGATTTTCTTTTAGTCTGTGAGCAGCAAATACATTTACATATACATGTATACAGAAACTGTGCTTACTCATTTCATGCAAACAAACGCAACATATGTATTTATAAGCTATACGCGCGTATTCTGCGGAAAATTGCAGATTGATGTGGTGTCACATAATTCCTTCTAATTATACGATTATTCAATTTTTGACCAGGAAATAAGTTTTGTAGTCAATCATATTGATAGTAGGTAGTGCAAAATACTTTTTGCTTGTCTACGGTCAAAACTGTGAAGACGAATTAAAACGACATTGGGTAAAAACGCGTTTTTATATTTTGTTTACATTTTGACCTTTAAATGCCCTTGACCGTGACTTTAATGAACTGCCTGTCACGGTCACTAAGATAGCTCTGTATCTGTACATAAATTATCACACACATTAAAATCAACACCTGTTTGCACTTAATAGATATAATCGTTACAGTTAGACTAGTCAAGGGTTCATGAAATGGCGGCCATCTTGGTCGCCATCTTGGTTTCCATGGAAACTGACATGGTGTCAACTGTCCACCCTCGCTAAAATTGAACTTCAGGTATCCCTCTACACGAACATACAAAGAAATGCTCTGGACAAAAAATTCACACAAATAAGTCCAGGGACTAGACTACAAGTACGGATGACGTTTACGGCCGAGGAAAACACTATAATAAGGCGGATTTTTGCTTTTCTTATCATTTTTATACCCGATAAAGCATGGCCTGTTTAGAAGAATTAATGTTAATCACCAACGATTTATAAAAGGCGTTCTTCGAGGTCCATGCACGTTTGCGATTCATTGATATTCATTCTTGATAGTCTTTCAGTTCAAACAGAAATGTCATGAGTACTTAAGAAGTGTGTATGCATAAAATTTCTTCAATATGTTCTCCAGAGAATATTGATATTTTTTCTGATCCGGCCATAACATTCCTGTGTGTAGTGTGTTTTAAAGTAACTAAGTGTGTGTACTAACCATGATTATATTTAAGATGGCATATATTAAATCTGCTTCCTTGGCTTAAACTTTCAAACGAGAAACTTGAAAACATTCACAAATTTATTCACACATAGCCTCCAACTTTATTACTGGAAAAAATATCATAATTTATTACGTCTGTCATTGTATACAGCTAGAATACATTCTTAGACTGACATCATATTATAAACATTGTGCCAAAGCCTCTGACAATCTCAAGGTTAGTGTACAGAAACATTTGAAAATCCCATAGTATGTACAGGTAATAATATCAAACAGTACCTTAAGTCGTATTAAGTAACCGAATCGACCTATACAACATAGACTGCTGACGACAATGTACCCGAAATCAAATGGGTTTGGCAAATGTTGCGCGTCTGAAAGACAACCCTTCCAAACAAACAACTTATAAGTGCTCCTGAGCAGGTGGAGCAGCAGAATGTTGTCATTAGTGGTTGGAAGTTTCTTTGATTTGGAAGCTTTGTTTTAAGGATATTTTCCACTCTTAGTTTGTTCAGAGATACACATCGATTCACACCACCTAAAAAACCAATGCATTTAAAACAGTCAATTCTACGATCCGGCAACAATTACTCTCCATCACCTATCAATACCATGTTCTGCAAGTTGCTGGCATTATCAAGCAGTACTTTAGGAGCACTCTTCTTCCCCATATCGAAGAAGGAGCTACCTGTGTCATAACCAGTAAGACAGTATGCCGACAACCGTATATTCATCTGCTCCAGAGACAAACTTTCTATGAAACTGTGAACTAAAACAAAACCTTGTGATGTCCGAGTATTGACATCTTCTACCATTGTTAAAGAATAACTCTTGTTCTCGTAAACTAATGTTACAGTGAATGAGAAGAACCAAAACATCGGCATCAGGACTAAATACCACGGCTCCTTTGTCTCCTTGACTACCTGACATAAAGTAATATTCTATTGTTGCATATGTTACTAAATATAGTAACACATTTGCACTGTACATAAACGTATATGGACAACAAGACGCCAATATCTAAGATCATGTGACCTGGTGTGCCGAATAACCGACATGTAGCATATTTGGAATACTTCGGGTGTCACGTCAATGTTTAGCGCATCGACATTCGAAAATGGTTGATCAGCCTGTTTGGACTTAGATGTCGATGTGTGTAACTAAAGTGTGTCAATTATGTGTGATAGACTTTTAGAATTTCAAACATTCAGTACGAACCATGTTAAAGCTATACATCTATACATTTTCTAAAAATGATGCAGATTCTAAATCATTTCTAAAATTTTCAATTAGTTCCAATGCATTATTCAGCGTTTTTATGTTTATCTTGATTCTGATAACATTAAGCAATTCACATATTGGCATACTAGATCGATATTAGCCCGAGGGCTTTACTCTCCTAGTATGCCAATATCGCAGTAAGGTACACCAGCTCTGTATAATAATCTCTTAGTATCAGATTCTTCTTGGTTAAAGCCTTGGTCATAAAATTAAGTGCATGAATATGATTTATCACATACCCGTGCATGTTTCTACGATGCAATAAATATCATATTGCCAGGGATATATTGCACAGTGTACATAAAATGCAAATGAGCGGAAACACCTGAATGAAATCGATACGCTGCTTATTTACAATTTACATATTATCAAGCAATTACAGCTTTTGTTTAATCAAAGCACCGAAAGTGCTGACAGCAAGGGGCTCACTGCAGATAACAGACGTCACTTTGACATATGTTTTACCTATCACAATAGTCTATCAAGAACACTTTGTTACGTCAGTATATTAAATAATATAAGAGTTAAACACACAATATTGTATATCAAGAATTGCTATAGACATTCAGAAAGATTGATGGAGAAGAAGTAAACAGATTCTTAAGGGACAGAATTCTAAAACGTTTTGATGGATGCACAGGAAATTTATGTCTTCCACATCTACAAATCATGAATCATAGTACTTGTATTATCAAACTGCATTGTAATATCTTGAAAGCTGAAGAAGTAGTTAGCCACACAAACTACATATGTTGTATATTGGACAGAACAACCAATCGACCGACCTACAGACACAAAGTACAAAGTATGTTTCCGTAAATCGTCGATATTCAACGGAACGATGACGGAAAATTGCATTTCCCATGATTTTAATATACGAATAATTATTCGTTGGATATATTATATGTTGCACTGTTTTCTTGTATACGTATCTCTGCCTACTGCTATCATCCGCCGCATACTGTACACTATCTTATAATATCATCTTATAATATCATCCGCTAGCTTGTTTTCTGTGCACTTCACGCGTGATACGGCTGTTGCGTAGGCAGACATTTTTTCTGTAATTTGCAATATTTAATCAAATCCTTTTTCTAGCTGATATCGCAAATGCTTACCGCTATTTTTTGTTATTTTTTCAGGAGTATGTAGACTTTGGCGCCGATGAGTGTCCGCGGAATTCGCCTACTATAGCAACTGGTCCTGACGAGCCCTGTGCTAAAAACTGCAATGGGTGCGCAATGTTTTATCAATTTCTTTTCACAGTAATCAATGTGTATTCGCGTATACAGTCAAACAACGAACATCTATTGTACGTGCAACTGTATTTCTTAATATAATCCCAATTCTCCCCATCATCAAGTATCAACAATCTTCTGTTACATATTTATTTCTTTATTAACTTACCAATTTACATAGTAATTACTTCTTACAAGGTGAATACACCTGTATGTCATATATAAGTTATTATGTTGGTAAACTTTACTATTAGATCTTAGAACAATATGTATTGAAATCACCATCGACATGTTATAGTTATTGTATTGTAATTCCGTCGCCTTTTTTTCAAGAACCCTGTAACTAATGTTTTGACTGTTTTGATTAGTTGGTATTGTTGAAACCGCCTTTCCAAGCTCTGTCCATCTGCACTACTATATTGTTCTGGAATGTGCATAACCAAAATAAAATGCAATTCCATAACCCTGTATGTAACTGTTCCCTACAGGAGGGTAAAACTTTAAAGTCGTTTTTCTCAAAAAGACTAAAACAAGTTGAGGGGTTCTGGAAATAATGTGACGAATTTTATGAAGAATAGTAGGCTCATTGCCTTTTTCTAAATAAACGTATCCATCTATTGTCACTGATGGGCATAATCTATACCTTAGTATAAGTCTGTCTTAAGGACCCATGTGTGTTTTTAAATGACAACACATTGCAACACTGATAATTGCTATATAATCAAAGAAATATAGACGTGCAAGTTAACCAGCATGAAACATCCACAGTCCGGTGATGTAATTGTTTTCACAAATTAATTAAAATACAATTTACGCTTCGTCAACAATAAGTTGAGGCAGTAGTGGTGCAGGATAAGATGGCGGTGGTGGTCGAGCATTTCTGGTTGTAGAAGCATCTGCTGTAGTGTCCGTGTTTCCGGAAGTGCTTGTAGATGCTACACTTGAAGTGACGTCATCGTCTATGGTTGTTTTTGAATTGTCACCAGATATATCTTCCTTTTTCGGGACTGCAAAATCAAATATCCTTACCATGGACGTGTTTCGGTCACAATCCATTTCGATATAAAACTTTTCGGAGAAAGGATTTTCAATTTCGTTATAATTTTCCTCAGGAGAGCTGGGTCGATCTGAATCACTTGAAAGCTCTTTATGTTGAGAGTCTGTTACGTCACATCCGGTTTCTGGTGGCGTGGCAATGGAGGTGAGTACGTCGCACGATAAAGACAAAGCCTGACCGATTACAGTTAAACTGTTCCCAAATAGTGATCCCAGAGACTTTCTGTGACCAGTTCCCGGGTTCGATCTATTTTCGTTTATCGCATTATTGGACATGGCTTTTATTGAAGCGAAAGTTGCCATTATTGGATCCTCATCCTCGTTCACTAACTCCCATAAATCACCTGTTGAACCACATCCTCTCATTACTACGACCGGTTCAACACCATCAAATACGGGGGCACTTGTGCGACATTTTGGTTTAGATTTCAAAAGTTTTTTCACTCTTCTGAGCGGACCGCGGGGGGATTTAGGCTCTTTGGTTTCTGTTGGTGATATCCTTGACTGTGGTAGCTGTTCAAGATTATTTGCCGACTCGCTGTTGGAAATAGAAAGATTTAAAACATTTCTGTCGCCAGATTTCTCATTTGAGTTTGCACCGTTTTCCGACAATTGTTCAAGATTTCGAATATCCTCCATTGATCTGGAAGTTTTCATTGGTCGCTGTGGTGTTAAGCCGGTAATATCAGAGTAACGCCGATCACGTGGTTTCGCATTCTTCACAAAGCGTCCCATGGTAAATAAGGGGCTCCGTGGAGGCTTCTTGTCCGGAAGTTGTTTTATTTCTTCGACCTAAAATAAGAAAAAATATTTTGTTTCGGTTTAAAATCGTTTTACAGTCGTATAGAGTAAATTGGTTTTGTTTCATGTACAGGAACGGGACACATAATATCATTTTACTAAAAATGCCCTACTATATAATAAAGGAATAATTCTTGGCACACTTTTGGTAAAATGACATTTTGTGTCTGGTTTCGTGACTTTATGTTGATATAGAGAACAAAATCGAGTTGCAGTCATGGCAACTCAAACGTCTCGACATTATGCTTGCCTCTGTTTAAATACACTGTAAGGGGGGGGGGGGGGGGGGGGGGGGGGTAACACGGAGCTTTATTTGTCCCAATCTGCGTACAACATGGTTTACACTTAGGTTGCCAATAACCAAAACCAATAATAAATTATTTACAGAATGTTTCAATATTACAGCGTAGTTACATTTAAAGAGAATAAACCTGTACATTTTATGTTAAATTTTAATAAACATGAGCATTGTTCGAAATACTGGTGCGTGGAGCATTAACACATAACTTAAGATGTAAACAAACTGAATATTACGTGCCCTTGTAAACAAAGAACCAACAATGAACTGGCTCAATATTGAACGATTCGTTCATCTTTTGAGATACTTTATTGTGTTTTTCTTAGAATGTATTTTTAACGAATATATTTTAAAATTACGGTTGAAATGTTGAATTGTCAGTCTATTATCTTAAAATCACTACACGTCTTAGTTCCCTAGATTGTTGTGAGAATTTGTCTATTCGGTTGTTTAGTGAAAACCAGATTCATAATTAGTTGAATCATCTGCATAGAAATCAACAATTGTATCGCATATAAAAAATGAATCAGTAAATAAATAAAACTTACGCGTCGTAGTCCATCAAACGTGGAACTCAAATCAGTGGCATCAGTCGCCGATATAACCCGAGCTTTCTGCATAAGGGATTTCTTCACCAAGTTTTTGGTGATTGATTTTGGCGGTCTGAAAACTCTATCTGTCGGTACCAGAAGGGGTTTGATACGGTCCACATCTCCATTCTATAAAGTAAAATAAAATTGTTGCGAGCAACTGACCTCTCATGTGTCATATTGAAATGATCATACCGGTACATTAAACGTTTTTTTCAATATCCATCTCAAAACTTTTGTTACTTTTGTATTTTAGATACGCAGTAATTTCCTGAGATAAAACTTTGTTAAGAATGTACTTCTATGTTAAACTAAAACTTTTTAAAATTTATTTTTCTGTTTGATTTAGTCAATAGCTATTATAGCTTATGATAACTTTGTTGTAAAAATCCGACTAATCCGATAAATGGCCTTCGGTCCAAGCATGTATAGTTGTCTTTGTTTAATGTACTATGAACTATATTCTTCAATCGGAACACCTCGTACAATTCTACGTACAAATGACCGAGGTGTTACGATTGCTATGCTCTAATGCAATTGGTCACGTGATTAACGAGTATATCCGAGGTCTGGCATATTTTAATTTATTCCAGAACTGGAAGTTCTAAAACTTAGCAATGAGGTCATTCTCAAAACCAAGCATATGATAGGTTGTTTTGGGGCTCAGGTTTTAAATTGACCAATCGCAATGTTTTATTATAGTCTCAAATGTCAGTTTTATGACCTCATACCCGGGCTTTTGTTTGCAGACGAGCACTTGCAAATTGTGACTTACTTGTAAATATTCCACTGTTTTGTTTATCATCTGTCTTTGAGTATCGTCTGCGTCGTGTAAGGCTTCTTCCAGTAACTGTCGCGCGTCTATCGTGTTACTTTCATACATTCGAGCTAATGCTAAGTTATGTAAAACCTGAAACAAAATAAGTTGTCTTTAATTCACGCTGACACAAAATGCACACATTTCTGGATACAGCTGGTGTTTGAGCTTAATATTCACGAAAAGTTTGAATTCGTGCTGAAATGAATTAACACAATTTAAATATACATAAATAGAAAAATAGACAGTCCCTATAAGCTGCGATCTACAGTATCAGTATTTATGCATAGGGCCCCTACATATATTTATTTCAAACATCATATTCTTTATTTCTACAGTCTGATTGGCACTGCATGTGCACTGTTCATATGTTGCCGACGAGTGAATGTTTCGTGCACGAGTATCATTCATTATACAAGCAAGTTGTATTCCTAAACAATCAAATAAGAAATTTCTTCGAAAGACATATTACTTTCTATTTCGGAGCTTTTTGGGAGGGTGGAGGGGGGATTGACTTTTCGCATTTTCTGCTCGATCCAAGTAACATGTCGTGAAAGTAGATTGTCTCGTTAGTTTTCAAAATCTGTAAATACCGTGCTAAAAACTCCAGTACTCAACAGACATATTTATCATCTCAAAACCCCAAACATAATGATACATATATTATATATACGCAAGAGAACGACCGAACAGCACGGAAATGGCCGAACTGCACGGAAATGACCAAACAGCACGGAAATGGCCGAACAGCACGGAAATGGCTTAACAGATCCGAAATTGAATACCTGATAACTGTACATACATCCTAATAGACCCAGAGGTTTATAATTGATTTGGTTGTTTCCTCGCATCAGCGTTCTTGCTTTCTCGATGTCTGGTATGGCTTCCTTTGTTCTGAAAGTAAAACCGATAACAACACTTAACTCATAGAACTTCAAATACTGGGGCATTATTCACATACGCTTCAAGTCTGAACCTCAGACTTAGACTTTAAATTTTCGAAACTTTTCTTAGCAGCATTTAATTTTGTTTTCATTAAATATAAACAAATGTTGTCTGAATAACTGTTGTTTCTCACTCTACACTTTTGCAAAATTTTATTAAAATCTACATTGATATAATTACGTGGGAGCAAAACGAACATTTAACATTTAAAAGTCCAAGTTTCAGACTTTCACTTTTTATGAATAAGATCCCACGAAGCCCAATTAAGTACAACGTTAAAACTCTATAGCCAATTAGGCTTACACCGAAATGTTATTGTAATTATTGCCATACATGTATATGGCAACAAAGGGAGAAACAAAAAGAAGTTACACATCACGTTAGCGGCTTTTAAAATGAAATGATAAAATAATCATACGGTATCAGTGACTTGTATCAAGACTATCTGGTGTGTAGAATTGATGTGCGGTAACATATTCGGTCATAATCCAAATAATGGGCAATTAAGAACAGCGTGATCACTTTTTCCTTGTCGCTGCCCCACAAAAAAGGGGGATGACATCCATAATTTATCACATCCAAAAAATAAGCCAACCCGATAAGTCGAAGGAGCAAGGATAACTTGGTGCATGATTAGTCTCGTTAGTACGTTTAAGTGACCGTATTAATATTTTGACTGGTCGCTGTTAACCAAGATTTAGATGGGTGGCAGCTATGAAACGCCGGATGATAAAATGAGCCAGTCTGATAAGCAGAATGGTGAAGGATATCTTCGTCTATGATATGACTACGTACCTTTTCTGTAGCAGAAACAGAGAACCTCGCTGGAAGTACGCTATCGCCAGATATATATCATTTTCTACAGCATTCGTCAGACACTGAAATAGTATACAGTATCCACGTAACATATTAAGCAATTTTCATACTATATAACTGACGATGTCGTTCTACCAATGTCCAATACTTCTAAATATATACCGGTCACAACAGCTAACATGCCTGTCTGTATTTGATGCACAACATTATGACGAAGTGGACTGAAACGGTGAACGTTATTTTAACAGGATTACTTCTTATTTTCGATTGTTCAATTCATTTGAATAACTTATTTATGATATTATTTTTGCGACTTACACATTTTATACATACATGTATGTCTTAATGGACATGTATTGTGCACTGCTATATACATGTACGTCTTTACAATATAATGTATAATGTTATCATGAATTCTCTAACACATAGAAGCGACATGCCAATAGTACACAGTGCGCGATGTAGGGCTATCAATGTTATATTTTTTCGCTTCTTTCACTTTATATCAATTTGAAGTAATTTACATGTTTCGGGAACGAGAAACAGAAAACAATTTGAATTTAGTTTGCCTAATGAAGTACATTAGGTAATACCAAACGCGTAGCAAACTTCGTCTTCTTTCCTTACTGTAACGTAGAACATCTAATTACGAGTGTTGGGATTGTTTAGTGTCATGTCAAATGAAAACCTATCTATACGTGAATTAAATGTACAGTAAAACATCATTTAAAGGCCACCTCATTAATAAGAGCACCTCATTAATAAGACCGCCTCAAATTTAAGAACACAATTTTCAAGTCCATTTTCACTGCTTTTGCTCTTTATTCAACTTCAATATTAAGATCACCTCAATATAAAGACCTGTTTTCAAGGGTCCCAATGGTGGTCATAGTGTTGAGGTTTCACTGTAACTATACTTTACTGTAATATAATACTTGAGGAAAGGTAGAGGAGAGCACACGATGTCAGTGTAGAGAAATGTTATATGATCTACCCAAACAAATAGTGCAATGTAACTACGTGACTTTGGTCATGTTACTTGGATGATAATGATATTTACCAGTACATACGTATTGAGTCATTTCGTACTTCATATCCAGTCAACTATGACACAAACTGGTAAAATAATTATATGCACGTACATTCCATTTAATTAAGAGTTAAATGCCAGTTTATTTATTTGAGAGGAATGACATATATTATATACGAGTAGAAAGCAGTCAGATATGACAGTAAATGTCTAAAATAAGAGAGAATAAGTTGCTTCAGGGAACACCACATACATAAGACAATGCCTCTCCACACAGACCTCCGGGGGGAAACAACAGTGCATAAAACGAGGCGCAAGGGTAAATACGTAAGGGAACATGGGCGCAAGGAATGGCCTGGCCGACCATAAGGAATAACTAAGAAGAATAAGAGAATCATCTGCAACGGTCGATTGTGAATGAAGAGATGTACCCATCGATTGAATGTTCAAAATATACCTAATACGCCAAATAATAGACGAACACCCACATACGTATACATTACCTTGACGATGACTGCCTGAGTAAAGAAACGAACAAAGAGATACTCAACTCGAAGTACTGTCTCTTCGTCTTTATTTTGGAAATTATGTAGTTATACTATTTGTAATAACGGGTTTGTTGGATGAGCGTATTTGAAGGGGAGTCATGTTTCAGGTGGTTTTTAATGGAATGCGTCAATATATAAAAATACAGTTAATGATACACTATAAACTACAATAGGGTATTTCTTTCAGAAAAAAATCAGTTTAAAAGTATGATTCACGAAAAGAGAGTCTAGATCTTTGTTTCATATCAGACGTCATGCTGCGCGCGCTGTTGATACCGATCACACGTATATCTAGTGTATTCAAAATTATAGGAAAAAGTTGACCATTTTTAACAAATATCGTCAAAAAGGAAAAGACAATAGAGCACCCACATTAAATGTAAAGAAGTGCGTTCACTAGTACACATTTTGAACTCATATATATTTGCACACAGTATCTACCTCTATTGGAAAGTATTTGAATTCAGTGATATTGTTTTAGCCCCTTCTTATTTCAATGTTAAAAAGGTGATCTTAAAAACCTCAAATAGCACAGTGATGCGGAAATCGCAGCAACATAATATTAACACCATCATAAAGTGAACGGTCTCTAACATTTGTTTGCGCATTTTGATTTATCGCGGTTCGAAGATATTTTCCTTCGATAATATTATAGGAAGTTGGTCGGACCACAGTGACACGAAAGTTAGGTATGTCTCGTACAACGGAAGCCTAAGGGCGAATTTGTTTGTACCAAACCGGTTTGAATCCAAAACTGGTTTGTCAAACCTTTCATTTGTTTTAACTAACTGGTTTCAAACTAAAACAAGTTTCTGTATTTGTTAATAACAAATCTTAAACTGGTTAATCAAACTGACCGAACTGCCTCCAAGTGTGGTTTGTCTGGTTTGATTTATCCGAATAATCGTATACTAGTTAAACAAAATGGTGGACTGATTTTATGGCGGGTGACCGTGCCACTCATATGTGGCACAATTCTTAAAAATTAATGTTTCTTTACTACATGGGAACCTGGCTTTAAAATTGTCCACTCTGTTACGTTGCAAAACAGACGTTTGAAAGTTCTTAACTCTGATTTTCTTATCACGCACCAATCTGTCTGCAATCTCGCACAATCAAAATCACGTGGGCCATTTTTCATTGACTAAACCATCTGTTTGTTTGCAGACCAATCTTAATCTTAACTGGTTTAAGTTTTTCAACCAAACTACAACAAAACTGAAACCTCAAACCTGTTCTGTTAAAATATTTCAAATATTCAGAGGTGTTTATACTTTATTAAAATTAAAACAATACCTTCAATGCTTTGTCGACATCACCCAGTTTTATATGAGCACAAGACATATTATAATACATTTTAGAAGATAGGTTTGGATTTTCAGCATAAAGTCCGAGAGCATCCGAATATCGACCGGAAGTATGTGCCACAAAAGCCAAGTTCCATATTTTAATTGATTCTTTCAATTCACGCAGATTTACCTCCATCATAAAAGTTTTAATGATTACCGCACCAAAAACACTCGGTGAATAAATTGCTATTAATTATGTGGCTACATGTATTCAGAAGTCACACATAACAGCAGCCTGCTAGAAATTTCGAATCTTTATAATAAAATAGTATCCCAAAAAATCAGAATATCAAATGAGCAATTATAAAGTGTTGTTTAATGAAGTCGGTATTATACAGATTCATGAATTCAGATAAACATCTTGCAACCCGGTCGCGAATAATATGTCGTAAACGTGTACACAACTCGAGGATTGTTAGTCTGGTGCAATGCCAAACTTTTGAGGTCCACTACATGCGCTGGACTTAAAATTAGACAATCATTGATTGGTCGATTATACTCTGGTAATGATTGGTGGATTATACACGTGTAAGATGTATAATACCGAGTCATTCCGTACCTTCCGTTCCCGCTAAATTGACTATGAAACATTATTAAAATTTTGAGTTACTTCGTTTGAAACAGGAAGAGATTACCGCGCGATAAAAAATAAGGTTAAGGTTTAATAGATTTCTTATAATGGTAGCATTGTGATTATATTATATAAGCAAAACATATCTACTTCGCTATGTCAAAAAGAAATTCTACAAATCTGTGAAAACTACACTGTACTTATATTACTATTTATGTTAAATATTTGTCTGACTTTTTGTAACTACCATCATATTTCATTTTACATCTTCACTATGCTCTGATGACTATTTCTCTCTCACCGACTATATATGTGGCAAAAAATGTGTCAAAAAATGTATTGTATTGTATTGTATATTATGTTAATATGTGACAATGCTGAAAAGATACAGCTACGGATTGTGTTATTCGGACAGCAGATATCCGGAGAGACTAGAAAAAATGAAATATTTATTTATATCACGGACCTATGAACTATCATTATGACTGGTTTATAGGTCCATGTTTATACATGTATCGGCTTTACTGGGAGGGGGCAGACATTAGACATTAATGAAAAGTATAGCCCTAGGAGAAACACAATGTTACAACTTAAAATATGTTTGTTTTACATCAATATGTGTTGAATGATTTATAAATGATTTGAGAAATAATCCTAATATTGTAATGTCTGTCCACTCTCTAAATTATTTAACAGACTATTTTGTCAATTTCAAAACAAAATATTTACCACATGGACTTTTAACAAATATTTTTTATGTCAGATTATAAAAGACATTACAAAATATCCTTATATTTTCCAAAGGATGTCAATTTTGTGCATTTTTTGTCGCTGTAGTATAAAATATGTCCATTCCAATAAGACACTTAGCTATGATGTTGATTTTTCTTGGATCATTTTTGGTCTGTCACAGACGGTTTTGAGTACTATTTTCTTATCAGGAAACCAGACAGGCGAAAAATGCAGAGTCAAGGTATGACCACAAAGAGAATTCAACGCAAAATCGCTTGGAAGACAAATTACATTACGTTTATTATTGTCGGTCGCCATTTTGTAAAGCGCATGTCTAACGTAGTTACAACGAGCCCCTGTTGCTAAGTTGGGCGTGGCTACAGTGCGAATGAGGAAGGGTCAATTGATATACAATAAAACCTCATTTTAAGACCACCTCAATAACAAGACCTACTCAAAATAAGGACTGGTTTGGGCTTTATTATACCGCAATATTAATACCACCTCAATATTAAGACTACCTCAATATTAAGACCAGTTTTTATTGTATCCAAGGGTGGTCCTATTATTGATATTTACTGTATATATATATGTATTATATATATTATACGGACAAAGGGAACATATCACGGTTAATATATATAGGGAATTTCTACAATGCGGTGCATACAGACGTCGGTTCAATCTGTTAACTGAAAGTCAACGTATCACTGTGATTAAAATTCTCTCAGCTTTCCAAATTTATCATTAAACCAAGACATAAAGAAATTATTAATATATAGCTTTTTTGACAGGTGGATATTTATTTACCTCTAATGTATGAAGAGTGGAATAGAGTGAATATCTGATTTAAAACATAGCGTTAGATTTCATTATTTCTTTCTCAATGACCTGAAAAAAGTTCAAGAACCCCCATCCATTTTCTATACAACTATTTATCAATGTAAAATTGAGTACATGTATTTTAATTATATTATGTATTCGTTTTGCTTTATTACTTCCTTCATGTTTCTATAATTGTTTCTTAATCAAAGATAAATGTGTTGCCGATTTTTGTCCAATTGAGGACTACTAGTTTGTAAAAACAGTCTCTGCTGGAAAGCGCCGAAACACTCAGTGAAAGGGGCCTCCATCTGAAGATGGAACCAGCAGCTGTTTGTTCAACCAACTGTATTTCAAGACTTGCAATTGAAGCGTGTTAGTTAAACACTCGTTCAATATATGAACGTGAACTGAATTTTGTTGACGGTCCAGGAAGCGATGAATGAAATTGGTATTGATATAATTGCACACTTTCAATAAGAAATGGGATTAAACTCTATGAAGCATGAAAACTGATTTGGTGCGGTTTTATACTTTACGTTATGTGACTGAAGTTTGAGAGTTGAAATTGAAGTGTGTGATGTAACTTGCGTAACATTTGTAAATATGATTATGTTTACTGTAGAGCGATGTGTAGGACTACTCGTAATAGAATGCACGTGACTGACATTCAGTTGAAAATCATTACGAAAAATTAATGGGGCTCGCAATTCTTCAGTGTTTACGTATCGACAGACAAATGAACCGCAGTACAGACATTGATTTGAACAACATGCATTTGTATTTACGTAAAATTGCATATATCTTTAGATTTAGATTGGTACAATGACTTCCGATATATTTTATAAATCCCCAACAGGTTAGAAATGTCACACAGCCTAACGCGTTTCCTTAGCTGTAATCGTGCGCAGACATAGGGTTTTCCTTTCCAGTAAAGAGTTCCAAGGATGAGCACGTGATCTATTATGTTGTCGTAAACTAGTTCAAACATTCAAAGTCATTCAAAAAACATCATAAGTTTTAAAAATTCAATGGAATTTCAAAATAACAAAATACCTTCAATGCATTGTCGACGTCACCAAGTTTTTCATACGCACATGACATATTGTAATATATTCTCCCAGATATATTCGGAAGTTCACGGTATAAACCGACAGCATCCGAATATCTACCGGAAGCATGTGCTGCAACAGCAGCGTTCCATGTTTTCATTCCTGCTTTCAACTTTGGCTGAATTTCCTCCATTATTTGCAAAATTACCACACTTGTACAAACTGCACTATTAATCACAAGTTAACCGTCTTTTTCTATAAATTCCGAAAACGTTTCTTTATTATCGTTATAACATTCGCCTTTGAGAGTATCTACCCGAATAGAATCACATTTAAACTACCGTGACATACATTAGGTCCACTGGAGTAGAACGTTTTAAACTTGATTTCACTTCGCAAATGATTGTATATTTACGTATAGCCTTTACGTGACTTTTTACAATATCACATTTTTTTGTCATTGAAATTAGGTATTCATTATAATACTATGACCGTGTTTTAGTCTCGCGGTACTAAACTCGTCATATATGCGATATGTCCATTGGCCGTAATTCGCGTTTAACACAATCCGATGCAATAGATGTATATACCACCCAATAGGATTAAACTATATTCTTATTTGTTAAGTACTTCACGATTCCTTTGTCGAAAATAAGGAAATATTTACAGGTTATATTAATCCACGTCCATTAATCAGCATTTTTCAGCACAAGAAAAAAGTCACTTCCAATTCAGACGTGGTCAGTTTTAAAATATCGACTTTACGTAAATATTTGGATAGGTAGATCTCTTAAACTGATTGAACGCAATATTACATTGAATCGTTCGTTTTATATTGAAGTAAGAGTGGTATAAATGTTACACTTATATAATATCTTTGTGAAAAGCTAGTAAGACAATTGTGAAACTAACACGAGGCAGGTGTCCGGCAATCATCACACACAGCCAATAATTTTTATACTTGAAATCTATAAAAAAAACCCATGTTTTCACAGTATGTGCTAAGTTAAACTAAACCTTTTCTATATACTTGTGTCAAGTTATATAACACCGATATTTTATGACAATATTAATCCCAAGTAAGTAATGGCTAAGCCGCCTATTCTTTATACATATGTACATGTATGACTAAATGTATACGCTACTTGGTATCCATTGTACTCCCACTAGTCATGTATATATTTCTTCAACATGTTGTATAGAATAGATTTTTGTTTGCTATAAACATTGTAATATGTTTTATGCAATAAATTATATTGTATTGTATTGTATACTCCGCGACAAATAAAGGGTCACTGATAATTGTATTATCATTTTCACAGCTTTATAGCGTGTTTACTTAGCTACTTATATATTTAATAAAACGTCAGACACAGACACAGACACAGACACAGACACAGACACAGACACAGACACAGACACAGACACAGACACAGACACAGACACAGACACAGACACAGACACAGACACAGACACAGACACAGACACAGACACAGACACAGACACAGACACAGACACAGACACAGACACAGACACAGACACAGACACAGACACAGACACAGACACAGACACAGACACAGACACAGACACAGACACAGACACAGACACAGACACAGACACAGACACAGACACAGACACAGACACAGACACAGACACAGACACAGACACAGACACAGACACAGACACAGACACAGACACAGACACAGACACAGACACAGACACAGACACACGAAATGTTGTATATTTGTTATTAGCTACATGTAGATCATGATTCTTGTGCCGAATTTATCGAATTAAAACTCGGTGCATTGAGTCCGGGTGGGCACATTCGCTATTAGACTCTTTCCAATCAACAAGATCATCTTGAAGTACTGATGTTTTTGCATCATCACATTTATTGAATTTACTTTTTCAATCTGATGATTTATGACATATAAGAATAAATTATTATGCCAGGTATCCACGCTATATTTGTTGAAAAATTCAGCAAGATCAGACTAATATTGACCGAGATACGGTCATATTTATATCTGCACACGTATAAGCTTTGTTAAGTGTACCTCGATATGCTAGTTTTGAACTAGGCTTTGTAAAAATATTATTAGCCAACAATTGAACCAGACTTTTGTAATAATACCATACATGGTGACCTGATTGAAGAAGACACGATACTATACATTAAACCGTGTGGTATACGAACTCCGAAATATTTGGGCCTTATACACCTTTCGAATTTCAACGTTAAGAATAAATCGACAAGAGGAAAACTTTAGTTTGTTGATTCAAATGATTAAACTTTATTTTTTCAATTGAACGCAATGATTAGGATAAGGCTTAAAAGGCTTTGCAAATATTGTACAAGACTTGAACATGTTAAGGAGGGCACGATTTCTCTGTTTTAATCCAAAAACCGGCGACTGTGCCAACTCGAAATATTTCGCGATTACACATTTTAAACAATATTATAATAAAAATACCTTCTCCCGCAATATTTATTTATCATATACTTATGTATTGTACAATTGTGTTTCTTATACAAGATGCATTGATTCTCTAATTGTAATTGCCTCTTTACCATTGTATTATTATTTTGTATATTATGTCTGGGACCAATATATACATATTATATTAATATATATATTGGTCCCAGATTATGTACTAATGTTGTCATGTTTACATGAACTGTGATATGTAAATAAACTGTTAAACTGGCTACACTAACTGACTGGGAAGGCCCGGATCCAGACAATCCTGGGACGGGGGCAATCTGAGACCAAAGGTCTCGCGCTTGAGGCTTGCATCACAGAGTGGAGGGGGTAGGTACAGAAGACCACCGGGGTTCTCCCACGGAAAAACTTTCACGGAAAATGTTTTACATTAACTGAAATATATAAATAAACTGTAAAACTGGCTATACCAACCGACCGGGTGCTATTTTGTCTTCATTCTTGGTGTGATAAGTAATGTAAGTAAATGTTCGGACAGTCCAATATATCCTCTGGCTATTTTTTTTACGACTGACCACAACAATAGGCTTTAAAATTTGTATGAATGAGTCTCCTGATTGTACATAGATAAAATAAATGGTGTGCTTACAGTATACACATGGTTTGCCAGATGCCTCAGGCTGAATCAATTAAGTGTGCAAATTAATGAAAATAATCCATGCAAATAAATGTTACCATGGAAACGAAAAATGTAGTCGACATAAAATAATATATCAGAAAATATGGATATCTCGCGTTAGTTTATCATTTCTAGCTAATTACTTCCGCAGTTCCAGAGGAATCCATATTATTGGTGTGAGTGCTGTGGGGATGTCACAATATTCATCATCATGAAATCCTGTTAGTTCATTGACGTGTATGAGGTGTTCTTTCTTCCGCAAATTGTCGACAATGAATGAAGAAGTGAGGTAGGCAATGTCACATACAAAGCTCGTTGCCTCCGCAAAGGCACGTATAATGTTTTAAGTGCACATTTGTCGTGATAAACCAATTATATTGTAATAAAGATGCGATTATTAGATGGAACAGAATCAGACAAAACTTTTCCTGACGATAACAATTTTCTGTGACATAAGACACGTACAGTAAATAACTGGCAAAAATAACACAGAAGTGAAAACATACTAAATGTACTTTCCTTCATTCAGACCTATACCCTAATTTTTTAAACCAAATGTACAAACTGTCTGCTTACGAATACTGCTAACATTCACAAGTCATAACCAGCAGAATCAGTGACCAATCAGAATGGCTTTCCTTGTAATTTAGTATCACGATAGCCGTGTCTGATTCAAGAGGCGATGAGGTGGACTAGTGGCGAAGTGGTTAAGGCTGCTGACTACAAATCTGAAGATCATTAGTTCGATCCCTCGTCTAACCGGGAAGAAACAGAAGTTCAGTGTTTCCCACCTAACATAGTACTGGTATATAACCTGGACAGATAGATGCTCGGAAATGGTTACTGTACGCTGGGTCTCATCGGCACTGTGCAGAAATAGTCTTTGGTTTTAAAAGTGTTTGTTTGACTTATACTGCTCTACTGCCCTTCGGCTTCAAAAAGTATATTTCTGGTGTGAGGGGGGTATACCGGGATGAACAAAGTACCTTAAAGTACGTTAGAAATACATACGCGGCGAGTGTCTATCTCATAAAAATCAGTAAGTTGAGGTGGTGCTCCTATCCTGCGCATTTTGACATTTCGTAATAACAACGCGACTTAATAAATCTGAACTATCACATTTCACTTTCACACACAAAACAGGAAGAAATGCGGTGTAATAATTTTGTTCGCCGGGATTATTTTTACCCGGAATGTAATATCATACACACATTTATTGCCTTACAGTGATGCATATATGAGGATTTAAGCGCAGTCCTGTCTTAACCCCCAACACCCTCCTTTTATGTCCACTCCTCGTTTTTATTTTCTTCCGTAACCTAGACACCTGCGTGAGAAGGCCCTGTTTTGTGAATGTGACATTCCATGTGTGATTTTTTCCTCATTTTTACAACATTAGTGTGTACCCATCTCATTACAATCAGATCAACCACAGCTCGATACATCTACACGCACATTACCTTACAAAGGAAAGTATTGTAGCGTATTTTGATATCCATTTAATGACTGAGTATCCATGCTAACACAACCCTTTGATTGTGTATACAATATCAACATCAGTATCAAAATACAATTTGTTTTACAATCATGTACAGTGATGCATTTTTCAACTCGGTTTATCCTACGTATCAGCTTGATAGAAATCTTTATCCAAGATATTGAGGTATGGTTTAGAGTGAAGAAGAACAAATTCAGTCAATTATTTATCACTCACGTTACACGTACTTATTTGGAAAAAATATGACAATATGAGAAGTGGCCAATAGATGAAATCCGGAATTCGCTTAAAACAATTACTGGGGTACAAACAAAATACAATTTAAGATCTATTGAAGTTCAGTCGTACCTTAAATCCTTCCTTTGTTTTTTCATTGCGAGTTGAACACGAAGTTAACAGTACATTGTTGTTTGTATCGCAGAATTAGAGGGAACCTCCCATATTTATTCCAATCGTGAGTAGATCTATTAGAAAAGAATTTGAGCGTGTGTATGAGAACAAACAATGTAACAAGGATGCAAAGCGAACGCAATCAAACGGACATGCCAAAATATTGGACTAAAAATGATGACTTGCGTATACAAAGTATATATCATAAGTTCGTACAAAGAATACTCTGATATAAAACATTCAAAACGCTGACACCAATGATACATTTGATTCGTAGATATATGGTCCATTAAAAGGACGAGTACATTTGATTACTGTCTTTGGTTCACGTCGGTCACGTCAGTTCGTGATTGTTATACGATTTATACAAATCTGTACTTTAAACATCGATAAGTTTCTGTTTGTTTATCGGGTATTTCATGTTCTAAATAATGACAGTGTTATAATTTGGAACATAACGTATGCGGGTAGTTCTATTTATAGTTAGATTGAATGGTGTACGTGTGCAACGAGTCATGACTTCCATTGAATTTGTATAATAATTCATAAATCGTGCACCTTCTGTTGAATGAATGACATGAATTGTTTTGTTAATACTAGACAAAAGTGTTTGCACACGTAATTTTGTTGGTGAATCATGGGGGCTTTTACCGCTCACGTGAACTACGTGATTAAGTGCACATGTAGATATTTTCGATATTAAAGAATTATTTAAACAAACTAAGCAAATTAAAACCTACCTCAGCTTCTTGTGGCTTTATATTTTGACTGATTTAAACCATTTTAGCAAACAGTGACATTCATGACATTTATAACGCATTCATAGAGTACATTTCCTGGGTTACTAACCAGTACTAGCATGTTCTTCTTATTAAATGCTACTCCCAACTTTTCCGCATGCAAAAAAGATGTGAGACAACTATCAGTTGAAATACCGTAGATTACAGTCAGAAATACCTTCTGTTCTGAAGGCCGATTATCTTTCACTTCAGTCATTGGCGTTGACAATTATTTTATATAAAAATTTTTTTACAAGTTTTACAAGTTTAGTTCCAAACAACCAGAAGGTCATAGACCCATGTGGTACATATAAACATACTTTTATATAAACATTTACATTATTTATACATTTACACATACAATTAACATACATTTACACATACAATTAACATACATTTACACATACAATTAACATACATTTACACATACAATTAACATACATTTACACATACAATTAACATACATTTACACATACAATTAACATACATTTACACATACAATTAACATACATTTACACATACAATTAACATACATTTACACATACAATTAACATACATTTACACATACAATTAACATACATTTACACATACAATTAACATACATTTACACATACAATTAACATACATACTTGCACATATACATACATTAGGACAAAACATGATTAGAACAAATATACCAGAAGATCATAGACCCATGTGGTACATATTAACATACTTGTACATAAACATTTACCTTACATAAACATTTACACATACAATAAGCATATACACACATAGGAACAAAATAAGAACAAACATACCACATATGTAATTCAATTAAATATATATAAGATATGATCGTCACATTTGTTGTATTTCAGGGAGCATACCCAAACCTGTTTTAGTTTAGGTATATAGGCGGTTGACAGTTAACACAGTTTATACGTATGCTCCAGCATGTTCATTTGGGACATTAAAAAAATGACAACTTCCGCCAAATCGGCATGCAAGTTTTGATATCTACACTATTTCATTGAAACCTAATAAGAAGGTAAAACTCACGAGTATATGACGAAGTGATTTCTCATTCAATTGTGGGAAGGGTTTTACTTAACGCTGACTATTGGTAGGTACAGGAGGGGCTGTCCCCCGGATTTAAAAAAAATATTGGAATGAATTGGTGGCACCATACTTAAAACAAGAGTATAGTAGCAGCATGTACATGTTCAAATTTGTGTATCATTACTAGCACAGTATATCATGTACATGTTCAAATTTGTGTATCATTACTAGCACAGTTAAGTATACCATATACATGTTCAAATTTGTGTATCATTACAAGCACAGTATATCAAACATACATGTACATGTATGTTCAAATGTGTGTATCGTTACAAACACAGCATATCAAATACATGTACACATTTAATTTGTGTATCATTACAAGCACACTAATTATCAAGTGCGTTTAAAAACTATCATAGTGTGTAATTTCTCATTTGTGACTCCCACACCAAATGTGCCCGTATCTGTTAAATCCATATCTATTACGTACATTAAAATATGTAGATATTGTACATATTGATGGTCTGACAATTCCTCTTATATAGATGTCTTATATATCCATTTATGTGCTCCTAAACAAGTGCACAGTATTTAATTAAGCATTTCTGAGATGAATGTGCATATGCAAGATGTAAACTACAAACACAGTTGTTGTATTATCATAGTTTGTTCATCAGAGACTACATATTACCAACATTTGCAAAAGGTACATGCCATTGTAACATACGATGGAACGATAAACTTGTCATAGCACACTACAATTCTGAAATAAAACATGGCTTAGCGATACAAATGAATGCGGACGACCGACATGAAAAATACTAATAATGAAGTGCTCAGCCTACCCAAAAGCTCAAGGAGATTCAAAGAGGTAAACGATTAGCAAATGCAAAGGCAATATAAGACTTAAACGTTAATGAAAGGTGAAATAGAAGAATCGCCTTCGAACAGACTGTGAAGAAGCACCACTGCGGTTTAACAAACAAACAAATATGTTTCAAAAAAGAGAAAACCCTGACTGTATTGCTCATTTTGTATACTATTAGTTTACAGCTGTAGTCTTAGTCCGTCCGGCTAGCTTAGTTGGTAGAGCGCTATGCTGTCATCCGACAGATCCAGGATCGATTCCCGGTAGGCTATGTTCTTCCGTGACATTGGCTACAGTCATGTCCTCCACATGTGAAGAAAGTGTCAGTTGATTGCGGAAGAGCAAGTTAGAACTGGTTGTTAATTCCAGAAAAACTTGTTAGTTCAACTGATCGCCGTATATGATTGTAACAATATTGAAAAAAAGGCGCAAAGCTTGATGAAAACAAACAAACAAAACTCCCTTGGTCATTTTGTCTACGCCCGCTGCTGCTCTGTGTACGCTCACGACTTCACGAAATTAGCATTCTGTATACGCCCACTGATTGGACTATACGATCAATGCTATACTTGTATACGCTCACTGATTGGAATATACGCTCATTGCTGTACAATCATACGCCCACTGATACGATCGGTGCTGTACAAGCATACGCTCACGGATTGAAATATAAGCTCATTGCTGTACAGTTATACGCTCACTGATTGGAATTTACGCTCGTTGCTGTACACGCATAAGCCCACTGCGCTCACTGCTGTACATGTACAAGCATACGCTCCTGATTGGAATATTCACTCAGTGCTTACAAGCATACGCCCACTGATTGGACTATACGCTCATTGATGTTCAACACTGGTCATTCTGTATACAGCCACTGCGTGACTATACGCTCTTTGTTGATCTTCTCTGGTCATCCTCTGCTAGGCTACATAGGTTTGTCTGATGGTTATGTGTACTCCTGCAATGCATTGGTCGTTCTGTATATGAACTACATGTATATTGCTCTACATGTGTCAATCTTTAAATTACTTCAGCTGGACTACATTGGTCATTTTGTATATGTATTTGCTGGACTCTGTTTGTCAATCTGTGTATGTACTCTACTAAACTAAATTTGTCCATCTACAACATTACCGGACTACATTGGACATATCATATACGAAGGTTTGTACTCCATAGGATTGCATTTGTCATTCTGTATAATGTTCTCTACTGGATTACTCTGGTCATTCTGTATAATGCACTCTACTGGATTACACTGGTCATTCTGTATAATGCACTCTACTGGATTACACTGGTCATTCTGTATAATGTTCTCTACTGGATGACATTTGTCATTCTGTATAATGCACTCTACTGGATTACACTGGTCATTCTGTATAATGTTCTCTACTGGATTACACTGGTCATTCTGTATAATGCACTCTACTGGATTGCACTGGTCATTCTGTATAATGCTCTCTACTGGATTACGCTGGTCATTCTGTATAATGTTCTCTACTGGATTACATTTGTCATTCTGTATAATGCACTCTACTGGATTACACTGGTCATTCTGTATAATGCACTCTACTGGATTACACTGGTCATTCTGTATAATGCTCTCTACTGGATTACGCTGGTCATTCTGTATAATGTTCTCTACTGGATTACATTTGTCATTCTGTATAATGCTCTCTACTGGATTACACTGGTCATTCTGTATAATGCTCTCTACTGGATTACGCTGGTCATTCTGTATAATGTTCTCTACTGGATTACTCTGGTCATTCCGTATAATGCACTCTACTGGATTACACTGGTCATTCTGTATAATGCACTCTACTGGATTACACTGGTCATTCTGTATAATGCACTCTACTGGATTGCACTGGTCATTCTGTATAATGTTCTCTACTGGATTGCACTGGTCATTCTGTACAATGTTCTCTACTGGATTACACTGGTCATTCTGTATAATGCTCTCTACTGGATTGCACTGGTCATTCTGTATAATGTTCTCTACTGGATTACATTTGTCATTCTGTACAATGTTCTCTACTGGATTACGCTGGTCATTCTGTATAATGCACTCTACTGGATTACACTGGTCATTCTGTATAATGTTCTCTACTGGATTACATTTGTCATTCTGTATAATGTTCTCTACTGGATTACATTTGTCATTCTGTATAATGTTCTCTACTGGATTCCACTGGTCATTCTGTATAATGTTCTCTACTGGATTGCACTGGTCATTCTGTATAATGTTCTCTACTGGATTGCACTGGTCATTCTGTATAATGCACTCTACTGGATAACACTGGTCGTTCTGTATAATGCACTCTACTGGATTACACTGGTCATTCTGTATAATGCACTCTACTGGATTGCACTGGTCATTCTGTATAATGCACTCTACTGGATTACACTGGTCGTTCTGTATAATGCACTCTACTGGATTACACTGGTCGTTCTGTATAATGCACTCTACTGGATTACACTGGTCATTCTGTATAATGTTCTCTACTGGATTGCACTGGTCATTCTGTATAATGCACTCTACTGGATTACACTGGTCGTTCTGTATAATGCACTCTACTGGATTACACTGGTCGTTCTGTATAATGCACTCTACTGGATTGCACTGGTCATTCTGTATAATGCACTCTACTGGATTGCACTGGTCATTCTGTATAATGTTCTCTACTGGATTACATTTGTCATTCTGTATAATGTTCTCTACTGGATTACATTTGTCATTCTGTATAATGTTCTCTACTGGATTACACTGGTCATTCTGTATAATGTTCTCTACTGGATTGCACTGGTCATTCTGTATAATGTTCTCTACTGGATTGCACTGGTCATTCTGTATAATGCACTCTACTGGATTACACTGGTCGTTCTGTATAATGCACTCTACTGGATTACACTGGTCATTCTGTATAATGCACTCTACTGGATTGCACTGGTCATTCTGTATAATGCACTCTACTGGATTACACTGGTCGTTCTGTATAATGCACTCTACTGGATTACACTGGTCGTTCTGTATAATGCACTCTACTGGATTACACTGGTCATTCTGTATAATGCACTCTACTGGATTACACTGGTCGTTCTGTATAATGCACTCTACTGGATTACACTGGTCGTTCTGTATAATGCACTCTACTGGATTGCACTGGTCATTCTGTATAATGCACTCTACTGGATTGCACTGGTCATTCTGTATAATGCACTCTACTGGATTACACTGGTCATTCTGTATAATGCACTCTACTGGATTACACTGGTCATTCTGTATAATGCTCTCTACTGGATTACGCTGGTCATTCTGTATAATGTTCTCTACTGGATTACATTTGTCATTCTGTATAATGCTCTCTACTGGATTACACTGGTCATTCTGTATAATGCTCTCTACTGGATTACGCTGGTCATTCTGTATAATGTTCTCTACTGGATTACTCTGGTCATTCTGTATAATGCACTCTACTGGATTACACTGGTCATTCTGTATAATGCACTCTACTGGATTACACTGGTCATTCTGTATAATGCACTCTACTGGATTACACTGGTCATTCTGTATAATGCACTCTACTGGATTGCACTGGTCATTCTGTATAATGTTCTCTACTGGATTGCACTGGTCATTCTGTACAATGTTCTCTACTGGATTACACTGGTCATTCTGTATAATGCTCTCTACTGGATTGCACTGGTCATTCTGTATAATGTTCTCTACTGGATTACATTTGTCATTCTGTACAATGTTCTCTACTGGATTACGCTGGTCATTCTGTATAATGCACTCTACTGGATTACACTGGTCATTCTGTATAATGTTCTCTACTGGATTACATTTGTCATTCTGTATAATGTTCTCTACTGGATTACATTTGTCATTCTGTATAATGTTCTCTACTGGATTACACTGGTCATTCTGTATAATGTTCTCTACTGGATTGCACTGGTCATTCTGTATAATGTTCTCTACTGGATTGCACTGGTCATTCTGTATAATGCACTCTACTGGATTACACTGGTCGTTCTGTATAATGCACTCTACTGGATTACACTGGTCATTCTGTATAATGCACTCTACTGGATTGCACTGGTCATTCTGTATAATGCACTCTACTGGATTACACTGGTCGTTCTGTATAATGCACTCTACTGGATTACACTGGTCGTTCTGTATAATGCACTCTACTGGATTACACTGGTCATTCTGTATAATGTTCTCTACTGGATTGCACTGGTCATTCTGTATAATGCACTCTACTGGATTACACTGGTCGTTCTGTATAATGCACTCTACTGGATTACACTGGTCGTTCTGTATAATGCACTCTACTGGATTGCACTGGTCATTCTGTATAATGCACTCTACTGGATTGCACTGGTCATTCTGTATAATGCACTCTACTGGATTACACTGGTCGTTCTGTATAATGCACTCTACTGGATTACACTGGTCATTCTGTATAATGTTCTCTACTGGATTGCACTGGTCATTCTGTATAATGCACTCTACTGGATTGCATTTGTCATTCTGTATAATGTTCTCTACTGGATTGCACTGGTCATTCTGTATAATGTTCTCTACTGGATTACACTGGTCATTCTGTATAATGTTCTCTACTGGATTGCACTGGTCATTCTGTATAATGCACTCTACTGGATTACACTGGTCATTCTGTATAATGTTCTCTACTGGATTACACTGGTCATTCTGTATAATGCACTCTACTGGATTGCACTGGTCATTCTGTATAATGTTCTCTACTGGATTACACTGGTCATTCTGTATAATGTTCTCTACTGGATTGCACTGGTCATTCTGTATAATGTTCTCTACTGGATTACACTGGTCATTCTGTATAATGCACTCTACTGGATTACACTGGTCATTCTGTATAATGCACTCTACTCGATTGCATTTGTCATTCTGTATAATGTTCTCTACTGGATTACACTGGTCATTCTGTATAATGTTCTCTACTGGATTACACTGGTCATTCTGTATAATGCACTCTACTGGATTGCACTGGTCATTCTGTATAATGTTCTCTACTGGATTACACTGGTCATTCTGTATAATGCTCTCTACTGGATTGCACTGGTCATTCTGTATAATGTTCTCTACTGGATTACACTGGTCATTCTGTATAATGCACTCTACTGGATTGCACTGGTCATTCTGTATAATGTTCTCTACTGGATTACACTGGTCATTCTGTATAATGTTCTCTACTGGATTGCACTGGTCATTCTGTATAATGCACTCTACTGGATTACACTGGTCATTCTGTATAATGCACTCTACTGGATTACACTGGTCATTCTGTATAATGTTCTCTACTGGATTGCACTGGTCATTCTGTATAATGCACTCTACTGGATTACACTGGTCATTCTGTATAATGCACTCTACTGGATTACACTGGTCATTCTGTATAATGTTCTCTACTGGATTGCACTGGTCATTCTGTATAATGCACTCTACTGGATTTCACTGGTCGTTCTGTATAATGCACTCTACTGGATTACACTGGTCATTCTGTATAATGTTCTCTACTGGATTGCACTGGTCATTCTGTATAATGCACTCTACTGGATTACACTGGTCATTCTGTATAATGTTCTCTACTGGATTGCACTGGTCATTCTGTATAATGCACTCTACTGGATTACACTGGTCATTCTGTACATATACACTACTGGATTACAATGGTCATTCTGTACATATACACTACTGGATTACAATGGTCATTCTGTACATACAGTAAAACTTCGAAACCTCGAACAGTTTTGGCTCGAACACAGTAGATACCTCGAACAGGTTATTACGTCCCGGCGAAACCCCTTCTTATTTCATATTATCTAACAGTAGATCACTCGAACAGAGATGTAGCGGATCCATGGTCCAGTGGTAAAACGCTGGACTTGTAATCTAGGGATCGCTGGTTCGATTCCCCGCTCCATCACTGACCGTACTAACAGTCTTTCGGACGAGACTTTAAAAACCGAGGTCCCGTGTATGATGCTTTACATCGAGCACGTAAAAGAACCAGGGGTGCTTCTGGAACTGGGGCATCTTCTGTATCATGCACTATCCTCCAAAAATCTAATATGACTAACATTCTTCTGGAGGCGTCGCCCATATGGGAAACCGGTGGCGACGATAAATAAACGCAAATACATGTCGAACAGAGATAGGTCGAACACTCGAACAGGGTTTGTGGTCCCTTGCTATCATTTTATTCATTGTTCACCATAGATAGGTCGAACAATACAATAATTCACACCTTTCATTGACCGCTTAATATTCTATTGTTTGTTGACGGGTAAGATTGGCGACACATGTTATTCGCACTTCGTGATAATTTCTTGCCAGTTGTACATGTACAGTGGAAACTACCTAATCCGAACACCCCTCGGACAAACTATAAAGTTCGGATTAGAGGAGATTCTGGACTAGAGAGGATTACTCCATTGAATGTCAGTAGGCAAGACATTCTTTCTGTAATTTGAATAAGTTCGCTAGAGGTTGTTTGCGTTATCTCGATGTAATATAATATAATGTCTGAATGCTTTTATTCGACTTTGCAGAGTAATTTAAGCTACAATATTTTACAAAATTTATGTAAAATTCAATGTATAGCCCAAAATCATACGTTATAAGAGACTAACATATTTATGCTCCTTTCATGAAAGGAAGATTTATTTTGCAATGCGATATGCAAAATACATGCTTTGTTAAATATTGGAAATTATCATTATTATTTGTTTAGTCGTTATAGACATTATAGAAAATTCGATTCTTCAGAATATGCACCGCTAAGACGCCTCTAGTTTAACTAAAACTGTATGAAAGCATTGAATATAATTAACTTAAGATTTTGACCTACAGTTCATTCTTCAATAGATGTAGAAATGACAGCAAAATTACACTGTGCAGAAAATGTATTAGATATTTTATTTCTTAGTATTGATATTCTGATAATTTCACTGCATAAGGTGGATATATCAATCTCAATCAAGTATTTCAATGAATCATTCAACATGTCAAATGATTTCAAACATAGCTGAAATTAAGTACGGGTGTTTTGCGACGTTATACTTTCCATAAAACCTGACAAACTATGCACATAGTACGATGTATTTTCAAAACGCCATATCTGAAAACTATGCACCATAGCTTCATTTCAAAAGATTTTTCGTAGAGGAAAATAATGATCTAGGGTAAAAAATTTGAATTGTGATTTGTGTACCTAATGGGCCTTTTTCTGCGCTTTGACTGTCAGTTAGGACATATACGCGTGTACCGTAGATGCCTCGAACAATAGATGGCTCGAACTAATTGCTAGGTCCGACGGCAGTTCGAGGTTTCGAAGTTTTACTGTATACACTACTGGATTACAATGGTCATTCTGTATAATTATATACACTACTGGATTTAAATAATTTAATGTCTATATTTGATTACATCCTAGTTGCATTGGTTTAAACAGTGATGATTACATGTCATGCAAATAACGATTTCGATCTATACAAGTTATTCAGAAGTAAAGTTAATTCATTGAAAAAAGGGGCTGAGAAAAATATCTTCAACAATTTCACCGAATGCAATAAATACAGCTACGTCGCATTCTCATACTATGGTACATACACAAACACTGATAATACATTACAAGACAATGCCCCCCCCCCCCCCCCCCCCCCCTACAGATCACAGGACGACAAAACATTGGGAGTTTAAGGTACAATATTTTTAGGAATGGGGAAGTAAGGAAATGCCTGGCTGGTTATCCAAAACAAGCAAGGATAATTGGAGTGGACAACAAGAGGGGACAAAGGGGATGGACTGAAGGGAATACATTACAGGAAAAGATAAGAAAACAAGTTTGCCACTAACGGATAGGGGGATGAACACAAATACTATAAGAGGCTAAGAACATGTACATACAAACGACCATATAGCGGTTAAGTGTGAGGTTACCTAGCTGTTAAATCCATTGAAACTCTGTACTTTAGCAAAGCAAATACCTAAATACCAGTGTTTATGTCTTTGATTTTAGTGACAGTTCAAAGGCTGTAAATCGTTGTACAATTAGTGTAGCAAACTTATTTTCGGCAAACCTCACGAATAATAATTTCCAAACTATTTTGAATTCTGACTATTGGTTTCAAAAAAGACGTTTATACATACTCATGGAGTTTTATGAAAAAGTATATCCCGGTCCTCGGCGGTCATAGTTTTTAGATATATCAGAACTATTTAATCAAACATTACACAGGTTCACCCACTGATCAATCCTGCCAAACTATTGAACATTCTGAGGATCAGTTTCAGCAAACATTTTGAGTTATATACATAACAAAAGCAGGCTCCATGTTTTGAACGATGTAAGTTGCAATTTGTTATGGTATTTGAATGTACCATATACATAATAATAAATAACCAGGATTCGCACTATAGTACATTTTAATACTTTCTTATCAGTATGGCAGTCATACAGCAACTCATAACACAGAGGCATGCATTTACCTTTTATACAAGTACTACATGATATATAAACATGGTGATAATACAAGAGAGACAACTCTAGAAACTTTCATTTGCTATTTACATTTCAAGAGTTAACTAATAGTAGGCCTATAACATTACTGAATTCTTTGTAGTAGGTCATCGGATAGGATCATGCCCGGGTGGGAGGAGTGTGCTAGTGTATACCTACACAGCCACTCTGTTAGCTTAGTCGGTAGAGCGCCTTATGAGTGCTTTAAGCATAGTGCGTTTGAGCCCCGCATTTAGCGCATTTTCCTACCTTCATTTACTATAATGATGGCAGAGGTATTTGATGGTCCACGGTGGTTGAGACTCATATGCCGGAAGGGAAGAGTGTAGCGGTGTGGGGTTAGCTTAATGGCATATTCAGAGTGCCGTACTTGCGTTTAGGGGATCCATGGTTCAAGCTCCACATCGGGTGCACTTACCTAGTAATTTACTTTACAACCAAATAATTTTTAATTATGACAATCGGTTTAAGAGAACTGGATGTTTTTCTTTGGTTGCCATGGTGACGCTAATATTTAGTAAATTCAGCTCATTTTATCATATATTGAAAACAGGACCATGACTGCGACATCCGTTTGAAATTTGGGTAAGATTGCAACTTTAATCGGGTAACGGGGCGACATACATTTTAAATAAAACTGCGCAAATGAAGTTAATGTTGTCATATCTTTTCCGTAAACATTATTGGCTGACTGATAGGCATACGCAGAGTTGTCCTTAAAACTGCGGTCAGACTTTCTTTCTTCGGCATGCCTACCTAGGGCATCAACCGCTTACAAGAACGATAATCATGATAGAAAAATCATAAATGACTCGTAAGAGTTGTCTTTGTCGGTGGACGAATTAAATGGCCGCTAGGTCGCATTGTGTTTGTTTACATGTTGCGAAGAATGGCGGACACGCGCTGTGCGCGAAACGTCAACTAAAGTTAATTGGCATATTAATGGATAAATGTGACGCAAAACAAAGTTTTGACTACAAGGATAAATATTAGATCATTAAAACTGAATATTGAATTGTGAAAACTTGAGAAACAATGTTAAATTGTCATTTTGATAATAATAGTGTTACTTAAATAAAATTGAGACTTTGTGAATAAGCCATAGGCACGTGTAACATTGAACGAAGTACCGTTATGTTTAACGATGTGTCAGTTAACATATCGTGTGTAATTGCGTAATTAACTTAATGAGTACGTCAGACGTCGCTGTGAAATTGTACAAAATGAGTGCTTCCAAACATAAACGGAAAATAGACTTTAGAAGGGAACTGACATTTAAGGAGAAGAAAGTAGCTGAAATTAAACGTGAAAAGATGCGAGTTCTTGCTGATGTCAAGCCTGTACCGAAGTATATGATAACTGTGGACTTGTCACATGCTAGAGGAAATCTGGATGCTTTACGATTAGTTCTCAAAGAATTGGAATGGAAAGATGTTAGTTTATTGTTTTTTAAAAAATAGGCCAAAATTAAAAAAAAGTTATTTGCTGTCCTTAGTGATGAGTGGTTGGCCGGCTGCTCAGATATTAGAGCACCATACTAGTGTTAAGGGGTTGAGGGTTTGAGTCACACATCAGGCACCCTTTTCCTCTTGATTTACTACAATGGATGTGGCAATGTTTTTACGGCCCGCAGTGCTTGAGCCTCATATAAGTGCTGGAAGGGGTTGGAATTTTTATTTTTAGGCAATTTTTCCATGATACTGAAATATTCTGAGTAATTTAGTTGAAATAAAAAAATATCCTTCTTCCACAGTTTTGTTTGGGGTTAATTTTACGGCTGAATATAGTCTTGTTTCCCCTTATAAAAAAGTGTGCATTTTTCGCAAAAAATCATATTTATTTTCCAATTCTTTTTTCATTTCCCCCTATGATTGAATTTCTCTTAAATATTAAGTCAGATTTTTGTGTATTTAACCTTTATAAAAGAATCTTTGCTCTTACATCACCTCATTTACATTACAAACACCCGAGCCACAGCTGAAAAGTTTTTTTTATAAGCAAAACAACAATTACCTTATGTTCCATAATTTGGGATTTATCGCGCCTGTTTCCCCAATTGAAAAGGCACAGGCAGTAAAATTATTTAAAAAAATCACTGTTACATAAATTAATGCTGGAGAAGAAGCTATAATACTTAAAAGCAACATGCCATATCTTGAATACAGTTTGTTTTATATTCAACATTATAAATCAGCCTTCTTTCATTCAGATGTTGCCCACTGCATTGGAAGAAGTTAATTTATCTAACTGATAAAATTCTTTCTATTCAAGTTAACTCTGTGATGTCAGATTATCAGATTGCCTTACTTTCAAAGTTGGCAAATATCTGAAACATTTCCGCATATGGTAGACAAAATACTAGTGACATTGAGGGCCGAAATGACAAATACACGTTTGACTTTAGAAATAAAATCTCTTGTTAGAACAAAAATTCTTATCAAGATATAAAAGCTATGGAGAAAGAAAAGCTATGCCTATGGTCATATTAAATGAAGTGGTAAAATGTCAGTATATAACAGATGAAATGTTGCATGTCCTTCGCATTTGCCCATATGTTTAAATATTATTCAAAGAAATTATTACCAAAAAGTGGAGTCACATAACATTTATCAAATTGTATAAAACCTAGAATTGTCTAAACGTCTTCTATGAAAGCAATATTCTATCTATATGCTGGTTATAATTGTCCAATATAAGCAACACATGTTTGCAAAATAAATATGATTTAAAAGTGAAATTTTTATGAAAAGCTTATTGATAATAACTACTGATAGGATTCTAATTTTTGAACCGCTGCCTGAAGGTAAAGATCTAGTTTCATTTTGTTTTATACAGGTAATCTAACAATGGTAGTTTAACTTTATTTTATTGTATATTTAACTCAGTGCACAAAAAAACGAATATTATCTTCTTTCTGGTCTAACAGTTTTATTGTCACCTCTGTTTACTTTGTATGTATAGACAATATAAAGTGTTGGTTTACCCATACATTCATATTCTGGATCATATAACATTTCAAATAGACGACTTTTACTGTAATATATATTAAACACAATCCTAAAATATGACAGCTTTAGAAACTGCTTCTTTTTGCTCAGTTAGAAAAGTTAGTAAAGCAGCCACCTTACTACCAATCTGATGTGTTTGGTATGCAGACAAAGCCATCCTTAAAATTGGTTTGTTTGACATGCCCCTACCCAGCAAAATTAGGTGGGTAGATAGGTAGGTATCTATTTTATTGTAATTATTCATTTTATGGTCATAATAGGGTAAACTATTAATTTGTTGCTAAAACAATTCCCTCAGACCCCTCAACAAATTTGGGAAGAACCAACTTTCATTGGTCGGTAGGGTAATGCCCAATCTCATTAAATTCAGCTCCAGTCGCACGCTCCTATACTATACGCTAACCTAACAGCAGAAAGTAACGGAGCTAAAGTTAGGGTATTATTTCAATGAGACTGTGTAATGCCATACAACAGTCGTTCTATATTTTATGTGCATTTCGACTTGTTATTTTGCATTAATAAATGAGAAAAAAAACTGCATTCCAACCAATTCATTTCAGTTCATAAACATTTCGAGCATTGTTTTTATTCATTTCCAAAGTTCTTATCATTTATTTAGCCGTCTGTTCTAGTTTGAAAGTTAAGGGGCTAAACTTTTTGTCATTTCCGTTGTAACAAGACAGAACTCGCCTATAATTCAATTTTCTAACCAGTGAATTACATTAAATTTGATCTCATGTACATTTGTTTCTGCGCTCTTTATTTTTAAGATTAAAAACAAACAAAAATGTAAGATAGGAATATCAAATAAAACGTCTGAATTATTCATCGTAAAAATGTTATCTGTTTGTTATCCTTCCATTGTCCACTACAATTAACTAAAGCAGTCGAGTCTGTCAAAAAATATCCCCAACAGGGGTGCGTGTAACAGATAAAACATATTTAAACAGTTCTTGTCAAATCTGTTGCTGGGGATTTTTCTGTGTCAAGTCTAAGATCGTAACGGAAATGATGCTTGAAAACCTCAATTATCAATTTGAAGTATTTTGTTTACTTAATTCACCCTCTGATTGTGATACTACGCGGAGCATCTATCGGTTCTATCGATATTCTTATTTTATTAATGTAGCTGTAGATAATAGTTATACATGTATTACCGTTATATTACCGTTACAATTGGAGATGACTGTAACAGAAATGATGACTCAACACTAAATACCCCTGGCAGGGTCGACTACTCATTTTGTTGGTAACATGTCATGTGCAACAGCAGCGTTTATACATGTACATTTCATAAATGGAATCCAAATTCTATTATATAAATGCATACACATATTGTATGGTGTACGGTAATAATGAATTGAACCGTCACACTGTAATTTATCATTACTTACTAGCGATTTGTTCTTCATGTTTTAACGCTATGCCTGACATGCCGCCTTTTAAAAACTTTCGCGCGTAGCGTACTTAGTGACGTCAAAGATAAAGTTTGTTCAAGGGACATAAACAGTTCAAATTTAACAATTTATTTGTTGTAACGGAAATGATGCGAAACAGCAGGACAGTGTAAATGACTCAATTTATTCGGTCATATGAATTGTTTTCAAAAATATTTTTGTTACATATGCAAAGTACATCATAAGTCAATAAAACTAACTATTTATGCTTTAATTATCGTACCTATATTACTCTTGCCCCCATGAAGGGACACAGCGATTTTCTTCCACTGTAGGAAAACCGTACAGCTTAAAATTCAGAATTTGACACTATTTTTCAAATTTTTAACTTAATTTATACCTGCAATATGCCAATACTGTCGATTAAAAATAAAACTTATTTCATCATTTGCACTGTGATTCAGTATTATTAAAGTAAAGGGACATGTAATGCACATAAAAGTATAGAATGACTGACAAACATTTTTTTAATCATGGATCAAGGCATATTATTATCTTGGTGATGATTTGGCTGTACATAAGTCATAATACAATGCAACCGCTCAACTTGGGAAGCACTACCTTTGGCTGTTGTGGAGAAGTAGTTGTTCTTGTAAAGTTAAACTTGCACTCAAATTTTATTATGAGAAAACAGGTAATGTTGTTGATAGGAGGTTGTTGCTCACAAGAAGGCCGCTCTGAAGATGTTGCGCTATGGGCTGTCATTCATACAATCATTAAGTATTTTTATCGATCGATATTCGATGCATGCTTACAAATATCAATGTTTGGCAGGAAAATACAGAAGAATGGGTACAATCTAAAAATATGCGAGGAAGCGTAACGTCTCTTTGTATTAGGCCCCTTGTTAAACATTGCTCTAGTGGGTAGTGCATTCCTAATGTTGGCAATTTAATATAAAACTGTGAAAGTAAAAATACAAATTAATTACTAAATGGTATCTTGTTATCATAAAAATACAAGTCAAACATTTAAATATGTAGGACATAGAGTTAATAGTCTATTATAGGAATTAAAAATATATTTGGTATATCAATATATCGTCAATATCTGTCGTTCAATATATCAATATATCGTCAATATCTGTCGTTCAATATATCAATATATCGTCAATATCTGTCGTTCAATATATTGTCAATTTCTGTCGTTCAATATATCGTCAATTTCTGTCGTTCAATATATCGTCAATATCTGTCGTTCAATATATCGTCAATATCTGTCGTTCAATATATTGTCAATTTCTGTCGTTCAATATATTGTCAATTTCTGTCGTTCAATATATCGTCAATATCTGTCGTTCAATATATTGTCAATATCTGTCGTTCAATATATTGTCAATTTCTGTCGTTCAATATATCGTCAATATCTGTCGTTCAATATATTGTCAATTTCTGTCGTTCAATATATCGTCAATTTCTGTCGTTCAATATATCGTCAATATCTGTCGTTCAATATATCGTCAATATCTGTCGTTCAATATATTGTCAATATCTGTCGTTCAATATATCAATATCGTCGATTTGCAAAAAATTGAATCAATGACAGCCCTAGTTATGTGTGGAGTTGTGAGCTCTCCAATTCTGCTTTGTGCAAGAAAATCATCCGTCCCTTGTAGATGAACAAGTTACTGTATAAGTGGATAAAAGTGTGTGTTGAAAAGTTTGTGAATTGCCGATTCTAGACGTTTCGCATGCGGAAATGTTTGCGAATCGCCAAAATCACTGTGTTCATAATATCTACACATCATTATGGTTGCTATCGGATAATTGATGTATGTATTGTTTACATGTAAATCATGAGGAAGTAGAAATTTACACTTGGGTAAATGTTTGCGAATTTTGTGCAAACTTCCTTCTTGCAAACTTTACCACTTATACAGTACGTAGAACTGATAGGAAGCAAGGTGTCTGATCAATAAAAATGGCTGTTCCACTTGCGGAGGTACAAAATACTCCTTATTAAATATTCATGAGAAATATGATTGAACAGCTGGACAGAAGACTCCTTGTTTATAAAACCTCTCAATAAATCATGCAGTCTTTCATGTAAACAGTTGTCTCTTCATACAAGTTTGGCATTCAGTGGAACATTTAAACAAACTGAGAATATAATTAATGCATTTCTTCATTGGGTAAATATTCAACTTAGCAACGTAAACAGAAAGTCATTATAATTTCATTAAACAGGGATTAATGTATGTTGACTTACAACTATTAGACACGATGACATGTGATATTTCATTTTCAAGTGTCTGAGAATCATTTACGGTCTGGTTTTTGCCTAGTCCAAACAGTAGGACACTTAGGACTGCATGAGGAGGGCCTCCGTAGTCGAGTGGTTATGGTCACTGACTGATCACCTAACCCTCAATGCTGCTGTTGGTGGTTCGACCCAGATACCTGCCTATGCCCCCCAAACTATGCCAGAAGGGGCACCTGGGGTCTTGGCCTGTGCTGTAATGTCCTCCTCCCATTCTATCCCTTCTTTCCCTTGTTGTCCCCTAAATTCTCCATGGTTGTTTTTTGATTGTCTGCCAGACCATTCCTTGCTCCCCTATTCCCATACATGTTTACCCTTTCACCTCTGCATTCCCTAATGTTGTGTAGGTTGTTCTTTCCCTGGAGTCTGGGAGGCGTTGTCTAATGTATGCAGCGTTCCTTGTAACAACTTAATCTCTCTTGTGAATGTGTGCTACCCTGCCCTGCATCTTTTCACTTGTTGTCAAAAAATTGTTATTAATTTATTCATATGTATATCTCATTTTTGTTTGCTTGGTGACAATATAGCGAGAATTAAAAACCACTGGGATTTGGTTGACATTTTGTCAATACTTGTTATATTCTCGACATTTTAAACAGAAAGAAAAAAAACCCACAAAATACTACATACAGTACAGTTAGTGATACATGTACCTAATGTCACCGCCTCTATTTACGTTGGTGTATAGTATATTTTTGGCAGTTATACATTTATCTTGTAATCTGTTGTGTAAAATTAGCCGTAAAGTGTTTGAAGTTTGGACGTAGAATACAATGTAAAAATGGCTGATAGACTCTGTGTGCCAAACCATAATGGCCTTTGATTATATCTCAGTGTGTATGGGTATTAATTTAGTATATTCTGGTACACCTAGATTAAGTCTTTTTGGCTGATAACACATGTAATAAAATTACAATAAACCGCCCTGTATACAAGTCAAATATCAGTTGACACATTCCTTTATCGGTGGATTTAGATAATTAGTAGAGTTGCGAAAATACTGTTAACAAATGGAATTTCTAATGCTTTAAAGTTTATTGGTTTCGAAAATCGGAGAGCTGTTGTCATTGTCCGAGTCTACAGGAATGTTAAATATTGCATTAAGCTCATTTCCTGAGACAGTATAAGTCACACTCATAATGTAACCCACACAAAAGTGTCTGCGTCTGCTTGCGGTTCTCTTGTCCGGATTTTCAAGTTAAATTCAGAGTCGGATAATAACCAGGAAATTAAACATAAACAAATACTCCTCAAAAGATGCTTGTAATTAATGTTTTGTTAACTTCTTGCATTGTCACAATTTTAGTACACCTCACTGGAAAATTCGATGATTTGTTCATATAAATATTCTCCAAATCAAAGTTAATTGATTTTACAGTATAGAAGTCAACCTGTTTATACTTAAATAACCCTATAAATCTTTAAGTGGATTTACAAGCAGGCCTTTAGTGTCTTTCACTGATAATGTAGGATTTGGAAAGGTCATATAATATTGTATGTTTGTCTTGGTCCTATTTTATACCAAGCCTGTAAAATGACCGTGATTAATACTAGTATTAGTACATTTGTATTTGTTGAATATAATGCTTACAGTTATGAGCTTATACAATGTGTTATTTTCCCTTTTCTAGCTCTTTATCAATTTAATGAGATATTTTTCATTGATTTGATATCTGCATCCATTTCAACGCGTTTTAAAATCACATTTTTTGCCTCAAATTTTCAAGTTCAACATGCTATCAAAACTTGACTGAAGTGTATTATCATGTCCTTTTGCTATGCTGTGATAGATAATTAGTCGTCTTTAAAACTAATACTTAAAATAGCTATGATTATCTGTTATTTCTGGGAAAAACTTTGCTGACCTGTCTCTAAAATTAATTAATATTTTTTTTAATTTAAATCCTGTTGCTATGGAAACTAGGGGAATTTCAATTGTTATACAATATTGGGAAGATCTATACAGCTAACATGTTTTTATCAAAATCTGTTACTATACATGGCCATATTATTTTGGTGCTCTTCGGAATTGCCCTTGTACTTCAAAAGATTGAAATTTATTGCCATGCAAAGAATTTAAGCTTGCATGTAGACAGTAGTATTACATCAGGTTTTGGCATATTATCACCCCTGTCAATGAACAAACAGACCTTATTCTCCTTTGTTATCCCTTATGGTCGACCAGGCCATTCCTTGCACCCAATATTTACCCTTGCACCTCCTCAAATGCCTTATGTTTTATGGACTGTTGTTTTCCAGGAGGTCTGTGTCGGGAACCATTGTCTTATATTATGTGGAATTCCATGTAGCAACTTATTCTCTCTCTTTTTGTAGAGTTTTCCTTGTAAGAAAATGAATTAGGACAAGGCGGTACTCCTATTTTCATGCGTCATTTATGATATATATATATTATATACTATAGAAGGGATAAAGGGAGAGAACTCGTGACAATCTCCTGTGGTCCTTTTGCATTTGGTATGGCTCACTTCAGTGCACTTTGTATGAGGTATTCCTGCTTGACTTCATCATGACAAAGCCGAGTATGGAATTTTTCATACAACAAAGGTTTGAAGCTGACTGATTTACATATCTTTGTATATTTATTTTTCAGTTTCCATTTGGTAGAAAGGATCAGAACTGTGATATACACTGGCATTGTATGAACTTTGAACAAAATCCTGATTTGTATGGAGGGATGGTCAGCAAGTTTCCAGGTGTGTATTCATTCAGATCTGTTTTATAACTATCAGTTGAGATGTTCGCTCACTTATAGGACTAATATTGAATCTGGTACTAAAATTTGCAACAAAATCAATCATTTTGTGTTGACCCACTTAACATGGAACATTCCTGCCAAAACATGGAAACATCAGCAATATCGGTAATTTTGTGACAAGTCTGTTGAAGATTGGTCGTTTCCGGTAATGCATGAACATTTCGGAAACAACAGATCTTCAACGAAAATAGTCAAGGAATTTATCGATATTGGCTGATGTTTCATTTTTTTGGCAGGAATCCATTAGGGGGTGTTCTACCTTAATAAGGTATCTTGTTTGTTAATATTAAAAAAAACAACAAATGTGTCATAAAATCATGTCTTGAAGTTCTGTTGACTCATTAACATTTTCATTATTTTCAATTTCTTGTTCTGTTTATTGGAACTAGCACTACTGAAACAAGCTCTGATTGCTAAATATTTGTACCAGAAGGTTAATTCTTTATGGTATTGAAAGTTGTAATGACGATAATTGTCTTCCCGCCAAATTAACTTGTTGTAAGGCTTCATATAGTGATTAGACCAAACCCATTCCGCAACAATGTTTTAGCACTACAACCACAGGTGGCCGGTGTGTAGCCATGACATTTAAAACCCGCATTGATTTTTTTTTCACTCTGTTCTTATAGTAAGATATCTTTCTATAAGAACAGAGTGAAAACAATATTTTTTTTCAATGCGGGTTTTTAATGTCATGGCTACACACCGGCCACCTGTGACTACAACTTGGGATTGTTTCATCATAAGGTTCATTCAACAAATCTTGGTATGTTGCTGCTAATTTAAAGCAAGTTAGTATATTTCCCTAAGGCAAGAAAGTCAGCTAGCATAAATTTCTTTGTATATTTACAAAATTGAGTATTAAATGTAACCTGGATTCATTTAAGTGATAATAAGCAAACATTTTTGCCCACTAAACATCTAAAATTCGAAATTGCAAACTGTTTTATTTGCGAAAATTTCCTATTATAGAGTAAAATTTGTCAAAAGATTGCTACACAATCATGTAGTAATAAAAAAAAAAAAATTATAATTATTTTTCTAAGGAATGAACTGGATTTGCAGTAAGAATAACTTATTTCGAGTGTTGGATCAAATGCATGCCTTATACCCAGATGAGTATGATTTCTATCCCCGGACATGGTACCTTCCAGAACAACTTCACCAGCTTGCGCACGACATCAAAAGGATGAATGAAAAAAGGGTCAAACCACGTCCTACGTTCATCGTCAAACCAGACACTGGCGCTCAGGGAGAAGGAATTTATCTTATTCGAGATGTCGGAGATTATTTACTTAACAATGGTCGTGTAAATGTTTGTCAGGAATATCTCGGTGATGTGTTCTTAATTGACAAATTTAAATTTGATTTACGTGTGTACGCAGTTTTACGTTCAGTTGAACCGCTAGAACTTTATGTTTGCAAAGAAGGTCTGGCAAGGTTCTCCACTGTGCCGTATGAGACTCCATCGAATAAAAATATGCACGAGTCCTTCATGCATCTGACAAATTATTCATTGAATAAGAAAAGTTCATCATTTAACCGATCTGAGAGAGATGACGAAGGGAGTAAACGAACATTATCGAGTGTATTCACTAGAATGAAGAGACATGGCTGCAACACGGACAAACTATGGAAACGAATAGAACACATTATTGTGAAAACTATGATTGCCATTATACCTGACATGAAAATAGAAATGTTAACAGCACTGCCACCGAACAAGCCAGGACCTTCATGCTTTCAGGTAACATACTTACATGTACAGTAAAACTCTTTCTGATCAATAGTATAGTACAGTAAAACCTCAATAATAAGACCATCCTTGTAACCCTTAACAACTGGTCTTTTTGTTGAGGTGGTCTTAATATCGAGATTGAATAAAGAGCAAAATAGCAAAAATGGACTTGAAAATTGTGTTCTTAATTTTGGGGTTGTCTTATCATTGAAGTGGTCTTTAACTGAGGTTTTTACTGTAAATTATTTATTGATTGAAGCGAATTGATTAGAATGGAACCCACAGCTATCTAGCAATAAGCCAGATTTTTGATAAATATTTACTACAGGTTGTCACTGTATGCCAAGTGTTTATGGATATATTAAAGTCAAACAGATTGATGATTTGTTGAGTTACCATCTAGCTATGTAAACAAACAAGATTTTTTCCATTGGATCAATATTTCAAAATCCTTATTAATACAAGATGGCATGTTTGTATTGACACCATATTGATGTCTTTTCTATGGATGACACGATCCATAACTATGACATGTATGTTACATATGTCGAAACAATATATCTAACAACATTATGAATGTCTGAAAAAAGTTCACAGATGATTATGTCTGTGTTTGAGTCTTTTACATTCAGATTATGTGAGCAAAACCTTGTATTTGAATACAACAGAGCATATCGAGGGTTCAGTGCAAGACTATACTAACTCCTATATAAATACATATGAGTTAGTATAGTCTTGCGCTGAACCCTCGATATACATTGTCTATAATGAGCAGTAAAAACCTACCAAATAGATGAACACAGTCCATTATATTATTGATATTAGCTCTAACTTTGAAACAAATCCTATTCATTGCATCAGTCAATGCGGTGGCTTCTGTTAACTGTTTGTTTCAGACCCGGGTGATTGTCATGAGTTCTCTCCCTTTATTATTTCTACAATTCTCTCCCTTCATCCCTTCTATAGATCAAAGAAGGGATAAAGGGGAGAGAACTCTAGAATGGATAAAGGGAGATAATTTGAGACAATCTCCTGTTGTTTAAGGACGGTATAGACACTACTTATAGTGGAACAACATAGTGGTATTAAAACAGATTGAATCTGCTGAATAATGTTTGTGTTTGTCTTATAAGGAGTACCAGGAAACTGTATTGACAACATGTCAAGTTGCTATTATATATATACAAACACAAAGCTTTTCAGTGTACCACAATCACACAGCAGGGAAATTTCTAAGGTTCTACAAAATACTTTGTGTGTGTGTTTGTGTTAATTATGCATTAACAATAGCCTGTAAATGAGTATGTTTTAGCAGACACTGACAATATGTGTTTGTTTAACAGCAGTGTTATAAGTTAGTAAGGAACCTATCATGTATGCATCATTTATAGACTTTAAACAAAAGCCTTCTTCCCTTTTTTCTTCCAGTTCAAATTTTATTCTGTTTCTGTATCAGACAGGCTGTGCCACATTTTTTCAACATAGTTACAAATGTGTGTTATGTAATGAAAGGTTTACCTAAATTGCTCAAACACTTCGTGAAACCAGGGGTCTTATTCATAAACATTACGAGTCTGAAAGTCAGACTAAGACTTTCAAATGTTAAATGATCTTTTTGCTCTGTTATATCAATACAGATTTTAAAACAAATTGGCAAAAGTGTACAGAGGCAAACAGCAATTATTCAGACAGAATTTCATTTGTTTCTGATTTAACAGAAAACAGAAATGCTGGTAATTGTACGTCTTGAAAATTTCAAGTCTGATACTCAGATTTAGACGTTAAAATGCTTGTAAATATGCCCCAAACCTTTGGAGAGAGGTAGGCACAAATATCAATAAGCTGGGGATTCAGACAGGGGCATTCATTTGCATGTACAGCCAGGTTCATGTTGTGACTTCATGTATAATGATGGTTGAAGACCCAAGGTCTAGCATTATTTTGTGCATAGAGCAATCAACCATATGTAAGTCAGCTGCGTAGCGTTCTCGTCACCAATTCTTGTCGCCAATCTCTGATGGGCTTCAAACCTGCTGTGAGGAAGGGCAAGTGATTTGAAGATAGTAACCATAACCACTCAGCCACAGAGGACGTGGCAGTGGTAGACCTAGCTGAGCATAGTGCCCACCCATTGTGTTTGACTTTTGACTTTCTTGTATTTATTCTTCACTTGGTTGTTTAACGCAGGTATAGACAATAATTGATAATAATGGAAGAACATAGTGGTATTAAAAAAGATTGAATCTGCTGAATAATGTTTGTGTTTATATTATAGGGAGTACAAGGAAACTGTATTGACAACATGTCAAGTTACTCTTATATACAAACACAAAGCTTTTCAGTGTACCAAATTCACCATGCAGGGAAATCTCTATGGTTCTACAGAACACTTTGTGTGTGTGTTTGTGTTAATTATGCATTAACAATAGACTTGCACAGATACAGAAAATTCTTGTCTGTTCATAATAATGTGGAAGTCAGTGGAAGATGAATTATTCAGAATAACAGTAAAAGAAAATTATCATGGAGAAGTTAATGAAAGGCCATTGTCATTAAAGATTGATTAAATCCAATGTTTGAAGCGGTTATGGTTGTTTATATATTGTTCACTTCGTACAACAGGAAATGAACAACAGCACTCGACATATCAGATACAGTCTGGTAGGTACCACTCTATCTGATCAGATATTCATACATCATTGATGTTGTTTGTAGAATTCTCTCAGATAGATTTTTTTTCAAACAGATTACAAGATACCATCTTCTCATATCATTGTAACTATACAGGGGTGTCTCTACTTGTTGAAGTAGAAGGGAAATGGCCAAAAGTAGGTGGAGTCTGGGGATACTCCCCGATCATGCATATAAAAAACAGCCGGGTATTGATGCTTAAGTTGCTGGGTAATTTTACCGGGTCCCGGCTCTTATTGACATCCCTGGCTATATACTGTATAATGTATGTACTGGTTAACGGTCGTTTTTTGAAAAGGTTTTAGACAAAGTCACAAGATTATGTAAAATTTCATAAGTAAGTCTATGGCCCTATGTTGTAATAGTCGGGGATCGTCACTAACATTTCCAACCTGGTAGTTCGCAGGACTAGTGGATTTCAAAAGTCCAGTAATCCTCCAGTAAATTAGGTGGTCGTGACAACACAGGGTGTGTGACCAGTACTGATATAAGGGGTGTTTTTATCATACATGGAATAAAGTAAACGGTTAAAAGAAAAAGAACCTTAGGGGTGTGAAACTGTTTTTTCCAACATATTGCTTTTACTTTTGGTACTTCAAATTTCAATTTGTCATTGTTCATGTCTCACAATTCACTTAGTCTCTCGGATGGTTCAGCTTTCAATGCCTGGTAGTCCTGCAGTGATTTAGGTGGGCACAGGGCTAGCAGACTTGGGTTAGTGTCGAACCCTGTTTATATTATGACCCTATATGGGGGACTTTGGTTTTGTGTATGACATGCTCTGGGGACGAAGGTGCTTTGGGGACTTCTATAAAAAGTGTTCATTTGGCATAACAGTACCTACTTTTGAAAATGGCCCCTTCTCAAAAAAAATGTTTGTGGTGTCTGAGTTGGAATTTTTTTTGGGAGTTGCGTAATAAAAGTTGAAACTTGAATGACCCTCAAAATTTATAAATAGATAATTAATTATCTGTCTACAGAACCATCTGAATTTTGCTGGGTGGGGTAATGCCAAGGGATGAGCTTGGTTTGTCAATACCTCAATTTTGTCATAATGCTGCTTTGTGTCATGTTATCTAATTGTCTTTACAATAAATACCCAAATAAACACAAAAAAACCCACAAACTTTCTTTGATAAAATAATTATGTCTTTCTTTTTTTCTTCGAAATTTGATTTGACAAAACCTTTGGTCCGAACTCCTCTGATGATGTGTGTTTGAAAATAGGCAATTATTGTATCAAGTTATCTGTTTTCTGTGCCAATCATATTTGTCACTTTTTTATACTCTACAAAAAAAACAAATATAAAACTGTCATAGGATGTTAGCTTTTCAGATAACTGTACGGCCTCTTGACATGTTCACAGTGAAGTGTTATTAAACAATAATTTATCACAACTGCTTTGAATGTCAAATATCTTCAGCAAATGTTTACGTGCTGTCCTGAAATTTTGAGCAAAACATAGGACAGACTTTAAATCAAGTTGTATCGATATTCAAATGTATTGTTTGTAGCAGATATAAGCTGAAAACTCTTCAATATGTAAATATGTTATAAATTTGACAGTTTAAGGCTTACATGTTACTTTAAATTTAAGCTTGATACCTGCTGTCAACATGTTTTGTTTCCAGTAGCTTTATACCTTATGGTCACATGAAGCTCCTGAGCTGTTTACAGGACATGTATGGGCCAAGAGTTGTAATTGCACAGAATGCAGTTGTCTTTATGTTGCTATGCTACTACTTTGTGACTTATAATTCTGGGAAGTTGTTATAATGTTACTGGCAGGTTACGGTATGTAGCTCATCTAAATAGCACATCTTTGTAGCCGAGTTTCACCATGAGTAAATCTTTAATCCTTAAAATTTTCTTTGGGTTACATTAAAGTATCATTTTACTTCATCTTAATTTGCAACAGTTGTAATGACAGTTTAGTCTCTAGTATACTTATCTGTAAGATATGCTGAGTGAATTATTGATGCATTTCAATAAAGCTTACATCAACATGACATCAGAATTGATGTATTGGTCAAAGGGTCGAGCGCCTGACTTCTGATCCTAAGGTTGTGAGTTTGATCTCCACTTCAAGCGCTGTTTGTTCCTGTACTTCACAACCCTGGCACACATACTCACAACCCTGGCACACATACTCACAACCCTGGCACACATACTCACAACCCTGGCACACATACTCACAACCCTGGCACACATACTGGTTGGTTACCCAGGAAGCAGCCATCAAGAGTGATCAGTATAATCTTGAATAACTTGTGTCTTGTACAAACTGAAATAAAACAAATTTACATGTATAAACAAAACTTGGCCCCAAATCTCTGTTTTGGCTCAGTTCCAGGTGGGACTTCCATGCATCAATTTCCTTATTTGTATAGTAAACTACAAACCCATGAATATATTTTCTGGTTCATTACCTTTCAAAGTTATGAAGGTGGTTTTCCATGCACTTGTCGAAAAACAATAAGCTGCAATTGTATTTTGACAGAAAAGTAAACCAGACAGCTATTATAGTTTGTCTATCTAGTATGTACGAGCACATTTACTTGCCTAAATTAACAAGGATCTGTCCTGGAAGTTCATGCGCCTGTTTGTGATCATACTTACTGCACCACATAACAAGTGCCGCTTTCAGGTAAAATAAAAAAAGCAACAAAATAATCAACTGACCCACCCTGTACCTTGTTGGTTGGTCAGTACCTCATGCCACGTAGTTACCTGGGGTGGTCAGTACCACATGCCACGTAGTTACCTAGGATGGTCAGTACCTCATGCCACGTAGTTACCTGGGGTGGTCAGTACCACATGCCACGTAGTTACCTAGGATGGTCAGTACCTCATGCCACGTAGTTACCTGGGGTGGTCAGTACCACATGCCACATAGTTACCTAGGATGGTCAGATTGTGGTTGTATAATTTCTGTATATAAAAGGTGTTAATATTGAACTTTCAAACTGTCAATGGAATTCAATATCATATAAGAGGGCATACTTTATATATATCAATATTTGTTGACACTATGCATAATTAATACTATTATGTATGAAATTGGATTAGGTGTCTTAATGATTTAATAACTTAATAAGTGTAATGAACTTAATAATTGACAGGACACTGTTCTCTGCAATAACCAGCATATAGACAAAATCCCCCAGACAGACAAAATTCCACAGACAGACAAAATCCCCCAGACAGACAAAATTCCCCAGACAGACAAAATCCAGGTCACTCATTTATTCTTAGCCAGACAAAAAATATAATGTCATTTTCAAGAAAGACAAATTTTTAATCCCCGATCATGCACATGATGCCTGGGGAAGGACTCGGGGTGATACACAGGACTTTAGACAGTAGGTGATTCTTGATAGGAATTTGCCATGCTGAATTATTCTTGGTCCCGGGAAATAGACTTGGGTCAGATTTTGAATAGATCCCTGGATGTGCGGAATTTAAGGCTTCTCCCGCTGTGGAAATTTAGACAAAATGCTTGGCTCTTGGCTGTTGGGAATTAGACCCCCAATAAAGACAAATTGTGTTATTCCCCTGGGTGAGGCCCTTGCTGTAGTCTATTAATTTGTAAAATCTGCAGAAGTGTAAACAAACATGAAGGAAACCATTTTACATGGATTTTTGCAGTGATAGTATATCTCTCAGTGTTGATTGATTTCAAAATGTTTGCGATATGAAAGGATGTTTATAAAACATAATAGTCGATTTTAAATGGGCTGTTTTGCATACTTATCTGAATGGTGGATCAATATAATTTATCTGTATTAAATATACACTACATAATTATTCATTATTGGCTGAAATTGTTTGAAAGGACTGTATTAAGTACCCTTATGAAAGCAATATGATAATTTAAATTGTTTAAGGAGTTGTGAAACTATTGATCATCTATGGAATACAAGTACATTCAAATTCTTGGCACTCACCATTGTACTTCTTCTGTGTTTACTTAGCCTATTTCTATTCCTTTAAAGTTTAATATAACATTTTAATCCATTTCTAGGTTCTCACCCTTTGTTCTATCCCATTTAAAATGTATTATATTTCTGTATGAGACAGGCAATGCCACGCTTTTAAACATACAGTCAGATCTTGTTTATGCAACAAGCTTCTATCAGAATACTTGGTATATAAATATCAGGTCCCGATGTATCTTCTTCGGCATGTTGTATTGATATGGACTGTTCGAAATCTTGTATTATTCGAAATAAAATTTCGTACTCGATGGATTCGGATGAACGAGGTCCAACTGTAGTTACAACATAATATGTATTGTAATAAATAGTTGACCTTTAGATTACAACTGTTGAGAACTTGGTGAAACAGGGCCCCTTGGCATATATACCAATAAGAACAATAAGCTGGAGTTGTGAGACATTAATTCACAAAAAAGCCATTGGCTTCTGTTGTGACACTTCAATTATCAGCTTAGAGACCTCCCCCCACCAGATTCCCATTCTAGCACTTGTTTGTGTGTAGAACTATCAATTATGTGTAAGCCAGTTGCATAGCTTTCCTGTCAATAATTAGTACATATCTGATAGGTTTTGAACTTGCTGTGATGGGGGACAAGTGATTTGAAGTTGGTGACTCCAACCACAGACTAAGAAGTAGCGATGTAGCTATAGAACCCTGATGATAGTGCCTACCCATCTTGTTTGAATTTAAATTTCTTACTTTTGTTTATTTTTCAGATTCTTGGTTTTGATATATTATTGTTAAACAACCTGAAGCCAATGTTGCTTGAGATCAACAGTACGCCAAGTCTACGTATTGACAGTGAGGTGGAGGTTTCTCCAGGTATTGTTGAATATGTCCAGAGTCCAAAGGATGAGGATGTCAAACTTCCACTGATCAGAGACACGTTGCTGTTAGTGGCGCCGCAGAAAAAAGTCAGATATTTGGAAAGGTTAGTAAAACTGACTTTCTCTGTCTGTTGGTGTGTATAAATTGTCATGTGTTGAGTATGTTGTCCTATATTGTGTTATTGTGATAATTACCCAGAATATTTTTGTATTGTTTGACGAAATTAAAGTGACACTCTTAAATCTTCACCACACTCTCCATGAACACTCCAATGTTCGCATCAAGCAACCATCTGATTATAATACATCTATTGAAATGCCTGTTTCGTACATTGCTGGTGATACTTTATGGATTTGTAAGAATATGTATGGGTGTAATGTTGATATTGTCCCATTATTTAGAGGATATTTGTTTGTTTCGCTGGAACATCAAAAGAAACAAATTGTGTTTTTATTTCAAGATTTTTCAGCAGGTTTTAAATCAGTTCTTGCATTTTATGCTGCTTCAAAATTCATGAGCTATATTGCCACGCTGAAATAGTTATTAAAGTTATTATTTATGCTTTTATGGAACTTGTGTTAATGCTTTTTCATATTTTGCATAAAAGATTATAAAACAAAATAGTTTTAAACTTCATTTTGGTGTCTTTCTCACTGCTTAAAACAGTGAAATACCTGGATATAAGCAGGTAAATAACAGAAAATCACGAAGTAAATGGATATAAACTAAGACAAAATGTAAGCATTGTTGATCCATTAAGTAAATGTGTAATAAAAGCATTGGTTATGTATAGAAATATCTGTTATCAAGTCTCTAACAGGGCAAAATTGTGGTTATAACATCATTTTTGACTGTGCTTTAAGTGGCATGGACATTTATTTCAGTCACTTGTACATGAAAAAGTTGTGATAAAATAGAAAATTTCCGCTATTTTGATATACAACATTACGATGCATTGGTCTCTTGAGACCTAGCCGTAATATCCTTTAAGTCAAGTATTATTTTAAAACCCAGAAGAATGGAAGGAGTATCAAGTTAATAATATTCGAACCATTGTTGTAATATTTGTGTATTGGTTTTTATGGGTCAAGTACATTTAATTCTATGTACTTATACATGGTCAATGCCTTACACTAATGTTTGTTAAATATTGATATATTTACGTTGTACGTTGTACATAAAATATGTATTTTAATGCTTAACAAGGCAACATAAAAAATGAAGTATGTAAAGTAGCAGTGGGTGTGAAAATATTAGTTTTATGGAACCAAAATTTGTAAAGAAAGAAAATTATTTTGACTGTTTGATAATGGTTCATATAAGTTAAAGGGGTCGTGACCTTATGATTTGTTAAATGCGTTAAATCAGGCGGGAAATTGGTGTTAAAATTATGTATGCAGCTGTTTGGTATTATGAATAAGGCTCATTCAGAGAGAATTTTTTTAAATCACGGTTTGATTTTAATCTGTTGATCTATGATTATTTCACGCCCATATAAATTGTTGTCATACTTGATGATAATTTACATATATTTGACTTTAAATGATAAACCATTGAAGAAATAGTCTTTAAAAATATTATGAATTCATGTAAAAAAGGACATGCATGGTGCCATATCACATTACATATATTTAAAATTGACACAAAGATAGTTACTGATATGTTTCAGTATCCTAATTAGTTTTGATGTAATATTCTATAAACATTTGTGAAATATCTATAAGACTTCTAGTCTAGTTTTGTGTGTCTACCTAATTTGTCTGCCCATTGATTCTCACATACAAACATTTTTACCACTACTCAAAATCAAATGACTTGGTCCAAATGGAACATCCACAATGCCTGCACCATTGAGCACTTTCAGTGCTTTGATTACTCTTGCTGTAACAATCACTTTATGTGTATTGTTTATAGCTACGCTGCATGCATAAGAATGAAATAGAAGAATGATTTAGATTGATTGAGTATTGAATACAGAGCTTGTAAAACCTTTATTTGCTTTGTTGAAATTCATTCGTTCCTTTTAAGAAACTTGTTTCAATAAACAAGGAATGATATACGTTGTCAGTGATATCCTGACAGTTGTCTTTCACAAACTTAGTGAATAATGTATTACTAGTGGGTCCCTTTTATATTAAACTGCAAATGGTAATTTAAACATTTCAATCAAACTTGGTTTCCAATGATTCACTATCATACAGAGTATATTGTGGAATGTAGGATCAGATTTCAACTTACTTGATGACACTTTCATTTGTTCACCCATTAATTTATCATTAGTTGAATGTTTGATTAAAATTCGTTGTGTTTGTCTCATTCATTATTACAATTCTTTTAACTTCATTGAATTCTTCTGTCTTGCCTAGAAACCGCAATAGGCCAACTTGTCTTATTGTCTATTTTTTTACCATTGAATATTACCTCGGTGAGTTCATTTTAGTTAACAAAACCCACAATGACAAGTCTGTATATAAAGCACATTAGGTTAAATTTATTCTAAAACGTTTGTATTCCCATTTGTAACTGTTAAGTACTCTCGAATCTTGATGATTTCTTCCTGGGTATTCTGACTAGTAACTTGTCAATACGGGAAAATAAACTTAGTTTTTATTCATCAAAATTAGTATGTCAATATTATTAGAGAAGAACTGTAAATACATGTACCGGGAAGATAGGATCAAATTCAACTTTTCAATACAGTCCAAAATAATTAATCAACTTCAGAAACATGAAGTTGCCGATCGTGAACCCTAAACTCATGCCAACGAAAATGTATTCAAATGTTGGCAATGGTGGGCCCATCGCTAATAAAGACGATGGAAGAGTCTCCCAATAGCAAGATTTGAAAGCACAACCTGCTGATCAGGAACTTAGCACTCTTTCCTTTATCAAATGTGATGAAAGTGTTCATTTAAAGAAACAGATATCTATCATTTGTGAACACGTGTTAAGATTTATTTATTTGTTGAAATAAATTCATGAAACGTTTTTTCATAAATTAAAAGTTCAGAGTGTAGGCTAGTGTTCATTGAAACTACGAATGAATAAACTCCACATTTTTCAACATGTCTTATTTATGAATGAGTTTATTTGAGATAAGAAGTAAATACAAATTGTTGAAATTTTCTTTTTTATTCAGCTGGAGAGAAGAAGTTTATGGACAAAAATTGTCTATGAATAGTTTACCTTCTGAGTGGTAAATAAAATACTGGTTAAATTTTAACTACAGGAGTGAAATGTTGAGTCGTTTTTTATGGGTTAATTATAGTCTAGCAATATATATGAAATCTGAGATCTAATTGTGTATTGATTGATTAACTATTTTATGGATTATCGGCTACCTGGGCCAATTGAAAGCTATCGGACCTTTGTTAAACTTAAGTGCATAGCATTGCCAGTATATTCTTTAGAAATTGGCTAAGGCCTGAACAATAAGTTTGTTTCTCAGGTTACTGACTGGAAAAATTGTCTGGATAGGGATTCATTTTGTCCATTTAATTTTCATCCAAGGTAGGTTTAAATTAAAAATGTAGTACTGTCCGCCCTCGTTTATTCGACAGCCTACTATCCAAATACTTGGCGTCATCAGAAATAAATATCCAATCCATGTATCTTCTTAGGCACGCGAAATTGAAATGGGCTATTTGAAACCATAATAGTGTTCAAATTAAAAATTTCGGATCCGATGAATACTAGTGAATGAGTTCTGACTGTATGCTGTAGAGCTTCAATGATTCGATGCGATGCATCGGAATTCGACTACGCAGCTCACAATTCTATTCACGATTCATACCCTGGTATTTTCGATTCGATTCGCTTTTTTAGTTCTAGTTCGCCAAACTGTTACAGTAATCATGGGTTTTAGCCACGCTTAGTCACACCTAAAGTGTGGCAACATTTCGGCTTCAGGGCTGAGAATGCACCAAGGAACAGGCAAGTTGTTTCTTAAGTCTGTTAATTTTTATTTGCAAAACTCTTAATTTCAATTGGTCTGAAATTAATGCAAAAGCCTTAAGATGAATGAGAATGCTGTTACATATACATATAAAAAATCGTATAAAAAAAATCGAAATCGAACGAAATAAAATCAAATCGGTTGACAGTTGAATCGTTGAAGCTCTATTATGCAGATTGTCTTTATCGCAGTTATATTCCCAAGTGTTTATCCCGATTTATTTCATTGATATACTTTCTGCTTTGGCAATGATTGCATCTTTTCTCGATTGATGACCTGATAAGTAATTTTGGAAGTTTTTTTTTGATAATGTTTGTTTTTGAGTATCTTAATGTTTACCTACTTTGAAATTACTAAGTGTGCCTGGATGATATGTCAGAGGTTTGTATGGAATTGAATGTTTGATGTATGATGCATCTCAAACAAAAACATCTCCAGGATTTCATGTATATGCAATAGACTATAATTCACCATAGCACTAAGGCGTTTTACATTTTTCATGCAATTTAAATTTTGAAGTCGTCTTGGTAACACACTAATTATTTCTGGTTAAGGGATAAAAAATATAGTTTTATAAAATGTTTTAAGTAGCACTGGATTGGCATTTTGTATAATAATATGTTGCTGTTTTAGTGACTGTTTTGGGAGTTTAGGTTTTGGGCCATAGTTTTAGTCTACCATAATGTTATATAAAGGATATACTGTAAACCTCACTTAAAGACCACATTAATAGTAAGACCACCTCAAAATTAAGAACACAATTCTTAATATTATTTTCACTGTTTTGCTCAATATTAAAATCACCTCAATAATGATACCAGTTTTCATGGGTCCAAGGGTGTTCTTATTAATTATGTCTCAAGGTGAGCTATTGTGGTCGTCCTGTGTCCGTCATCGTCCGTTGTCACTGTCGTCCAGACTCTTTTACCTGATCTGCATTTAACTTGGTTAGAATGTTTAACTCAATAACATCTAGGTCAAGTTCGAAAACATGGTCATCTGGGGTCAAAAACTAGGTCACAGAATCAAATGATTGAAAATCCTTCAGGATTCTCGGGAGGCTGCATTTTCTACGGAACTTAATAAAAAGCAAGTCCTGTGTGGTACTGGGTCATTTCAGGTCAAAAAGTAGGCCACAAGGTCAAATCATTGAAAATACTCTTGTATTCTCTTGAAGCCAAGATGGTAATGTACTCAGGTGAGCGATAAAGCGCCACACTGACCTCTTGTTAATATTTTTCGATGGTGAAGCAGCTTAAAATTTCCATGAAAGTATTTCGATTTGCATTGAAATGATTATGAAAAGTTTATGATACAAGCAACATGATGTATTATCCAACATGACAGTAATACTATATAACCATCAAAGGGAGGTAACTGAGAAGTTATACATGAGTATTGTAATACTGTATAAACCATCAAAGGGAGGTAACTGAGAAGTTATACATGAGTATTGTAATACTGTATAAACCATCAAAGGGAGGTAACTGAGAAGTTATACATGAGTATTGTAATACTGTATAAATCGTCAAAGGGAGGTAACTGAGAAGTTATACATGAGTATTGTAATACTGTATAAACCATCAAAGGGAGGTAACTGAGAAGTTATACATGAGTATTGTAATACTGTTTAAATCGTCAAAGGGAGGTAACTGAGAAGTTATACATGAGTATTGTAATACTGTATAAACCATCAAAGGGAGGTAACTGAGAAGTTATACATGAGTATTGTAATACTGTATAAACCATCGAAGGGAGGTAACTGAGAAGTTATACATGAGTATTGTAATACTTTATAAATCGTCAAAGGGAGGTAACTGAGAAGTTATACATGAGTATTGTAATACTGTAAACCATCAAAGGGAGGTAACTGAGCAGTTATACATGAGTATTGTAATACTGTATAAATCGTCAAAGGGAGGTAACTGAGCAGTTATACATGAGTATTGTAATACGGTATAAACCATCAAAGGGAGGCAATTCAGTAGGTATACACAAGTATTAGGAGGATTAATTGTTGCACTAGAAGTTTTAGGCCACATTGAAAACAAATTGTTTGCTGTTTCCAGTCCTGACTTGATAAAGTTGCTTGGGTAGGGAGATAATTTTGTGTTGAAAGTCAACACTTGTTAGTGTTTCACTATATATATCTTGATAAAGAAAATAGAAAATTCTTGCTTAGGGTCAAAAATATTTTATTGGAGTGCAACATTTTATTTGCATGTAGGTATGGAGGCAGCAAACAAGCAATTGTGTATTTTTAGCCTTATATAGTGTATGTAGTTAAATGGTGGTATGGTATTGATGCTAATACAGAAAATTTAATGTTGTGGGTAATTTTGAAAAAAAAAACAGACACCATTTCACATCCTGTAGTGTTTTTATTTTATAAGTTTTACAGACAATTTAGTGTCACCTTTTTAAATGTTCTCTTTTAAACTTACATTGCCCCACAGGAGATTGTCATGAGTTATTTCCCTTTATTTAGTCTAGAGTTCTCTCCCTTTATCACTTCTAGAGTATATGAATTTTAACCCTTCCATATTATATGTATTTTATCCCTTTTTTTTTGTATTTGCGTTTATTTTTGTCGCCACCAGTTTCCCATATGGGCGACACCTCCAGAAGAAAGTTAGTCATATTATATTTTTGGAGGATAGTGCATGATACAGGAGATCATGCTGCCCCAGTTCCAGAAGCACCCCTGGTTCTTTTACGTGCTCGATGTAAAGCATCATACACGGGACCTCGGTTTTTAAAGTCTCGTCCGAAAGACTGTTAGTACGACCAGTGATGGAGCGGGGAATTGAACCTGCGATCCCTGGATTACAAGTCCAGCGCGTTACCACTGGACTACGGATCCGCTACTATATACATATGATATAGACGGTATAAAGGAAGAGAACTCTAGATTGGGCAAAGGGAGATAACCTGCTACAATCTCCTGTGTTATGCCCTCATCACTGATAATGTTACTAAAGGTTTTGACTCCGTATTCCTGGTGACCTGGAACTTACTTTTTCCTAGTTTGGTTTTTTGTTAGAAGTATAAATTACTAGAAGTTCTTACTTGTGCAGATTGATGACATTAACAAGTTCCTATCTTATAATCAAACACCATTTCCCTTAGATAATAACAATAATAGTATTGAACTAAGGATTGGTTTGTTTTCATAGTGGGTGGGGTAAGATGATGATCAAGTTTAAAAAGTTAGGAATTATTTTGCAGCATGTTCAGAATTTAATGAATCATATTATAATTCTATTATATTTTTGTGTTGTTTTTAATTAGGCGCAAGAAATATCGAAGGTATTAAATGCTTTGCTTGCTTCAAGATATACGTGCATCACTATAGCATAGTTTTTATATATCATATAACACTGCCATTTCCCTGATAAGCCTTCCTTAAACCTTTAGTAGCTTACACACACAAATTATATAATCATTATTTATTAAGTTAAAATTTAAGTATTAGTTCTTGGTAACCCGTATATTGTGATATATTTATGTAGATAAGAAATAATTCATTCAGGTGGTGCTTAAGTTAAGTAGAAATTCATTCCCTCTCATAACCTCACGTCAGTGTATATGGTAGTATCAACCCTTGACAACCTCACGTCAGTGTATATGGTAGTATCAACCCTTGACAACCTCACGTCAGTGTATATGGTAGTATCAACCCTTGACAACCTCACGTCAGTGTATATGGTAGTATCAACCCTTGACAACCTCACGTCAGTGTATATGGTAGTATCAACCCTTGACAACCTCACGTCAGTGTATATGGTAGTATCAACCCTTGACAACCTCACGTCAGTGTATATGGTAGTATCAACCCTTGACAACCTCACATCAGTGTATATGGTAGTATCAACCCTTGACAACCTCACGTCAGTGTATATGGTAGTATCAACCCTTGACAACCTCACGTCAGTGTATATGGTAGTATCAACCCTTGACAACCTCACGTCAGTGAATATGGTAGTATCAACCCTTGTCAACCTCACGTCAGTGTATATTGTAGTATCAACCCTTGACAACCTCACGTCAGTGTATATGGTAGTATCAACCCTTGACAACCTCACGTCAGGGTATATGGTAGTATCAACCCTTGACAACCTCACGTCAGGGTATATGGTAGTATCAACCCTTGACAACCTCCCGTCAGTGTATATGGTAGTATCAACCCTTGACAACCTCCCGTCAGTGTATATGGTAGTATCAACCCTTCAATATCATTTAGTATGAATTGGTCAGGTGAAGTCAAATCTTCCACAGAGTTATAGTAGTAATATTGCTATTTATAGCCTGCTTGTGAGCATGATAGCTACTGGTATATGTTCCCTAGTATAATGTATACAGTACAATATATCCTCACAGTTTCATATTGATCAAATTTTATTTCAGCAATTGATGTAGCCTAGTGATACAGGTTGTAATATGTTTGGCATTTTCAGTTTCTCTAAACCTGTTTAGATTTATAATTATATAGAAAAGTTTAGAGTGTGTGCAATTGTTTAGCCTATAGAAGACATAGATAGAAACATGTAACTTTTTGGATGGACAAATTCTCTCTTCATATGATGATTGAAAGGCATCAAATTTGAAGTCAGTTATGGTTATTATGAGCACAGGAGATTGTCACATGTTCTCTGAACTCTAAAAGGGATGAAGGGAGCAAACTCATCACAGTCTCCCATGCTTATGAGTGGTTATAGTTCAGAGCATTTTCCATGAACATTGAAAAAACATTTCGCAGAGTATATCTTGTTTTTATGAAGAACATAATCTGTTTCTCTAGTTGGGTGATGTTTCATGTTTTCTGTCTATTAAATATGTGCCTCATCATGCGAAAATGTCCTGGGAACCATGGCAACTTGACGGAATCTATATCTGCACTGCTCACCTCTTCAACATTGCCAGTTCCTTCACTCATGCTCAATGAACAGTGTGGATACTGATCAGATTCCATGAAATTGTGGACTGATCACGGAGGAATCAAAGGCTGCATTTTCCAAGCTGTGGTTCATACTATTACCACTGCTAGTACATTATCACAAGGATTGTCATGAGTGTAACTACATGTATATGTTTACATGGGATAAAGGGAGATAAATCATGACAATCTCCTGTGGTACATGTTTAGTATAAGTTAGCAGGCAACTTCCTTTGCAAATGATTCAAGTTTTAAAAGTCGATAATAGATGACAAATATTTTCAGAATTTTGCAAAATAGGTATACTCATGCATATACCGGTCTCGTTTGTTAACAGCTTATTAATAATAATATGTGCATACTTTCATTCTATAGCATTGCTGCCTAGGTACAAAATTATTGCATAATGTCTGAGAATGATATGCAATGAAGTAATGTCCTAGTATTGACATTTGTTTCTTGACATTTTTAGTCAGAAGAAACGGAGAGCAAGGCGGGAGCAACGACGTCAGAAACGTGACGAGATGGAAAAGACTCGTAAGGAGCAAGAGGAAAATCGTCCGCCTTTGCAGATGGAACGTGATGGTGTGATACATGTAGAAACTCATCATCCGAGAAGTAGTATAATCATCATTAAGTCAAACGATGACGACACGCCAACCAAGAATATAAACAAAGAAAGTTCATTTGTGCTGCCCACTGCCAAGAACAACATCTTAGCTGATCACAATGAAAATAACCAAATAAACTCTGATCATAATGACTATAGTATCAATGATATGCAGTTAGACAATTTCAATGTCACTTATGAAGAAAGAACTTCGTATGTTGACAAAGCTGAAGAAGTTGACAGAGTTGCTCATGAGAATTACACTCACCACAAGAATCACTCTGCTACTGGACACAGGCATTTGGAAGAGGACTGTGTTTTAGAAGATATTGATAAAAAATACCAAAATAATTATTCTGGAAATACTTATGATAATAGTTACCATGACAATGATATGGAAGACAGTAGTAGTGGTGAGGAGGAGGAAAAAGAACCAGACCCATATCAGAGTTCTTTAAAGCAGATTTATCCAGAACCATCGGCTGGAAAATTTGACAGGTAGGAATTTTATCTGATGTATCCAATAAGAATAGTTTGTTTGTGACAATTTATATATAACTGGTCAAACTATATTTTAGTGCCTCAATAGCTCAAGTGGTTGAGTGTAGACTTCGAGTGTGGGAGTTGTATCTCTTTGTGAAAAATGGTACTTGCATAGGGGACAGTTTCTAACTAAAATTATTATATAGTATATAATATATAGGTCAGTTCTTCTTAAAAGAACTAGAACAGGCCCCTGTGGGTACTTGTACCTTCCTTTCTAGGCTCTTGGTATAATAATGGTAGGAGATAATTAAGTTCTGGTAAGTATCTGACAGTGGATACCTTGCTGGTCACACAGAAGCTGTATAGCTCATGTTTTAATTATATACTACTGTAAATAAAGCTATTTATCGGCATCTTTAAACTATTCTTTTGTGTTTGCAGGACTTTATAATGTCTACGTGGAAGTAAAGCTTTTTTTTCTGTCTATACCTTAATGTTTCAGCTTATCAGACAGAGTATGACTCATTTTATGATGTTTAAATTTTAGTTTCCGCCCCTAACAGCGACCAGTCAAATATTTTACATACTCTTTTAACTGTCCTATTATTTGGAATAATCTGCCTGTTGCCTTATGTGGCAGTCACTTGAAGTACACTTCAATTCTTTTGATTATGTTTTATTTTTTCTGTGTTAGAGAGAATTATAAAAATATACAGGCAATTTCATAAAATATTCAGGGTTTAGAGCAAAACCTATATACTTGTCACTCGCTTTGTAGATGAGCAATGAGTTGTATAGCATCAAACATTAGATATGATTATTCTGCTTTTACATTTTTATCAGTTTACGACTGTATGAGAAGCTTGCTGATGTGTTCATGGTTGCGTTAGGTGTTCGAGCGACTCAGAGGCTTGGTCCTACTGGATTCAGAACATTTGCAAGGTAATGCATCTAACTTATTTACAGATGAACCTCATTTAATTGACAACCTCTTTTCGAATACTTGGTATCATTCGAAATCAATATCAGGTCCTGATCTATCTTCTTTGGCATGTCAAACTGTAATGGACAATTCAAAACCATGTATTATTTGAAATAAAATTTTGGACCTGATGAATTTGAATGAACGAGGTTTGTCTGTATTTTACATCGATTGTGAAACTCTGTTTCTTGCAACTTGTAATAATCAATTTCAAGACTATATATCCACCTTGGAATATATACATGTATAATGTGGTCTATTGAGTGGCAATATCTTCTGAAGGCTGAGCAAAGCATTGTCATTGTTAAGGTAAAATGAATGAAGTTTTGACTTATAATATGACTCAACAATGATCTATTGTTTATCATTTGCTCATTTCAGAAAGTGTCGACTAAACAAGAAAGGCATTACAAATGCTACAATTGACATACTGTTTATTGATATGCAGAGAAAATGGGAACATGTGAATGCGGAGAGAACGACGGGTAAAAATGGTGTGGAATGCTTTTGCTTACTTTATAACCATGAGCTTTAAAACTAGATAATGAATTTCAACTACATACAAAAAATAAGTTTGACCGAGTTCAGTTTTTTAAGAATATTTTTCATGACTTTTCATTCATCAAGGCTTCAATTGTGCAGAGACATCATCTCAAAGTAAATGATTGGCTAAACTAATTGGCTGATATTATAAGGCATATAGCGTCTATGCTTAAGTCAAAGTTTTGACAGTAATGGAAATCGTGTATAGTGTCATTTTGAATAACAGGATCTTAAAACTTATCTGGGTTTACTGTTTGCTAAGTGTTGTATTAACTACCTCCTTGTTTGTATATTGCATGTATACCTGCGTTTATTACCCCTACATTGTATATCCTACTTATCATCCCAGCCAGTGTATTTATTCTGTTCTTGTTTTATCATTATTCTAATTTTTGTGAGTTATTTTCACAGGAGATTGTCATGAGCTCTTTCAATTTATCCCATCTAGAGTTCTCTCCCTTTGCCCCTTCTATATAGAATATGTATATTTGCTACACATATTCTACAGAAGGGATAAAGGGAGATAACTGTAGATGGGATTGTCGTGAATCCTTTCCCTTTATGTCATCTAGAATTTTCTCCCTTTGCCACTTCTATATAGAATGTGTATATACAATGTACTACACATATTCTATGGAAGGGGCAAAGGGAGAGAACTCTACATTGGATACAGGGAAAGAGCTCATGCCAATCTCTGTGGTTATTTTCATACCCGCATTAATTCCTGTATATACATATTAACCTTCTGTTGTATGCATGCTATTGCTTAAATTGCCTCTTTGTTGATCACAATGGTATTCATATTTCCCTTTTCCTGTAATTATTATATCTTTTTCTTGTGTTTTATAACGGTTGCTGGTAGTTATGTTATCCTTTCCTATGATAATCTCTATTCTATCACATTCTGTGTGTCAATTCACAAATGCAGCTTTATAATATGCTACATTTTATCTGTACTGTATATATATTATCTGTAATTCTATATGTGCATGTATTACTTGTTAAGGTCATTCATGTTTCAATTTTTAATATACAGTCCAAATATGTTTCACACTCAGAAATCTAAAACAAAATGAGTAGTGTCCATTTCAAGAGATGGTAGGATTATGCCAATGAACAATTTGTATGGTTGGTCTATATTGCATGGTTATGATCTATGCTTGCTGTATGGTTGGACTTGCATGTTTTTGGAGATGTTTGCTACATTCATTGCTTGCTGAGATTCCGGGACTGTTTGTGGCTTTACTGTATCAGGTATATGTGCATGTGTTCAGTGCTAGGGGACAATTTTGTTGGTTTATTCATTTGTGGAATTAATAGTGCAAGTTTATTATATCTAAATAAAATGAGTTAAATACATAACTCTACCTGTAGAAGGTAGTAAATCACTACTACAGTGTGACTGCTATGGCAAGCATTCTGGCTTCTTATTCAACTAAATTAAGCATAATTAAAATTGAATTAAGAGTTTCTTCCTTAAATTTACAGTTTTTAGACTTTATATGAAATCGTTTTTCTTGAACCAAAATCACATATAAATGATATACCATACATGTCATTTCTCATGCTGATATGATAGTCAGGTTTTCAATCTTAGTGGGATTTGATGTGATATTTCATTTCATGAAAACATTTGCCTAATTACTTTCTTAAACCATTAGATACATGAACCTCTTGTAAGAGTCTGATTTATTTTGAAATGTAGAATTCCATCTTTTATTACTACCTAATGCTGTTGTGTTAATGGTATTTTGCAATCTTTCTAAAAGAGTAAGTTTATGTGACAAACTTTAGAGCTGTTGCCAGTGGCCGACATCCAACCTACCTCATGGCAATAGTTTTGATTATTGCCTGATTCCTTATATAAATACAAATCTGTTATTTTTTGCTGTTTTACATGAAAGCTAGCAATTTGTCTTGGATTGAAATATTCCCGGTCAACAGTATGAACTGTTTCCCTCTGGCGCTATGAAGTCGTTGGAATTTCCAAATTTTATTTTTAGACGGCATATCATTAACGTTCGGTCATTCCCTATTCAATTTGCGATTTAGATCAAGTAATAAAACATTTATTTCATGGTTATTTTGGTAACAGTCAAAACTGTTGTCCCTTGGTATAGGCCTCGGGCAACAGTTCAGATGTCATCCCCTCCACCTCGGGACAACAGTTTTGACTGTTACCCAAATAACCATGAAATAACTGTATACTATTCCCCATACTCCCAAACAATAATTGTATACTGTCACGTATGTATCTGAAATGTTCATATGCCAGTAGTCTCACCAAGGACATTCCGACAAAATTAATGACAAAATTTTGAATGTCAATATAAAAATAAGTTATGGCTATTTAGGTATGAAGGTAGCATCACTGTCCAAAAAAAGCAATTAATTAATATTCCATCAACAAAGTCACCTATTGGGGATTTCCAGCTGTGTAGACATGTAGACAATAAAATGTCACATTTGTTTCAGGTCTCTGTTTCCGTGGTTTCCTGGATGCTTGTCATGAGATTGCACGGCGGAAGTTTACTAACATTGACATGTTACGTACGTTGGAAGATTTTATAGAATATTGTGAGGATAATCTAAAAGAAGATCAACTGTTTCAGTCTCGATGCAATCCTCGACTTCTTCCACGAAGAGCTCGACCACATGGCTATCCTCTTCTTGAACCGATGATAAATCCAATTTCAAGTCCAGTTTTAATTGACGAGTCTGGTGTATTGCTCGACAGTCGGTTGCGTTCTAGACACTATTTAAAACCACGATCAGCGGAGGACGTTGACCAGTTTTTACAGCGACACAGACAGCTAGCACCCGTTCGTAGAACTAAATCACGTCACCATAGAAAAAACATTGATGAAACATAAGTTTTAATTAATCATGATAGGGTGTATGTATGCCATATTGTTGAATATGTTGACATTAAATGCTTCATGTATGGATAGGGGTTCTTATCTGCTGATGTTAATGTACAACTTAAAGTTCTTTAGTTCTAGTATATGTAATGTTATGACTGCTAAGTAAGTTACTGGCTTTGCCTCGGTGAGCTTTTACTGAAGAACCTTATTGCAACCGTCACAATCATGAATAGATATACCTCAAATTCATTGGTGTATCAGTTAAACTTACCTGTTATGAATTTTCTTTGTCTATGTTAAAGTCCGCGTAATAATATGTTCATATTCTATGTTAATTGTTTCATTTCATTTACTAATATTGCAGAAGCTGTGAATGACTTGAATACAAATTGTCTTGCTTCCAGATTGACCAGGATTGTCAATATGACCAACCTGTAAGTAAGGTTGTCATTGCTGATCATTTCTGTATTAATACTTCAACTCAGATATATCTACAATTTAGAGATATTTGTAGACAATAATTATGTGACCGAGTTGGAGCTGTGGCATATGTGCTGCTTGACTAGGTAGACGTCATCCTGACCTGTTTCATTCTACTTACTGAGAACTCATCATATACAGATATCTGTATTTAGAAATAGAAAATTAAGAATTTAACGATATAGTCTGTCACAAGAGCCCATCAAAACAGTCTATTATTCTTGGCACAGCCATGTTGTTTCTAAAGTGTGACTAAAAGGGGCATATTTGCGCATTGCACCAACAGTTGATGACTGCATATGAAAATGAATTAGGCATGACCTTCCTGTACCTATACTGTTGAACCAATCAAATTTTTTGAATTGTATTGATGGTTCAAAATCTGTATTGATATTGGGATCGGCTTGTTGAATAGATGGCGTATTTATATAATTTCTATCGATGACAGACCTACAGCAGTTTAAATGTCAGTAGTTGAAAGGTCTTCTGGCTTTCATAAATGATAATCATACATGTATATTGTATCAATATATATTTTTCATAGCTGAATATAAAAGCTGTCATTATGTTGCACAACTTAATGAGTTCTTTGGTATGAAATGAACTACTTTTGCTCATCAGATGTCATTGAAATTTGCTCAGTAGTGAATCACATATACCAGTATAAGCCATTGATGAAAGTAAATCGATTTATTGTGCAAGTTCTCCAACATTTATATCATATCTTTCACGACTCTCAATTCGTTTCTCTATTGTTAAAAATGTCTCATTATTTTTTTCCATTTTGCCTTCTATGAATGTCTTTTGATAGAAAAATTGACAAAAAGACTTCTTGTACCTTTCAAAAAATAATTCTCTTCAGTTGAACAGGGTAAGTTCAGTTGGAAATTAATGGAATTTTAAGAAAACAAATTGCACTCTTGTAAATGAAAGAAAAATGTGTATTTATGAGTGAGAAGATAGAAACAACGTTTATTCTTGTTTCATCTTTTATAAATTAATTGCTTCATTCATTTTCTCTTTTTCCTGGACTTCTGATACCATAAATCGTTCGAAAGATTCCACTGGGCAAAGTTACTGACCCAATATTGTTCAATGAGTTAAGATAAAATTCAAGCTTTGTTTTTCAAATATCCAGTACTTATCTTGGCTTTAAGGTTATATACATTTTCAAGTCTTTTCAAGGACTAACATTAATTCAAGGACTTTTCAAGGTCTATGTTAGGGACATAAAGCCTGTTATGTCTGGCATAATGCCTGACCATCTAAATAACAATTTAGTGTAGCTAAATTAGTGACGTTTAAAGATAGTATTTATGTCTGACTGAACTCAAATTTATAACGTCTTATGTAGATAACCTTATATTTGTACATCCGTTATTGAACTTCAACTTGCCATATAATACATTGCTGTTACAAACAGAGTATGTACAATTATTGCCTGTAAGAACATATTGCTCAATTTGTCTTTTACGATGTAGTTGTATAAACAAATGTATGTAGTAATGTTTGGTTGTCAAATACTATAGTTTGATATTCCAGGGGTTCTAAAGTTCTGGAATAATCCGAAAATCCGGATTAAGAGGCTTCAGAGTCACTTTTAGATCGATGTAAATCTGATGATTTTTTTTGGGGGGTGGATGTAGAGGCCGAATCGCGACTGGTACGAAAGTTTTGTGTAAGAAGGCGTTTCAATAGTCGAGAGAATCAGACGCCTGCATCTGATAATGCTGGGTCATTGAAGCTTTGATCAGTGATTAAGATCATTTGATATGACTTCTGACCCGCGGCAAATCTTCAGGATTGAGATCATTCAGCTGTTAGAACGCCTGTATTCTTTAATATTGCTCAGTCTGTGTGGTGCATTGAAACATTTATTGATTATTATAACCAAACGTACAATATAGATTGGTAATAGCGCCCATGTCTTATTTTTGATCATTCACTAGTGACATAACATTTCTCGTGCATGACGTCACAACAAAACAACTGTGACGTTGACGTGCTCAAATGATGTTGACATTGTTAAATGTATATATTTTGTAAGAAGTATGACATAAAATACCATTGACAATTAATGTCTTGTTAATTTGAATAAAATCTATGATATAATCATTTGAAGGCGTATCTTGTGGTTGAAAAATGAAAAGAAAATTGTCTGAACTCTTAATAGAGAAACGCCTTTGTTTACGTACCTTATGTTTTAAAATTCTATTGACAGAGGCATTAATATATGATCTATTTGATCACAGTTGTTTTCATGTAATAGTTTATGAATACATGTACATGTATTTATATGTAATGGTGTATTGAATATTTTAATCAAGATTTCACGTTGTATAGTTGATGTGAGTAAGTGTTTGTGCTTTTATGTTTTGTTTTTGGTATAAACATTGGATTTCCTCTTTAAAGTCATTTTCCTTATGTTCCTTCAGAATATTTTGTAATTTGATATTTTTTTTTTATTTTCCTAACAATTTGTATGTGTTCACTTATTTTTTTAACCACTAAATATACTTAGTTCGTTCATAGTTTGTTCCTTTATCTAATCACCGTTAGTTTTTCATTGATTAATCAGGATACATTGTATTTTGTTTTTGTTCACTTTTAAGATTTTATTCAAGATACTGTATTTTATATAATCATTATAGTAGTGGAAACAAGATGGAGTCTGTTATTGCTTATACAGCAAAACCTCGATAATAAGGCCATCATTGGTTCTTAAGGAAGTTGGCCTTATTAATGAGGTGGTCTCATTATGGAGATAAAATATGAAAGCAAAATTGAAAACTGGTCCATGGAAGCACAATCTTATTAATGAGTTTGTCTTAATTTTGAAGTGATAATTAACGGAGGTTTTACTGTATTTAAAATGATCAGTCATGCTAGGTGCACGATGATCGAATGTATAGGATTAGTAAGCCATGTTTTTGGTTGCCATGGATACCCACAATGATTTTTATGGTGTTCCTTTAGTGTCTCAGTTTTCCATATCAAGGAATGAAATTGAAACTACTCAATCTGCTTATAAAATGAAGAAACAGATCAATTGACTTACTTCACTTTCCCACTTGATTTACTATTATTACCCATCCATTTAAGTAAGTCTTGCATCATTCCTAGAAAGAATGCTGATTGTTTCACCATCTGTCACACACTCCTTTCTGCCCCAGCCATTTTTAAAAGGGGCTTAAAGTGTTACCTCTGTGCGTCCATTTATTCGAAAGGAAGGATGGATAGATTCAATATAGATTAGTCACAGATGCAGAGGTAAATAAAGTACTGGTCAAGAGTCTGTTACCATCTGCCAATATTTAGAGGAGTTACGGCCCTTTTTTACTTAAAAGTCCATAGCTGGGGCATCTGTATCCTATGGACACATCTAGTTTATAATGTTCACATTGACACATTGTTCATTTTGCCAGTCTGAAGGAGATGTATTATATGTTTATTTTGCTTCTTAATATGCTTCTATCTTTTAAGCTAGAAAACTATTCTTTAGATATGAGCTTTTATTTATAATCAATTATTGTGTGCAATATTTGTATTATTTATTCTATGATTTCTGTGATATATTTGCTTTATGTTTCATTGTGGTTGAAACCTTCATGCACATCTTGTAGTTTGCAATGTTTAGCATTATTACCAGTATCATAATATGAATTGGTCAAAAGAGCTAATTAACCTGTCATTTGTAATTGAGAATCGTTACTACCTTATGACAAAGAGATCTGAATTGGCTAACATAATGCTTTGATAAGTCTTCATTGACATTTTGGTAGTACAGTTCATTAGAAAAATAAATTGTATAGCTCGATGTTGTCACAGTCAGTGATTAGTAGAGATTTGTCCAGTATCCTTTAAGGAACTATTTGAGGTAGCAAGGGCTGGTTAGCACTTTTGACTAGTATATTTGAGTTGGTAAGCATTACGCAGTTGTACTTGAGGTGAAACATTATCTGTCCACATACTTGGTTGTAATGTTTTGGTTTGTGCCTATCAATTCTTGTCTCATTATCTGCTCGTTAACTGAAGCAACCTATTAATATTACTTAATGAATCTGTCTGTTTATTTCTTCAAAAGAATTACATGGATTTTGTTTTGATACTATTTACGGATATTCATTACATTTTTTTCTGTCATGTTCGACAACAGAAGGTATGCAAAGGAATATTCCATTTATTTATTGTATCTCTGTTTCCATGGCGCCGTAGTTTCTTGTTTCAGAGGTTTGGCTGTTTGTTAATAATGCTGTGTTTTACCTGAATGTTACTTGTTTGTGTGTGTATACTCGTCTTGCCAAATTTCTGTTCTGTCATTTCTGTGTTAAGCTTTATATTTATTTTAATACATAACAAACATTTTACTGTTACTGTATCTATGAATAAAGATTTCTATCTATATACAGCGTTGATTGTAGTTCGTTTCATGCACAGCAGTTATAGAATGGATAAAGGCAGAGCACTCAAGAAGGGATAAAGGGAAAGCACTCCTGATACTCTCATGTGGTTTCAAGAGAATAAATTAGGGATATTTTGATATACATGAAGAGTACCACGATATATTGTAATATGTAATGGGGATTGGCCAGGGTCATGTACTTGTCCAGCTATTCGGATGAAGGAAGATCCCCTGTGCCCCTTCTAGCATCTTTTGGGCATACGTGGGTACCTGGATAGAGCCACCAACCTTCCACTTGCTAGCTGGATAGCTTACTCCACTAAAAATACTACATCCCAAGTGGGAATCGAATCCAAACCTGTGAGGAGCAAGTGGTATAGTTAGTGAATTTGGCAATATGTACCAGAACATTTAACTTCATTAACAAAACTGGATATATTGATCTCTGACTTGAATTTATTACTTATTTTATTGGACCTCTAGCCATGTACTTAAGGAGTAGTCCGATTCGCTGGGACCACGTTGTCTCCATAGTACATTTGCCGTACAAGATGGCTGAAAATTCCGTCGGTTCGACAAAATTTGATGTGTTTGGATGGTTACTGTTAAGTTAGGATCTTTAGAATAGGTGCAGAGTACCCGCATTGTAACACAAGTTACTCACGTGCTTTTCGTTTTTCCGAGGTTCAATTAGTTTAATCCTGAAACTCGATACACATTGTATTTGTTTTCGTACTTAATCCGAAAATGTATGTAATTTGGGTATTTCGGCGCAAATATCCGTCGTGGTAAGTTGCCAGTAGTATTTCGTTTTTTAACCCTCTAGTACGGAAACTTCTTCTAACCGGACAATTTTCTCGGTCCCGCTAAAGTTCTACTCCTGACTCCGGATGTGTTTTTCGACTGGATTGATATTTTACACATAAAATAAATCTCCCAAAACCGGACGATAATTTCCCGCCAAAAATGCGTCAATTTAATGACTGAGAATTGAAAGAAGCCATAATAATTTTAAAAATTACCTCGGGATGTAGACCGCGTACGGTATCGTCGTATGCATTCCGTTTTGACGGGAACAAAGTAAGAACGGATACGACGTGTACTAATTATGTAAACAATCCTTCAAGAACAATTGTTTAGATAATGTTGTGAAAACATGCGGTGGTAATCGTTTAGAGATAGATGATCCCAGACAAGTAAAGGATGAGCAGTGAGACGGATAAAAAACTGTGAACTACATATTGCTGTGAGCACAGAAAAGAGGTCCATTGGGTACACAAATCACAATTCAAAATGTTTACCCTAGATTATTATTGTATTATTTTCCTCTTCGAAAAACGTTTTAAAATAAAGCTACTATGTAATTTTAAAGTACATGTATGACATTTTGAAAATACACCGTACTATGTGGATATCTTTTCACATTTTATGGACGGTAACGTCGCGAAACACCCACACTTAATTGCAGCTATGTTTAACATCATTTGATGTGTTGAATGATTCATTGAAAGAGATTCTAAAAGTTCTATAATGAATAAACACATTTCATAATGATAATTTACATATAGATTGCATGAATTTGCATATCGCACTGCAAATCTTCCGTGCATGAAAGGAGCACAAATATGTTAGTCTCATATGACTTATGATTTTGAATTCAATTTCCAAGTTTACCTAATTTATGTAAAATACTTTAGCTTAAATTTTCTTATGACTCGGCAAAGAGGAGTAAGATAATGCATTCAGACATTATATATTACGTCGCGTTAACGCCAACATCCTCTAGCAAACTTATTCAAATTACTGAAAGAATTTCTTGCCTACGGACATTCAATGGAGGATTCCTCTCAAGTCCTGAATCTCCTCTAATCCGAACTTTATAGTTTGTCCGAAGGGTGTTCGGATTTGGGAGTCTCAACTGTACATTTAAATCCGGTGTTGAAATGTAGTGGTTTTAAGAAAACATATTATATAGAAGAGATGTTCTGAGCATGAAGAATTTCATATTAGAAAGTGAAAATACGGTTTCACGTCACGAATAGGATCATTGAAAACATCGTTCGGACAGTGTACTCATAAATATTTTGTTCGGACAATGTACTCGTTTAAAAATATATCAATAACTTTTGTTAAAAAACGAAATACTACTTGAAACTTACCACGACGGATATTTGCGCCGAAATACCCAAATTACATACATTTTCGGACAAAGTACGAAAAACAAATAAAATGTGTATCGAGTTTCAGGCTTAAAATAATTAAACCTCGGAAAAACGAAAAGCACGTGAGTAACTTGTGTTACAATGCGGATACTCTGCGCCTATTCTAGATTCTACATTATCAGTAACCATCAAAACACATCATATTTTGGGTCGAACCGACGGAATTTTCAGCCATCTTGAACGGTAAATGTACTACGAGACCACGTGATACTCCCTGGTGAAGTATGATTTAAAAAGATAGCACCAAATGATCACCATAATAGAATGTGTTGCGGGCAAGAATGGTGTCCATATCTAAAATTTCAATGTCATGGTGTAGGTTTTAAGTATTCATTTTCCAATGTAAACCGTGGTGAAATATGATTAGACCTATTTGTGTCTGGTCAAGAACTTCGATGTTTTTTGTCGGATTTGAAAATAACTGGGAACAGATGATAACAATAGTTTGCCGACGTGTTGTGTGTAGTTAAACTGTGTCCATAGCTTAAAGGTCAATGTCTCGGTGCAGGATTGAACTTTGGTTAATGTTTCCGGTGACTGTTCACGTAATATAAGCGTGACATTTCTTGCTCGATTTCAGTATTCATTTTATACAATTATCAGTTTTACATTTCCGACGTTCCAAACTGGCACTCACCTGTTCTTGTGCAACCATCGACAACATCGCATCAAGGACAAAGTTGTTTTCTTCTTTTAATGATAGAAGAAATGCTCCACTGCTAGCTGATAACAAAGACCTAAATGGTATTTAGGTGCAAGCGATCATCAATTATATTTTGTTATAACTCATATATACCAACATAAGAATAGAAACGTCGATGTAACCAGTTTGAAATGGTAACTACAGTTTATGAATGGTTAATACAAACGCTGAAAGCTGTTATGAAGTTATAAAAAATCAAGAAATTTTATTACAAATGTATAAAAAAGACAAGACAGTTCGTGTAAAAGTGATGCTAAGGTTATCTGTCCATCGCACGTATGATCAACATAACAGTAGATCTATTTGAAGTTATTGTATGCTCAAAATATTAAACGAAAAGAAACATAAGCGTTGTTAAAATAATAACACCAACACAACCAATGACGTCATCAGTATTTGCGTTGGACGATAGGTGGCACCGGCGTTAGTTTTTGCAATGGTCTGTTTGTACTTCTCAACAGCGAGAATACTGTCGCATGAATCAATGCGAGAAAACCACTCGATTGTCTGCATGCTTGTTGCATGTTCAAGGGCCATTGCACGTAAGAATGAACCCACTTCGCCGGTAAAACATGGCTGTTTCTTTAATTCTCTGACATAGTTCAGACATTCGTGGCGGCAGAAACCAGGTGAGCATAGGCTATTTATAGACGTTGTTATTGTTTGTGAGTCACTGAAAGTAAATCATGGTAAACGTTTATAAGTATAAAAATGTACGTCTCATCGCGAAATGCGAATAATATCTTTGATCTCCATAATTTGGCTTCATTTATAATCTGAACACCCCGATTAAATGTTTCTTTATTCATTCAAGTGAACAGTTTGCCAAAAGGAAACATCTGTGCCAGTATTCTAGGCAAATAGACGTGATAAAGGCGTGATACATCGACAAAGAGCAATTGAGGATGAGCCACGCCGAGCATGGTGCAGGACACCAATACACACATTATGAAAAAACAGTGAAAAAAATGGAGCAAATCAAAAATCACCTTGAAATATCTGGACAAACAACATGGATGCACATACAGAAAGGGGCACGATATAAACCAATGTACCAGGGGACACAAACCGGGAGGGGACAACATACAATCCCCCAAAACATACCGAAATGTTAAGGACAATGAAACCAAAAACAACACAGTATCTTCAACGAACACAAAAACGTACTGGTAGAAAGTAAGAATACAAGAAAAACTATATGATAAACGCTAAATATATGTGTAAGAGTTAATACAAACAGAACAAGAAATCAGTCATAAAAAAAACAAAAAACAATAAAACATGTATATACTATTTTAAATATAGTCATACTGATTTAGGACGTAATCAGGTATACGTGCAAAGAAAATTGTAACCCGAGATATGAATTTTGTTTTAATAAAAATGTTAAGATGAAGTTATTGGTACAAGTCAGATTCATTCTGTCACCAATTCACTCAGATATCAATGCGAACTTTCCAACACTACGATAAATTACATCAGATATTATGCAACAATTGACTATTTCTTTACAGAACAGAAATTTGAATTACCTGAAATCCCATAAATCAGCCTTTAAGTCACAACCTCGTATGATTGTTTGGTTTCGTGCTTCGCATTGACTTAAACTCTTCCAAGCCACACATTCTGTAACAGAACACATACACAGTAATTCAGTATTAATCAATCAAAGGTTTATACCGCTGCTTATTGCCTTATATTTTCCGTACATCCCTTATAAATTATACAATATGTGAATCAATTTTGATATTCCATAAGTCCAATACACGTAGGATCTGAATTGAGATTCAAAGTCAATTGATCAAAAACTTTTAGTTTAATAAAATATTTGACTTAAGAAAGATCTCAGTTTGTGCAGTTTGTGACGCCGAGGCCAGAGGCACGAATAAACTCGACAATCATTTACCTATGTATGACAAGTATACTCAGTATTGTCGAAAATACATACTATCCGTATAATGATCTGTTGTTACACTATAAATTGATTCATGTTACGTCAAGTGTGAAACAAGTTAACAAAACAAATCACTCTTAATGACGGCCTCATGTCCAGTATTCGCGCTTAAATTAGGGCTTGGGCAGATTGTGATCAAACTTCGCCCATCGGGGCTCGAACCGAACCGGTCGCGTAATAATAATGAGAAAAATTATGACATAATAATCAAATGCTGGGAACCAGAAATCATAACCTAGCAATGTATTGCCTCGATTGAAGTAGCCTAATAATGTTACACCATCCTATTCCAAATTTCAAACCGTCGACTAAATATCGATACAGACAATCATGTATGAGAAATAGTAGCATTAAATTCTATTTTCTACAATATTTCATGCAGAACTGGAGTTTACAATGCTACAAAATGCGTTATTCATAAAAACTCGAATACATTTCGTACGGTACTCATAAGTAGGCCGAGGCGTCCGTAAATATTTATAACGCACAATTCCCACAGCGAATATAGTCCACGTGACAGAACAAGACAAGATGGCCGAACCATCGTCTGCGACAATCGCAACATCTCGGTAATTTCTTTTCATTTCGGAAATAGAACTCAGAGGTACATTGTGAGCGAGTGCCAGTATGTTATAGCGAATGTCTTAAACCATGTCAGTGAAAGAAAGAGAATAAGTAGCTACAGGAAAAGTCGCATACAAAAGACAGTGCCTCCCCACGCAGACCTCCGGGAAAGCAACAATCCACAAAACACTTAAGGAGGTTAAAGGGTACATATGTTAAAGAATAGAGACACAATGAATGGCCTGGCAGACCATAAGGAATAACTAGGAGAATCAAAGCGGACAGTGAAGGAGGGAGGGATAATGGATGGAAAATATCACAGGACAAGCAAGACTGCTGGCAGCAATAGGCCGAAACTGGGCAGGTAATAACATGAACACTATATAAAGTGACAGAATTGCACAGGGGAAAGGGAAATAAAAAACTCATTCAAAACACAAACAGAAATAATGACCATACATCGAATTACAACCTTGGAACTGTCAGTAAAAATACTGGGGGTTTAAATCGATTTAACAGCTAGCTAGCCTCACACTTAAACGCTATATGGTCATTGATTTCCAACATATATACATAAATTGACTAAGTAGGCAGTAACTAATCATTAAAGCAACCAACCATCACGCAGACATACTGTAATTAATCCAGCACGAAGGAACAAGACTCGTGTAAATACGCGACATGTGCTTTTACGTTATTAAAGCTATTATCCCAGTCTTTAATACTTACCCGAAGATCTTATGTTTTCTTTTGGATAGTATGTGATAAATGCCAGACACATCTCGTCAACTGTGGCTTTACCGAAATTAGTTGTCACATTTCTAGATGTAGCGTTAAACATGCAAGTTGTTTTCAGTTCATCTCCTGGGTGCAATTGTACAGGTGATTTAAATCTGAAAAAGGGATCTTAATCGATTAACTATTTACTTATTAAGTTTAAAGGTGAACAATATACATCTTTAGAATAGTGTATGGTGCATAACGATTAAGTCATAATATACTTTCGGTCCAGATACGCGTCACTATCAAACTGATAGAAAGTCGTTTTGCGAAATAGAATGCGTTTCAGGCGCTTTGAAACTACATGTATGTAATGGCTATCAGCGATGCCACTTTACTGTTGGTAATTAAAGTGATCTGAAGTTCGAAAGAACATGCCGTCATTATTTATCAAATCCTCAATGTAACAGAACCTTTTTCATACTAAACACTAGTTTAATGATTACAAACAAAAAACGGTTCAACTTTTGCTCTCGTGTCTATGTGTATAATACTATGATAGATTTAATTTTTCAAACCACAATAGATAGTTCCCACATTTACAAGATGTATCTTTAAAACTAGCAAATTGCATTTTGCTTTTAAAAGTGAGAAATATAGTTATATGAAAGATGCATTTACAAAACAGGCCTCGCAACTCATATCCTTAAAGTACGAACCAAATATAAAACAGGGAAACTTGCAATATGTTATTCTTCTTTAAGATTTACGATTGTAATAAATGTGACAATAAGGTATATACGCATGTGTGATCGGGGAATTGAAATCGTATACATGATCCATCGCAAGTGGAGTGGACACTCCTTCTCGAATCCTCTCTGTATATTGAGCCCGTCCTAAAATTAATGTAAGCAAAACAAATCATATGTATCAAAGAGACCATTAGATACAAAACCATTAAGCCAGTCAAAATGCTTCTTCTTATCGCATTTTGAAAAAGTATTCCTCTATGATTCTGTGGAAAAAAGCCTCACTGACATGACAGTTATTTTATGATTATTTGTGCAAGACATGTTTGTCACTCTTTGTATGCATTGTAGAATAACTTTGTAATGAAGATTATGTTTTTACATACAATCGGAATACGTTATAGATCATAAAGTTGCACATTTATTTTTCAATATTTATACGTGAATGTCTCGCATTTTGTTGTGGATTGACATATATTTGAACGAAACATTAACGAAATCATATCATCGTAAATTATTTTAAGAGTATGTTAGAAGGAGAGTTACCAATAAGATGCATATGGTTCGAAATAAGGGAGACATTTACAGGCCCATCCATGAGCTGTTCTGTGCAGTCACCAGGACACGAACCGGAGGCGGAGTAACTCAAAGTGCCAGGTGGGATGTCCAAACTGAATTGACCAATCATCAACACGCCTGCATTGTTATGGCGGAGTTTTGGAGTCAAATGAAATACCATACCGGAACTGTCCACATGGTCCTCTTTCAATTGTGGGTTATTCCAATGATGCTTAAACCAGATTTAATTATGTATAGATGTAGGGCCCATGGAGTTAAAATGACAAAGCGTAAATTTAAATTTATTGGCCTTTATTTTTGTTTATTCTTGCTTCCTTAATTCTTCTTGTTTGTTTTGATGGTCGGCCAGACCATTCCTTGCACCCCTGTTCCCATACATGTTTACCCTTGCACCTCCTCAGTCCTTAACGTTTTGTAGAGTTGCGGGTCTGTGTGATGAGGCATTGTCTTATGTTACAACTTAATCTCTTTTAACAATCGGTTTCATCCGTAACACGTTTATAAGATAAGAAATCCATTTCAGCCATTGATAAAATATGCAAGTTTTTTTTACTTTACATTCAAATGGCATACCGGTCAAAAAACGGAGCAATTTTCAGTTGTACTTATGATTGTAATGTATAAATACTGTAGGCACCAAGGGACTAGTAAACGGATTGGAAAACGGGTACAATACAATGCGTTTTACATACCTGCATGACAGCGTATTTAAATCCCCTCGTACCAACGAGAAATCCCATGTTTTCATCAAAACATTCACCGTCACCACCAGCTGTCCAGACAGCAATTATAGATCGACATGCATCCATTTCACCACCGCATTCCTTGGGCTGCATTAACGGCCCCGGTGCTTCGTCAACTGTAGGAGGAAGTGAAAGCTATTGTAGAGGGTAAACGGTGACATCGAATGATTCGACCCTGTTGACTTTGATTTAATGACTTTAATATAATATTGGTTAGATCTAAATCCGATTGGAATTTGTTTGTTTACATTTCCAATAAACTAGCACTAACAAATTTGCCGAATGCGGTCACAAATCCATGAAAACTCCTGCATTTGAGCGAACAAGGCGTATATAACTTGCAACGCCGCTATTTATATCGCCTGGTCACGTTTCGACATATTAGGACATTGAATATTTAACTACAATTAAGTCGTTAAAGGAACTTTATTAATACATAAAATTAAATGGAAATGTCGAGCAGAAAATGCTTCATACAAAGTAAACGTCCATCCTAAAAGCACAAAGTAAAAATGAACATACAAGTAAACAAACAAATGCTAGTAAAAGCAAAAGGCAAAATACATAAATGACGGGTGAAAATAGGAGCACTGCTAAAGAACAGTTAATTGCAAAAACAGCACTTGAGTGGTAAACATAGTTAAAAGTAAAGATCAAATAGCAAACACTAGTCTTTCTAAAAGTGTTATGCGTCAGTCATCCTTCTCAACGAATATTGCTCTGTTTTGGTCATGATTTCTGTACTAAATGTTCATATTTTATTATTAATCCATTTCATTTCTCACAAAAACATGCGTATACATCTTGAAACACAATCTAACTGACGCAGCTCAACTACTGAACATTAAATAATAGTTTAGAAGACTGTCGTTGCGTACACTATGTATATTTGTGGATGATTTCCGAACATGTTTCCATTGGCTGACCACCTCACAATTTGTTTATAACCTTTCTCAAGTAAATAATAGCGGGCTTTACTGGAGCAAATAATGTTAGAAAAAACAATAGCAACCGTAGGCTTCAACCACTTACCTCCTTCGCAACCATACACCAATGTATGATGCATGATTTCTAGGTTTGAAATAAGTGGGTCAAAAGCTACAATATGATAATCTTTGTCCATTGGAAATTCTAGCGTCATACACATGTATGTGGTTTCCTTGGCTGGTACAGCTGTCTCCGGGAAACGTACTGTGTAGTTAAATGTCTCTGAAAATATATCACTGTATTCAACAGTCGTTGTAAATATAAGGTGTAAAATGTATGCGCAGTCTTAATGTCGGATAGACAATTTCTGAGCATTGCATTGTAGTTATAATTAATGCAGATCAGACACTAATCACAACAATAGTGCTAATTATATGCCTTTAATCGTTCGTTCATAACCACGCCTGTAACATGTAATGTATGTTGTGCTTAAATCTGATTTACGTATCACACCATATAATTCAATTCATATACACTGATGGCCATTAAAAGGCTAGTTACATCAAAATATCGCTTAAACGTTTAAATTCTTTTTATTTTCGATACTAAAAATCTGTTTTATATTACACATGCCAGAGTCTTGTAGAACAATAACTCCACTGACATATATTTATTTTATCTTGCGAATGAATCCATATATTCCAAAGGTAGCAACTTCTTAATTTCATTTTTACCCGTATTCACAAACTTGTTAACGACTGAATCTCAGTCTTAGACTTTAAAATGGTAAAGTTTCATTTTGTTCCTACGTTATTGTTACACAATATATTTTGATAAAACATGGGAAAAGTGTAGACTGAGTAACAAGAATGATTCAGGCAAAAATGTATTCGTTTAAATATAATGAAAACAAAATGCTTGTAAATTTAATTTTTGCACTTTAAAAGTCTGAGATTCAGTCTTATAACGTTTGTGAATACAGGCCCTGTAGTCATATTAAAATAACGTATCCCGGAGATATTATTTGTTTGTACCAATAAACAACAAAACACTGCATGTATATGAACTAAACTCCGAATCAAATATGCAAGTGCCATATATACCTGGTTCATTTAAGGATTTGCATTTCTGTAAGCTGGTATCCTGACAATCTACAAACGATGGCTTACGATATATGCCAAAGGTAGCAACTTCTTAATTTCATTTTTAATATGCGTTAGTAGTTGTAACAACCAGGACCCGTATTCACAAAGACTGAATCTCAGACTTAGACTTTAAAATGGTTAAGTTCCTACGTGATTGTTACACACTATATTTTGATAAAACATGGCAAAAGTGTAGAGTGAGTAACAAGAATTATTCAGGCAAACATTTATTCGTTTAAATATAATAAAAACAAAATGCTTATAAATTAATTTTTGCACTTTTAAAGACTAAGTCTGAGATTCAGTCTTATAACGTTTGTGAATACGGGCCATGTAATCATATAAAAGTAATGTATCCCGGAGATATGATTTGTTTGTACCCGTAAACAACACGACACTACATTTATATGAATTAAACTCCGAATCAAATCTGCAAGTGCCATATATACCTGGTTCATTTAAGGCTTTGCACTTCTGTAAGCTGGTATCCTGACAATCTACAAACGATGGCTTACCATCACACAGGTTGCTTTCAATTGGCTCGCATATTCCTATAATGCATGGATTACAATATAAACAGCATTGTTAGCTATAAATAAACTGGTATCTCGCGCAAAGAAATGCTCAAGCAATTAATTGGACAATTATTTACTTCTAGGTATTAGCTTTAATGTCTCGTGATTGCAAATTTATCCACAATGTCTCTTCTGCGACTTCGCATCCTGATGTATTGGGAAGTTGTTAGCTTGCGATTTTTACATCGACAGACCACGCTTCTTATATTAGCGAATATATAAATACGAACATTTAAATAACGGATTTAGCGCTCAATATTGTACGATTCCAGGGCTCTAGAAATTTTCTTTAAGTACAGCTGTCCCGGACTAGTGAACTTGTTGACTTGTTCGGCATGGGAAGTTAGTTGTACAAGCATAGAATAGGGTACGGATTAACAGTAAAGTAGGCGTACGTAACATACTTGTCCCGGACTGAGTTCAACTCAACTGTTTGTAGCCCGAATCGGCAATTAGACATATCTGGGACATCGGGATAGTGGATTTCTAGAACCCTAGATTCATCAAACAGATTCACATATCAAGGGACACGGGCATTACCTGGATGTGACAGGCCAGTGGTATATTTGGGGTTTGCACCAGGTGTCCATTCACAGTCGGGATCGCCTAGCTCCTTACCGTTCGTCTTACCGTCACCATCAGAATCCATACCGCATATATCTTCATTCCAAACCTGAAAACATTATTTTTATCTTCGTAAAGAGCGCAATAAAGAAATTGAAATATTTACATTTAAGTCGTATGTAATGTAAAAAGCCGTACATGCATCCAACTAAATATATCATGTTTTATAATGTACCAGTCACACACACGGTGCGGATAGCTACGTCTAGCCACGGATATAAACGTAGTAATCCATATCGATCCATACCTGAGCCGTACCTCAACGTAGTAATCCGTATCAATCCGTACCAACACTTGGTCAAAACGTATTCAAGACTTACGCCAAACTTGCAAGTTTCTCCAACTTTTGAACGTGCAGAACGGTTGGAGCGATCCGTGGCCATTTGGGCGTGACTTTGGTCCGTAGTTAAACGTACTAAAACGTAGTTATCCGTACTGAAACGTACCTAACCGTAGTTGGACGTAGTTATCCGAGGCTGCACGTACTTAAACGTAGTTCAACGTAGTTCACCGCAGACCCGTCCACGCGCTTGGCAAGTTGCAAGCCGCAGTAAAACGTAGTTCAACGTAGTACGCCGTACCTATCCGCGTCCTGTAGTTTTTTGTTTCCCGTTTCTCACCATTTTTTTGCCGTGCTAAGACGTACTTCTCCGTACTTATCCGTGTCCCTCACGGACCAATCACATGCGCGCCGTGCCTCAACGCAGGACATATCCGTGTGTGTGACAGTACCATTAAGTACAGTTGATTTACGCCATTATTATGTAACAAGGGGTTAATGCAGAAACCGCATTTAAGCCGGATTTTTCATTATGCAAGTAAGACCCATATTTACCTTTGTCTAGTATGTGTATATTATCCAGACACATATTATGACAAAGTTTCATGAAGATTGGACAAAAACTGTTGAATTTATGACAGGAAAAACACTTTAACGCAAAATTAAAAACATCCGACCGCACGCCAGACCGGTTTTCGCAAATATATAAGCCAAATCTTTTTCGCCGAAAATTCCGGCTAATTCCCGTACTTGCTTTGCATCTATTACTTTCTGAGAAATGGGCGGAGACTATTTCACATTCGATAAAAACATTACATTTTTTGCATATAAAGACTAGGCGACATAAAATAGTAGCAGACACACTGTTCTTACATCTACTTGTAAAGACGGCATCAAAATAATATTACATACACCCAGTTAATTTATTGCATACGTTAAAGAAGTAGGCTAGGTCACTCCCTATATATGAGCGCCGCTGTACGATTTCCAACCTCTTCTTTAAGTGAAGTCATTTCAAGAAAACGTCACATGTGACGTCACTAAGTACTGAGAGTAAGCAATATTTGTCCCATAAAGCAGTGACCATATGGAGTAAAACATTGTTTCCTGCTTGCACATAGTGACATCAGATGTGACATTTTCTTGAAATGACGTTACTTACAGAAGAGGTTGTAAATCCAACATCAGCGCTCCTATATACTTACGAGTCCATTCAGTTTGAAGTGAAGCCCAAATACATTCCTTGTTCCAGCACCACCTTTATTCTCATGTCCAACGCCTTCCCATATTGCGTCTTCTATACAGGGATGCGGAACTGCACGCCCATTGGGGATCTTGTCCCTAAATGACTGATGACCGAGACACGTAGCCACGAACAGGCACACAAGAAGGAACCTGCAAGTGATACGCAAGTGCAATATGAACTTTCAGTTGAAGTCTCCAATCTAACGATTCGTTCGTAGCTGAAGTGATCGATCTGCATATTCCCTGGTAATATTAACTGCAATTTGTGACGTGCGTGGATTTCTAATTACCTTGGAAAGTTCAGTAAAACCTCAATAATAAGACCCTTGAAGACTTGTCTTCTTATTGAGAATGCCTCAATATTGAGGTTGAACAATGAGCAAAACAGTGTAAATTGTATTCTTAATTTTGAGGTGGTCTTACTTTTGAGATGGCTTTAAGTGCGGTTTACTCTATAAATACGCTGTATACGAAAAGCTTATCATATATCTCATTAAATTTTCGTTCACTCGACCCAGTAAATTAGTACACAGTTTGTCCCTTGTTTCACAGTGTAAACGATTGTTTAGAGGAAAATTAAAGGTTACACTCATTGACAGAAAATAATTCGTTTTTTTGAAATCACATTGGGGTCAATACAGTCAAACATGTGCGAGCTCATCTCTGAAGGGAGAAAACCATTTATAGTTTATGTAGTTAACTAGATATTAATCGCGTGAACCACTTAACATTTATATAAAATAGATCGTCCGTTCTAAAAACCTAGGGGTTAAGTGGTGACAGTTGTGATCAGAATGAATATCAATTAAACAATTATTAAATTATTCTAATTTTATTATTTTAAATTTTCTACAAATTTCTTCGAAATATTCATACCTTAATCCGACCATTGTTACTTTCCAATTAAATTTTGTGCGGCGGATATGAATTTTCTCTCTGTAGGAAACGGTTGCGACCAATTCAGATGCTACTGGACAGTACCTGAATTTCTATCCAATATTTCCGTATACAAATCAGTTTAATTTAACTGTATATGTTTCTCCTTACATAACTATCCTATTTGTACAATATTATTGGGTTTATACCCCGCGTTTTTACCTCATTACGCATATAAGATACGCATCAGTGATCATAAATAAGGAAGTTTTCTCACAGCAATATAAACGAGTCTTTAGCGAATTTTTTGTTAGCCTTCAAAACGACTTTAATAATGTGATATTTGAATACGAACGTATATTCTATTTGTATCGTAAATTGTAAATACACATTCAGTCAATAATAATTTGAAGGTTAACATTTGTTGTGCAACATAGAAAACGCCGAGATGTTATGTTTGCTGGTCTCTCCATATCCAACCATATCCAAAATGGATTTTGGTAAATTCACCGGAATTCAGTGGATTTCGGTAAGGTAACGTACCCTTTATCGAAAGGTTAACCAATCCGCGTCAAGATAACACACGTTGTTCGGTTCAAAATGTAAATTGATTCCTGGGTGGCGCTAGAACTTTTACAACTTTCGCAAGTCAGTGTCAGAAATTTCGAAAATGTCATATTCGGTTTGTATCTTATAAAATTCCACCAAGATAGCCAAATATACTAAGTTTGTCAGGTTTTATGGACGGTATAACGTTGCAAAACACACATACTTAATTTCAGCTATGTTTGTAATCATTTGACTTGTTGGATGATTCATTGAAATACTTGCTTGAGATTGATATATCCACCTTATGCAGTGAAATTATCAAAATATAAATAAATCAAAAAACAATCTAATACATTTTCTGCGCAGTGCAATTTTGCTGTTATATCTACATTTATTTAAGAATGAACTGTAGGTCAAAATCTTAAGTTAATCATATTCAATGCTTTCATACGGTTTTAATTAAACGAGATGCGTCTATAGCGGTGCATATACTAAATAATCGGATTTTCTACAATTTCTATAACGAATAAACAAATTATATTATGCTAATTTACATTTGAAAGAATTCAAATATCAACCAATGTTTAACACAACGTGTATTTTGCATATCGCATCTTCCTTTTATGAAAGGAGCATAAATATAACTTATGATTTTGGGCCATAAATTAATCTTCAAGTTTATATAAATTTTGTAAAATATTGTAGCTTAAATTACTCAGCAAAGTATGAAAGAATGTATTGCCTACGGACATTCAATTCAATCACCTCTAATCCGAACTTTATAGTTTGTCCGAAGGGTGTTCGGATTAGGGAGTTTCCACTGTCAAGTAATTATGTGTATAACATGTGTCGCCAATCTTACCCGTCAACAAATAAAAGTATATTAAGCGGTCAATAAAAGGTATGACTTATTGTATTGTTCGACCTATCTATGGTGAACAATGAATGAAATGATAGCTAGGGACCACAAATCCTGTTCGAGTGTTCGACCTATATCTGTTCGAGTGATCTACTGTTAGATAATATGAAATAAGAAGGGGTTTCGCCGGGACTTAAGAACCTGTTCGAGGTATCTACTTTGTTCGAGCCAAAACTGTTCGAGGTTTTGAAGTTTTACTGTAGTACCTGTATCCAGTAATACAGTGTTACAAGACACAAACTTGGACGTGTTTTCGCCCCCTCGATTCGATTTATTGATAGCTGATTCCCGTGCGTGTAATCAAGTAAAATATACAGATTTAATCTTAACGGAATCTTCGCATAAACATATTTGTAGAAGATATTAAACTTACCTTGCATACGTTGAGAGAGCCGGGAATAACTGTGTTTAAAATCACAGAATGTACCGTCGCCATTTTAAAGAAATTTCTCAAGTAGATAAGATACCTATAGACGTATTTTATTTATTGAAAGCAATCTTAGATAAAAAACGGATATTTGAGACTAAAATGGGCTATTTAAGACCAAAATAATTCTAAGATGTTTTGTGAATAGCTCTTAAGAAATATTTTAAACTTAAGTCAAATTTTGTCATATTTGAGAATTTTCTAGCAGATAAGAGAAATGTTTTTATCTAAGATGCTTTGTGAATACCAACCCTGGCCTACTAAACTCGACAATTTTCTCAGCGCTACGCGCCTGTGTACTTTTAATCTGTTCAAAACGTTTGGAACAAATCCCGATTGCAACAAAACCTGTTTAATCTCAGATCCGATCTGTAAAGTTTTTTCGTAAATTTCCCCGCAACTAAACCATCGTCTATATACATACAATGTACTTACAAGCCTTCTGCTCTCCATTTTGAAATTAAACGTCTTGTCAGTTTTGTAAATACATAGCATGCAGAAGACAAACACAATTGTAAAACTAAAAACTTTAACAGCTGACTGCATTCTTCGTAATTCCATGCAAAGCTTAAAAATCGGTATGTGCCTTGAACATTTCAACAAAATGATACGCACTTGTATGGTCAAACTTGATCATATAAAAACCTTTTTGCAAAAAAACTAGCGCGACTTTAACATCCTCATACTTAGCGGTTTGTTTCCCATAAATGTTTATTTACAATACGTAAATCAAGGATAGGCCTTTTCTTGCCTGAAATGTTAATTGACACAGTCTATGGATTGACAATATAGTGTAGCATTTCTCAATCAATCCTCTGTCTAGACCTTTATGGCTTCTGTAACAAATGCGGATTCTTGAAATGCAGATCTACTATTTTTAACAAAACTCCTTGTAGGCACGGAATAAAATGAAATTTTATAACAAAGTTCAATGTTGTCTAGAACAAAAGTATTTGCATTAATATTTTTCCAAAACAACATATTTTTCTTCAGCCTGCCTCTAACAATTATATGTTTTTGTCCTTGCTCATACACAAAATAGCCATGCGTAAAACAATTGTAATCGATACTATACTCATCTTTAACGTCCGAATTATTTCTTGACGCTCGACGTGTCTCCTGCTGCACGTCTGGTGACAAGGGGACAGTCCTTCCGGAAATGGCGGAAGTCGTCGCAAGCGAAACATGATCTAGGCGCTAGGTCCGTAAATTGTTTAAACGGATATATGGCTGCTGCATGACTGGTCTTGGCATGTATGCTGGAAAGGACGCTGGTTCAGTAAAAGCGTCGCTGCTAGGACGGCTGACAGTAGAAATTGCAGATTTATTAAGCGCGCGGTTCTCTGCTTTGTAAATTTGTTCTCATCTTCGCTGTCGCTAACTAGCGGGTTAGATTCGTACAACCGTACTGTCTCCCAACCGCCAGGAGAGGAGTCTGCAATTCTTATAAGCTTTTTGCGCTTACGTAGTTTCTCACTAATCTCTTTCAGTAACTCCGTTCTATAGTCCACCTTATTTGTGTCTCTAATTCCCAATCGATCGCTCGTCGTCTATTGTATTATACACGAACACGGATTTTAAGCAAAAAAACAGGTAGGCCTATTAATGTGTCGGCTGCCCAAAGCTTGCTGATGTGTTCATGGTTGCGTTAGGTGTTCGAGCGACACAGAGGCTTGGTCCTACTGGATTCAGAACATTTGTAAGGTAATGCAAAACTTGTTTACAATTGAATCTCGTTTAATTGACAACCTTCTATCCAAATACTTGGTATCATCCAAAATCAATATAAGGTCCCGATGTATATTGTTAGGCACGTCAAATTGAAATGGGCAGTGCGAAACCATGTATTATTTGAAATACAATTTTGGACTCGATTTATTTGAATGAACGAGGTTTGTCTGTGCATTGATTGTGAAACTCTGTATCTTACAACTTGTAATATTCAATTTCAAGACTATGTAATTATCCACCTTTAAGTATATTGGAATACATACATGAATACTGTGGTCTATTGAGTCGCAATATCTTTTAAAGGCTGAGTAAAGCATTGTCTTTGTTAAGGTAACATGTATGAAGTTTGACTTATAATATGACTTAACAATGATCTATTCTTTATCATTTGCTCATTTCAGGAAATGTAGACTAAACAAGAAAGGCATTACGAATGCTACAATTGACATACTGTTTATTGATATGCAGAGAAAATGGGAACATGTAAATGCGGAGAGAACGACGGGTGAAAACGGTGTTGATTGCTTTGGCTTTCTTTATAATCATGAGCGTTAAAACTAGATAATGAATTTCAACTACATACAAAAAATAAGTTCTGTTTTTTAAGAATAATTTTTATGACTTTTCTTTCTTCAAGGTTTTAATTGTGCAGAAATGTTTTGACATCGTCTCAAAGTAAATGATTGGCTAAACTAATTGGCTGATATTATATGGCATATAGGGTATATGCTTAAGTTAAAGTTATGATAGTTATGGAAATCGTATTTAGTGTAATTAAACTTATCTGGGTTTACTGTTTGCCAAATATTGTATTAACTACCTCCATGTTTGTATATTGCATGTATACCTGCGTTTATTACCCCTACATTGTATATCCTACTTATCATCCCAGCCAGTGTATTTATCTAATTCTTCTTTTATCATTATTCTAATTTATGTGAGTTATTTCCACAGGAGATTGTCATGAGTTCTTTCAATTTAACCCATCGAGAGTTCTCTCCCTTTGCCCCTTCTATACAGAATATGTATATATACTACACATATTGTATAGAAGTGACAAAGGGAGAGAACTGTAGATGAAATTATCATGAGTCCTTTCCCATTATTCCATCTAGAGTTATCTCCCTTTGCCCCTTTGAGTATATATATACTACACATGTTCTATAAAAGGGACAAAGGGAGAGAACTCGAGAGATGGAATAAAGAAAAAGAACTACAGTGTGACCGCTATGTCCAGCACTCTGGTTTCTTATTCAACTAAATTAAGCATAATTTGAATTGAATTAAGAATTTCTTCCTTAAATTTACATTTTTCAGACTTCATATGCAAATTTTTCTTAAAGCAAATTTCATATTAATGATATACATGTCATTTCTCATGCTGATATGATAGTAGTTTTAAATCTTAGTAGGAGTTGATGTGATATTTCATTTCATGAAAACATTTGCCTAATTAGTTTCCCAAAACAGATGATACATGAGCCTCTTACAGATGTCTGATTTATTTTATCTCGATCTTTTATTACTACATAATGCTGTCGTGTGAATTTGGTTATCTTTTTGAAATTTTATTATTCTAAAGAATTGGGTTAGCTGCAACAACCTTTAGAGCTGTTCCCCATGGTCGACATCCAACCTACCTCATGGCAGTAGTTTCGACTATTCCCCGTCATCCAACCAATATTTGTAACTATACTTTCTCGCAGGTATCTTAAGTGTTCACATGTCGGAAGTCTCACTAAGGACATTCTGACGAGCACTATTATTATAAATTTGAACGTCAATATAAAATAAGTTTAGGTATCACTGTCCAAAAAAAGCAATTAATTAATATTCCATCAACAAAGTCACCTATTGGTGATTTCCAGCTGTGTAGACATGTAGACAATAAAATGTCACATTTGTTTCAGGTCTCTGTTTCCGTGGTTTCCTGGATGCTTGTCATGAGATCGCACGTCAGAAGTTTACTAACATTGACATGTTACGTACATTGGAAGATTTCATCGAATATTACGAGGATAATCTGAAAGAGGATCAACTGCTCGACCACATGGCTATCCTCTTCTTGAACCGATGATAAATCCAATTTCAAGTCCAGTTTTAATTGACGAGCAGTTTGGTGTATTGCTCGACAGTCGGTTGCGTTCTAGACATTTTTTTAAAACCACGATCAGCGAAGGACGTGGACCAGTTTTTACAGCGACACAGACAGCTAGCACCTGTTCGTAGAACTAAATCACGTCATCATAGACACAAATTTGATGAAACATAAGTTTTAATTAATCATCATAGGGTATATGTATGCCATAATATTGAATATGTTCGACATTAATTGCTTGATATAGGATAGGGTTTCCTATCAGCTGATGTAATTGTAAAACTCAAAGTTCTTTAGTTCTAGTATATGTAATGTTATGACTGCTAAGTAAGTTACTGGCTTTGCCTGGGTGAGCTGATTTTTTACTGCAGTACCTTATTGCAACTATCACAATCATGAATAGATATACCTCAAATTCATTATTGTATCAGTTAAACTTACATGTTATGAATTTCCTTTGTCTATGTTAAAGTAATAATATGTTCATATTCTATGTTAATTGTTTCATTTGATTTACTAATAATGCAGAAGCCGGGAATGATTTAATACAAATTGTCTTGCTTCAAGATTGACCAGGGTTGTCACTATAACCAACTTGTAAGTACGGTTGTCATTGCTGGTCATGTCTGTATTAATTCTCCGAATCCAATATGTCTACGATATAGAAATATTTGTAGACAATAAATATGCGACCGAGTCGGAGCTGTGGCATATGTGCTGCTAGACTGTGTAGATATCATCCTCACTGGTTTCTTTCTACTTATTGAGAACTCATCATATACAGATATTTGTATTTAGAAGTAGAAAATTAAGAATTTATCAATATTGACTGTCACAACAGCCCATCAAAACAGTCTATTATTCCGGGCACAGCCATGTTGTTCCTGTAGTGTGACTAAAATGGGCATATTTGCGCATTGCACTAACAGTTGATGACTGCATCTGAAAATGAATTAGGCATGACCTTCCTGTACCTACTGGTAAACCAATTCAATTTCTTGAATTGAATTGATGATTCAAAATCTGTATTGATATTGGGATTGACTTGTTTGAATTGGTGGTGTATTTATATAATTTCTATCAATGACAGCCCTACTTGTAAGCAGTTTAAATGTCAGTAGTTGAAAGGTCTTTTGGCTTCCATAAATGCTAATCATATATTGTATCAATATATTTTCCATCGCTATTACAATCAGAATATAAAAACAGTCATTACATTGCACAACTTAATGATTTTTTTGGTATGAAATGAACTACTTTTGCTCATCTAATGTCATTGAATATTGCTCAGTAGTGAATCACATATACCAGTATTGGCCATTGATGAAAGTAGATCAGATTTATTGTGCAAGTTTTCCAACATTTATAGTTTATCTATCACATCTCTGAATTGGCTTCTCCATTGTAAAAAATGTCTCAATATTTGTTTCCATTTTACCTTATTATTCTCTCTTTTCTATGAATATCTTTTGATTGGAAAATTGACAAAAAGATTTCTTGTACCGTTCATTAACATCTTTTCTGTTGAACAGTGTCAGTTCTGTTGGAAATTAATGGAATGTTAAGAAAACAAATTGTACTTTTGAAAATGAAAGGGAAATGTGCATTGATGAATGAGAAGATAGAAACAATGTGTTTCTTTCATAAATTAATTACTTCATTCATTTTCTCTTTTTCTTAAAAGTTTCCAATGGACAAAGTTACGGACACAATATTTTTCAATGAGTTCAGATGAATCCCAGTACGTTTCAGGTCTTAAGGGTTATGGACATTTTTAAAGGACTAGCATCAATTCAAGGACTTTTCAAGGACATCAAAACCTGTTTTGTGTGGCAGAATGGCTGATAATCTAATTAACAAGTTATCATAGCTAAATGGGTGACGTTTATAGATAGTATTTATGTCTGACTGAACTAATTATAACATCTTATGAGGATTACCTAATATATGTACATCCGTTATTGAACACCAACTTGCCATATACATGTATATACATTGCTGTTATAAACAGAGTATGTACAATGATTGCCTGTAAGAACATATTGCTCAATTTGTCTTTTACGATGTAGTTGTATAAACATACATATGTAGTAATGTTTGGTTGTCAAATACAAAAGTTTAATATTTTTCAATATTGGTGCATTGAAACATGTATACATTCATTATTATAACCTAACATACGGTGTAGAATAGTAATAGCACCAATGTCTTATTTTCACTAGTGAAATAACAACTCATGTGCATGACATCACAACAAATAAAGTATGACACTTTCGTTCATTGACAATTCTTGTCTTGTTAATTTGAATATGATCTGTGATATAATCATTTGAACTTGTATCTTGCGGTTGAAAGATGAAAAGAAAATTGACTGAACTACTTTTAGTTGCATCGGCTTTTGTATACCAAAGACCAAATTACACATTCCATACTTTGCTTGCATAGAGGACTACAAAGTATTTTTTTGATGAAAATCAGCTGTTCTGATGTTATGTCATACCGTAAATAGAATCTGACATTAGTGTTCACGTTTTATTCAAATTTATTAAACAAGTCTCCTAAAAACGATAAAAACACAAAGTCGAGTTTTTATCGATTTTATAAGACTTAAATTCAATAAAAATTAATGTAAAATCCTCTAATTATACAGTTGATAGTTAACATACTCAATAAATTGTAATTGCATAATCTTAATGTGTACAGCATATAAATGAGGACGCAGAAAGGTTTCTTTTGATTTCACCCTCATGCTATCTGATCTTGTATTTCTTCTAAAATCCTAAGAACTTCTTTTTTCGCAGTTATGATCAGATACAGTTAATGTTTTACTCCGACAAGTTACATTTCCACACCTCTGAATAGAGAAACGCCTTTGTTTATGTACCCTGTGTTTTAATATTCTGTTGACTGAGGCATTTATTTATGATATATTTGATCACAGTTGTTTTCATGTATGAATGTTTATATGCACTAGTGTATGGAATATTTTAATCAAGATTTTATACTGTATAGTTGATGTGCAGTAGTTGTAAAACTATATGTTTCTACTTATATGTTTTGTTTTTGGTATAAACATTGGATTTCGTCTCTTAAGTCATTTTCCTTATGTTCCTTCAGAATATTTTGTAATTTTTTTTTGACATTTCTTAACAAATTGTATGTGTTCACTTATTTTTTTTAACCACTAAATATACTTAGTTCGTTCATAGTTTGTTCCTTTATCTGATCGCCGTTAGTTTTTCATTGATTAATCAGGATTTTGTTTTTGTTCAGTTTTAAAATTTTATTCAAGATACTGTATTTTATTTAATCATTATAGTATAGGATACCAAGATGGGATGTTTTATTGTTTATACAGTAAAACCTCGATAATAAGGCCACCATTGGTTCTAAAGGAAGTCGGTCTTTTAAATGAGGTGGTCACATTATGGAGATAAGATATGAAAGCAAAATTGAAAGTTGGTCCTATTTACTATTATATACTATTTACGGATATTCATTGCAATTTTGTTAATTTGTTTTTCTGTCATGTTTCACAACAGAAGGTATTCAAAGGAATATTTATTGTTTCCCTGTTTCCATGGCGCCGTAGTTTCTTGTTTCAGAGGTTTGGCTGTTTGTTAATAATGCTGTGTTTTGCCCGAATGTTACTTGTTTGTGTGTATATACTCGTCTTGCCAAATTTCTGTTCTGTCATTTCTATGTTAAAGGTGCTGAACTCCAGATTGAAAACAAATCGTCGTTTTTGCAATTCCGCAAAATATGTGTAGTTGTATCATCATACACGTAAATAAAAGCTGTAGATGGTGAATATTTGAATAATTTAAAGCAATTAGGCTAATTAAATCGCCGTCGTAATATCGAGCAATCGGAGTTTTCCAGTTTAAAAATACCGCGGAGTTCCCATCCAGCATGCACCTCACGAGTCACATGATCAATTTGCAAAATAAACATACACAATGCCGTAATCCACTACTGACATCGAGGAGATAATTGTTCAGTGATTATTTATTTTCGTTGCGTGCAAATAATAATAGTAAGTGACTTATAGCTACCTTGTTTACTGCATTTATTCTTTTCTTTGCGCTGATGAATTGTTTGAATGACAGAGACGTTCCGAATTTGCATGAGCTCAATGTTTACGGTTCTATTTTTAGATTTACAGGGTAGACTAACCCTAGTAAAATTTTCGATGGAAAAATACGAAAAACTACGCTATGACAATGTTTCGCAAGTAATGATGAATGAAAGTAATAATGTTTTAGAGCTTTACGTGCAACAATATCAAGATTTTGTAAATATTTGACAATTTTCTTTTTTTTTGCTCGCTCGTCAATCTGGAGTTCAGCACCTTTAAGCCTTATATTTATTTTAATACATAACAAACATTTTACTGTTAATGTATCTTAGAATAAAGATTTCTATCTCTACACAGTGTATATTGTAGTTTGTTTCATTCACAGGAGTTCTTCCCTTTATCCCTTTTACACTATATACATAATATTACAGATGGGATAAATGAAGGGTTTCAAATGTATAAATTAGGGATGTCTTGATATGCATGCGTGAAGTGTACCACGATATATTGCAATATGTCGATATATTGTAATATGTAATGGGGCTTGTTCTTGTCCAGCTATTTGGGTGAAGGAATATCCCCTGTGCCCCTTCCAGCATAATTTTGGGCATAGTTGAGTACCTGGGTAGAACCACCAACCTTCAAAAAGCTAGCTGCATAGTGCCCTCGAATACAAATTCTACATCCCAAATGGATTCGAACCCAAAACTGTGAGGGGCAAGTGATATAGTCAGTGAATTTACAATATGTACTAAAACATTAAGCTTCATTAACTAAACTGGATATATTGATCTCTGAATTGAATTTATTATTTATTTTATTGGAACTCTAACCATGTACTAAAGGAGTAGTCGATTTGCTGGGACCACCAATAGTGGACAAATAACATAATCATCCCGATATATCGCTCCGTGTTTGTAGCTCTGTACACTGGATATACCATATTTGTGGGTTCGTTGTATGCCGTATATGGGGCCCGTATGCAGTATAATGTCCATGCACCAGGTGAACGGATTACTCAACCTAGTCCGCTGTACCCAGTAGTTATGTCATACGTTAATGTATTTATAGTGTTACCTCTGTCCGTGGGTTCGTCCGTTCTTCTGTCCGTCGGTGTCAACAATCGTGTTCGGCCCAGAACCTAGATGTCTAAAGTGGGTTTTAAAAATAACAACCCCAAATGATCACAGTAATAGTATGATGTGTTGCGGGCAAGAACGGTGTCCATATCTAAAATATCAATGTCATGGTGCAGAGAAACAGATGATTACAATAGCATGACGACGTGTTGTGTGTAGTTAAAGTGTGTCCTTAGCTCAAAGGTCAAGGTCTCGGTGCAGGATTGAACTTTAGTTCATGTTTCCAGTAACTGTGTTTTAGGTAACTGTCCACGTAATACATGTGTGACATTTCTTGCTCGATTTCAGTATTCATTTTATACAATTATCAGTTTTACATTTCCGACGTTCAAAACTGGCACCCACCTGTTCTTGTGCAACCATCGACAACATCGCATCAAGGACAAAGTTGTTTTCTTCTTTTAATGATAGAAGAAATGCGCCACCGCTAGCTGATAACGAGGTTTATATGTTGGTACAAGCCGCTTCGTATTTCAATGTAAAAATGGTGGTTTTAAAAACTTCAAAAAGGACAATGAAGTAGAATTCGCAGGAAAATAATGTTTACACCATCATAAAGTGAAAAGTTTGATCTCTAACATTTGTAGTCACACGAAAGGTACCTTAAACAGACTTTGATTAAACGCGGTTTGAAGATATTTTCCTTCTATAATTTTATAGGAAGTTGGTCGAACCTCAGTGACACGAAATTTAGGTATGGCGATCATCAATTATATTTTGATATATAACTCATATATTCCGACATGTATAAGAATAGTTACGTCAAAACAACCAGTTTGAAATGTTAACTGCAGTTTATGGATGGTTAGGCCTAATACAAACAATGAAAGCTGTTTTGAAGTTTACAAAATCAAGAAATCTTTTATTACAAATGTATAAAAAATACAATACAGTTAGTGTAAAATAGATGCTAATGATATCTGTCCATCGCACGTATGATCAACGTAAGGGTATTTGAAGTTGTTCTATGATCCAAATATTAAACGAAAAGAAACTTAAGCGTCGTTAAAATAACAACACCAACAAAACCAATGCCGTCATCAGTATTTGCGTTGGACGATAGGTGGCGCCGGCGTTGGTTTCTTCGCTGATCTGTTTGTACTTCTCAATAGCTAGAATACTGTCGCAGGAATCAAGGCGAGAAAACCACTCGATTGTTTGCATGCGTGTTTCTTGTGGTGCATTTCTAAAGGCCCTTGCACGGTAGAATGAGCCCACGTCGCCAGTGAAACATGGTTGTTTCTTTAATTCTCTGACATAGTTCAAACATTCGAGGCGACAGAAACCAGGTGAGCATAGACTATTTATAGACGTGTGCATTTTTATTGTTTCCGGGTTACTGAAAGTAAATCATGCTACATGTTTATAAGTATAAAAACGTACGTCTCATCGTGAAATGCAAAGTATATCTTTCATGTCAATAATTTGGCTTCATTTTTAACCTGAACTTCCTGATTAAATGTTTCTGTCTGCATTCAAGTGAACAGTTTACCGAAAGGAAATATCTGGCCCAGTATTCTAGGCAAATAGACGTGATACGGACATGCTCTATTGATAAAGAGCAAAATAGGATGAGCCACTCGATCATTGTGCATGACATCAATGAGAAAAAGTGAACAAATGTGCAGCACTTCCCTAGAGATATATAGACAAAAAACATGGATGCACATACAGAGAGGAGCACACAAAGTAACAGAAGTACCTGGGGACACAAACGGGGGGGGGGGGGATAATTCCCCAAAAACATACCGAATCATATGGACAATGAAACCAAAACAACACGGCATCATCAGCGAACGCAAAATCGTACAGTTTAGAAAGTAAGAATACAACAATATTTGATAAACGCTATATATAATAACAGATAATATAAACAGAACAAGAAACCAGACGTAATTCAAAAACATATGTATACTATTTTAAATGTAGTCATACTGATTTAGGACGTTATCAGGTATACGTGCATAGAAAATTGTAACCCGAGAAAAGAAAACAATGTTAAGATGAAGTTATGAGTACATGTCAGATTAATTCTGTCTCCAATTCATCAATTTGCCCTTGGGGATGTCAATGCGAACTTTCCAACACTACGATAAATTACATTAGATATTATGCAACAATTGACCATATCTTTACAGAACAAAAAATTGAATTACCTGAAATCAGCCAGTTTTTCAAAGTCACAACCTCGTTTGATATTTTGGTATCGGACTTCGCATTGACTTAAACTCTTCCAAGCCACACATTCTGTAACAGAACACATGCACAGTAATTCAGTATTAATCAATCAAAGGTATATACCGCTGCCAATTGCCTTATATTTTCCGTACATCCCTTATGAATAAATAAATACAATTCTTGGATCAATTTGGATGTTCCATTGGTCCAACATGCGTATGAGATTCAAAGTCAAATGTTCAAAAACTTTTAGTTTAATAAAATATTTGACTAAAGAAAGATATCAGTTTGTGCTTTTTTTGACGCCGAGGCCAGAGGCACGAATTAACTCGACAATCATTTAGGGTAAAGTTTGGCAAAATGCCCATACGAGGTAAAAGGCCTACGCGTAAAACTTCAGACATAGTTAGATTTACTGTCGTGCGATTTTATTTTTGTGACGTCTTACGCAGGTGTGAACACCGCGAAAAATGAAACATGTATCTTCAAATGTAAGTTTTAAATTCTCATTTTTGTAATTTTACACTATTTGGTGTCAAAGCTGATAAGTTAATATTTAAGTATTGCCTCGTACACCTTGTATTCTCGATTTTTGCCATTCGTGCGTTTGTTTGACAGTATTTATGCATTACTTACATGATCGAACAATTGTACTACATTTTACCAGAAGTTGTTTATAAGTACATACTTTTTAGAGGTTATTGCCCCTTATCAAAATGCGTTTTGACCCATACCTGGTGCAAAAAGGCAAATATCAATAAAGTAATATTCAATTCATTGTGCTTTATCTCGTTTTGTGTTATAAATATATAGGTCTCGTGCAAACTTGCACGCATAGCGAGTTATGTCTTAATCGAACGGATGGTTATTATTGTATCGTAAAATAGTGCTTAATATGGGGGCTTTGCCCCACCTTACACTACCTATGTATGACAAGTATATTCAGTATTGTCGAAAATATATAATATCCGTATAATGATCTATTGTTACTCAATACATTGATAATGATTCATGTTACGTCAATTGTGAAACAAGTTAACAAAACATATATTAATCACTTATAATGACTTCTTCATGTCCAGTATTCGCGCCTAAATTAGGGATTGGGTAGTTTATGATCACACTTCGCCCATCGGGGCTCGAACCGAACTCGCGTAATAATTATGGGAAATAATCAAATACCGGAAACCTGAAATAATTACCTAGATTACTACCTCGGTTGAAGTAGCCACCTCTTCCAATTTAAAGGGACTATGTTCAAACTCGATACAGCTAATCATGTAGAAGAAATATTAGCATTACATTTTCATAAAAATTGAATACATTTCGTACGATACACATTAAGTAGGCGGGGGTGTCCCTAGATATTCCCGCTGCGGATATAAACCACATGACTAAAAACAAGATGGCGGAATCATTGTGTCCGACAATCGCAACATCTCGGCAACTTCCATAGAGTTCGGAAATAGACATCGAAGGACACATAAATAAATTGTGAGTGAGTGCTAAATAGTATGTCATAGCGAATGTTTTAAACCACGTGATTGCCAGACTCGTGTAAATACGCGACATGTGCTTTACGCTATTATAACTATTATTCCTGTCCTTAATACTTACGCCAAGATCTGATATTTTCTTTGGGATAGTATGTGATAAATGCCAGACACATCTCGTCAAATGTGGCTTCACCGAAATTTGTTGTCATATTTCTAGATGTAGCTTTAAACATGCAAGTTGTTTTCAGTTCATCTCCTGGGTGCAATTGTACTGGTGATGCATATCTGAAAATAGGTATGATAATCGATTAACTATTTACTTATTAAGTTTAAATGTGAACAATATACAGCTTTAGAATATTGTATGGTGCATAACGATTAAGCCATAATATACTTTCGGTCCAGATACGCGTCAGTATCAAACTAATAGAAAGTCGTTTTGCGAAATAAAATGCGACTCAGGCGGTTTGAAACTCTGTAATTGCTATCAGAGAAGACAAGGAAACAATGCAATGCCACTTTACTGGTGGTAATTAAAGAGATCTGAAGTTCGAAAGAACATTCCGTCACTACTTATCAAATCATCAATGTAACAGAACCTTTTTCATACTAAACACTAGTTTAATGATTACCAAAAAACGATTCAACTTATACTCTCGTGTCTATGTGTACAATACTATGTTAGATTTCAATTTTCGAAACCACAATAGATAGTTCCCACATTTACAATATTAACCTCTATTGTTCTAAATGGGCGGCAAATATCCTTAAACGATGATAAAATAATCAGATATAATCGAAATACATGTGACTTATTCATCATGCTCATGTGGGCAGATGGCTCAGTAAGTTGAAGAAAAAATTGTTGTCACATGCAAATTAGCTTGGTATTGTCTCAATTAGAACATATTTGGAAATTACTCCTATAAGGGCTTACCAGTTTTACCTAGTTCCAAAATGGCTGATGATTAAGAACAAGGGAGGTAAATAGTGTAGATGTGGGAACTATCTATATCATACCGGTGAAAATGTCATTGCGTGTTTAATATGTTTCTTTAAAACTAGCAAATTACATTTTACTTTTAAAAGTAAGAGATATAGTTATAGGGAAGATACATTTACGAAACAAGCCTCGCAACTCATATCCTTAAAGTACGAACAAAACATAAAACAGTGAAACTTGCAATATGTTATTCTGTTTTAAGATTTACGATTGTAACAAATGTGACAATAAGATATATACGCATGTGTGATCGGGGAATTGTAATCGTATACATGATCCATCGCTAGTGGTGTGGACACGCCTTCTCGAATCCTCTCTGTATATTGAGCCCGCCCTGAAATTAATGTAAGCAAAACAATTCATATGTATCAAAGAGACCATTAGATACAAAACCATCAAGCTAATTAACATGCTTCTTGTTATCGCATTTTGAAAAAAGTATTCCTCTATGATTCTGTGGAAAAACAGCCTCACTGACAGGACATTTATTTTATGATTATTTGTGCAAGACATGTTTGTCTCTCATTTATGCATTGTAGAATAACTTTGTAATGAAGTTAATGTTTTTACATACCATCGGAATACGTTATAGATCATAAAGTTGCGCATTAATTATTCAATATTTATAAGTGAATGTCTCGCATTTTGTTGTGTCTTTGACATAAAATTGAACGAAACATTAACGAAATATTATCATCGTAAATTATTTTAAGAGTAGGTTAGAAGGAGAGTTACCAATAAGATGCATATGGTTCGAAATAAGGGAGACATTTACAGGCCCATCCATGAGCTGTTCTGTGCAGTCACCAGGACACGAACCGGAGGCGGAGTAACTCAAAGTGCCAGGTGGGATATCCAAACTGAATTGACCAATCATCAACACGCCTGCATTGTTGGGGCGGAGTTTTGGAGTCAAATGAAATACCATACCGGAACTGTCCACTTGGTCCTCTTTCAATTGTGGGTTATTCCAATGATGCTTAAAACAGATTTAATTATGTATAGATGTAGGGCCCATGGAATTAAAATGACAAAGCGTAAGTTTAAATGTATTGGCCTTTTTTTTGTTTATTCTTGCTTCCTTAATTCTTCTTGTTTGTTTTGATGGTCGGCCAGACCATTCCTTGCACCCCTGTTCCCATACATGTTTACTCTTGCACCTCCTCAGTCCTTAACGTTTTGTAGAGTTGCGGGTCTGTGTGATGAGGCATTGTCTTATGTATATGGTGTTCCCTGTTACAACGTAATCTCTCTTTTAACAATCGGTTTCATCCGTAACACGTTTATAAGATAAGAAATCCATTTCAGCCGTTGATATGCAAGTTTTTTTTACTTTACATTCAAATGGCATACCGGTCAAAAAACGGAGCCATTTTCAGTTGTACTAATGATTGTAATGTATAAAAGTTGGACTAGTAAGCGGATTGGAAAACGGGTACAATACAATGCGTTTTACATACCTGCATGACAGCGTACATAAATCCCCTCGTACCAACGAGAAATCCCATGTTTTCATCAAAACATTCACCGTCACCACCAGCTGTCCAGACAGCAATTATAGATCGACATGCATCCATTTCACCACCGCATTCACTGGGCTGCATTAACGGACCTGGTGCTTCGTCAACTGTAGGAGAAAGTGAAAGCTATTGTAAAGGGTAAACGGTGACATCGAATGATTCGACCCTATTGACTTTGATTTTAAGATTTCAATATAATATTGGTTAGATTTAAATCCGATTGGAATTTGTTTGTTTACATTTCCAATAAACTAGCACTGAAATTTGCCGAATGCGGTCACAACTCCATGAAAACTCCTGCATTTGAGCGAACAAAGCGTACATCTTGCAACGCCGCTATTTATATAGCCTGGTCACGTTTCGACATATTAGGACATTGAATATTTAACTACAATTAAGTCGTTAAAGGAACTTTATTAATAAATAAAATTAAATGGAAATGTCAAGCAGAACATGCTTCATACAAAGTAAACGTCCATCCTAAAAGCACAAAGTAAAAATGAACATACAAGTAAACAAACAAATGCTAGTAAAAGCAAAAGGCAAAATACATAAATAACGGGTGAATATAATGGCACAGCTAAAGAACAGTTAAATGCAAAAACAGCACATTGGTGGTAAACACAGTTTACGGTAAATATCAAATAGCAAAAACTGGTCTTTCTAATAGTGTTCTGCGTCAGTGATCCTTCTCAACGAATATTGCTCTGTTTTGGTCATGATTTCTGTACTAAATGTTCATATTTTATTATTAATCCATTTCATTTCTCTCAAAAACATGCGTATATTTCTTGAAACACAATCTGACTGACGCAGCTCAACTTCTGAACATTAAAGAATAGTTTAGAAGACTGTCGTTGCGTACACTATGTATATTTGTGGATAATTTCCGAACATCTTTCCATTGGCTGACCACCTCATAATTTGTTTATAGCCTTTCTCAAGTAAATAAAAGCGGGCTTTACTGGAGCAAATAATGTTAGAAAAAACAATAGCAATCGTAGGCTTCAACCACTTACCTCCTTCGCAACCATACACCAATGTATGATGCATGATTTCTAGGTTTGTGATAAGTGGGTCAAAAGCTACAATATGATAATCATTGTCCATTGGAAATTCTAGCGTTATACACATGTATGAGGTTTCCTTTGCTGGTACAGCTGTCTCCGGGAAACGTACTGTGTAGTTAAATGTCTCTGAAAATATATCACTGTATTCAACAGTCGTTGTAAATATAAGGTGTAAAATGAATGCGCAATCTTAATGTCGGATAGACAATTTCTGAGCATTGTATTGTAGTTATAATTAATACAGATCAGACACTTATCACAGCAAAAGTGCTAATAATATGCCTTTTATCGTTCGTTCATAACCACGCCTGTAACATGTAATGTATGTTGTGCCTTAAATCTGATTTACGCATCACACCATATAATTCAATTCATATACACTATGGCCATTAAAAGGCTAGTTACATCAAAATATCTCTAAAACGTTTAAATTCTATTTATTTTCGATACTAAAAATCTGTTTTATATTACACATGCCAGAGTCTTGTAGAACAATAAGTTCACTGACATATATTTATTTTATCTTGCGAATGAATCCATATATTCCAAAGGTAGCAACTTCTTAATTTTATTTTTAAAATGCGTTAGTAGTTGTAACAACCAGCACCCGTATTCACAAACTTGTTAACGACTGAATCTCAGACTTAGATTTTAAAATGGTAAAGTTTCATTTTGTTCCTACGTTATTGTTACACAATATATTTTGATAAAACATGGCAAAAGTGTAGACTGAGTAACAAGAATGATTCAGGCAAAACTGAAAACAAAATGCTTGTAAATTTAATTTTTGCACTTTAAAAGTCTGAGATTCAGTCTTATAACGTTTGTGAATACGGGCCCTGTAGTCATATAAAAATAACGTATCCCGGAGATATTATTTGTTTGTACCAATAAACAACACGACACTGCATGTATATGAACTAAACTCCAAATAAAATATGCAAGTGCCATATATACCTGGTTCATTTAAGGATTTGCATTTCTGTAAGCTGGTATCCTGACAATCTACAAACGATGGCTTACCATCACACAGGTTGCTTTCAAATGGCTCGCATATTCCTATAATGCATGGATTACAATATAAACAGCATTGTTAGCTATAAATAAACTGGTATCTCGCGCAAAGAAATGCTCAAGCAATTTATTTGCCTATTATTTAGTTTTAGGTATTAGCTTTAATGTCTCGTGATTTGCAAATTTATCCACAATGTCCCTGCTGCGACTTCACATCCTGATATATGGGGAATTTGTTAGCTCGGACTAGTGAACTTGTTAAATTTGCTTTGTTCGGCAGGGTAAGTTAGTTGTACAAGCATAGAATATGGTACGGATTAACAGTAAAGTAGTCGTACGTAATATACTTGTCCCCGGACTGAGTCCAACAAAACTGTTTTTAGCCCGAATCGGCAATTAGACATGTCCGGGACATCGGGATAGTGGATTTCTAGAACCCTAGATGATTCACATATCAAAGGACACGGGCATTACCTGGATGTGACAAGCCAGTGGTATGTGTGGGGCTTGAACCAGGTGTCCATTCACAGTCGGGATCGCCTAGCTCCTCACCGTTCGTCTTACCGTCACCATCAGAATCCATACCGCATATGGCTTCATTCCAAACCTGATAATATTATTTGTATGGTGATCAAAATATTTTTCATCTTCGTAAAGAGCACAATAAAGAAATTGAAATATTTACATTTAATTCGTATGTAATGTAAAAAGCCACAGATGCATCTAACTAAATTATTATGTTTTAAGTAATGTTGATTCACGCCATTATCATGCATCAAGGGGTCAATGCGGAAGCTGCATTTGAGCAGGATTTTTCATTATGCAGGTAAGACTCATATTTACTTATGACTAGTATGTGTATATTATCCAGACAAATATTCTGACATTTTGAATTTATGACAGGAAAAAACTTTAACGCAAAATTAACGACATTCGACCGCTCGCCCCCCCCCCCCCGGTTTTCGCTAATCTATAAGCCATATGTTTTTTCGCTAATTACCGTACATGTTTGCATCTATTTCTTTCTGAGAATAGGGCGGAGATCATTTCACATTCCATAAAAAACATTATTTTATTTGCGTATAAAGACTAGGCGACATAAAATAGTAGCAGACACGGATGATTATCAAGCAATATGCTTCGACCTTACATTTATTTGTAAAGAAGGCATCAACATAATATTACATAAACCGAGTTAATTTGTTGCATAAGTAAAAGAAGTAGGTGACATCCTACATATTACATGTATATACTTACGAGTCCATTCAGTTTGAAGTGAAGCCCAAATACATTCCTTGTTCCAGCACCACCTTTATTCTCATGTCCAACGCCGTCCCATATTGCGCCTTCTATACAGGGATGCGGAACATTATGTCCATTAGGGATCGTGTCCCTAAATGAGGGGAAACCGAGACACGTAGCCACAAACAGACACACAAGAAGGAACCTGCAAGCGATACAAAAATGCAATACGAACTTTCAGGTGATGCCCCAATTATTAGATTTCTTCGCAGCTGAAGTAAGACTATCGTGGCTGATTTGCATATACCCTGGTAATATAAATTACAATTAATGACGTTCGCGGATTTTTTATTTCCTTGGAAAGTACAGTAAAACCTCAATAATAAGATCACGCTTGGGACCCTTGAAAACTGGAATTCTCATTGAGAAGATTTCAATATTGAGGTTAAATGAAGAGCAAAACAGCGTAAATGGACTTCAAAATTGAATTCTTATTTTTGAGGTTGTCTTTAAGTGAAGTCTACTGTACAACAATGTGGAGCAGGATCGGCTACATGTATAAATCAGAACTTCCCAAGACAGATCTTGGCGTAAGGTGGGGGGGGGGGCACATACAGGGAGGGGACGGAAAACAATCCCGGGATGCTTAGGACAAGACAATCAAACAACACAGAATCATCAACGAACGAAAAATGGAAAATGGAAACAGAACTACACGAAAGAGCAACATGATAGTTACAGTTATACATTGTTACACGCGCACCGTCTTACGTCTGCTTCTCCAGAATATGCTGTCACAATACATTTGATGGTTGGGAACAAGTTATGAGTGTCTACTGGTGAAAGGGCTGGTTAGAATTATACTAATTAAGATATTACTTACGTCATTATACATAAAAAGCGTAACGTACGTTACAAAATAATCAGAAAAATACCTTGGAAAATAATAATACGAGATAACCAACTATACTAGTAATATATATACATGTATATATAATTAGCAATAATTGTATTATGAAAGTATAATTGCAAATTATTTCTCTAAGAGATTTCTATGCCATGTTCTTTTTGTGTTTTTCTATCTTAAGCTGCTCTTGCTTTTTGTGTTTATTGGGTCTGTCCATATGAACAATAACCAGTTTAATCTTTTATTTTCAGACATTAACATGTGATGAATTGTTTTTCTTGTGTTTTAATTGTTCCACACAAATTGTGAGTCTTTGTCATAAAATATTGCAAATTGTCAAAGGCTAAATACAGCTGATTTGCTAATAAATGAATGACTGAATATCTCATATGTACGGTGGCACAGAGGTGACATCCGCAACACTTTATTTATATTGTGGCCACAACTTATTAAGTTGAGGCCACAACTTACTAACTTGTGGCCACAACTTACTAAGTTGAGGCCACAACTTACTAAGTTGAGGCCACAACTTACTAACTTGTGGCCACAACTTACTAACTTGTGGCCACAACTTACTAACTTGTGGCCACAACTTACTAACTTGTGGCCACAACTTACTAACTTGTGGCCACAACTTATTAAATCGTGGCCACAACTTATTAAATTGAGGCCACGACTTAGTTTAGCCAATCAAAACAGCCGTTTCACCTTTGCCGCTTTGGTAATAACACCCCTGATACTAAATGTAACAATAACCTCCCTACAGCAATAACCTCCCTGCAGCAATAACCTGTCTACAACAATAACCTCTCTAGAGTAATAACCTCCCTACATTACTCTAGGGTGGTTATTGCTGTAGAGAGGTTATTGCTGTAGAGGTTATTGCTCTAGGGAGGATATTACTCTATGGGGGATATTGCTGTAGAGAGGATTTTGCTGTAGAGAGGTTATTGCTGTAGGGAGGTTATTGCTGAGGAGGTTATTGCTGTAGAGAGGTTATTGCTGAGGAGAGGTTATTGCTGTAGGGAGGTTATTGCTGTAGAGAGGTTATTGCTGAGGAGAGGTTATTGTTGTAGGGAGGTTATTGCTGTTGAGAGAATATTGCACTAGAGAAGTTATTGCTGTAGGGAGTTTATTGCACTAGAGAGGTTATTGCACTAGAGAGGTTATTGTTGAGAGGTTATTGCTGAAGGGAGATTATTGCTGTAGAGAGGTTATTGCTGTAGGGAGGTTATTGTGGTTGGAAGGTTATTGTTGTAGAGAGGTTATTGCTGTAGAGAGAATATTGCTGTAGGGAGTTTTAGTATCTGGGGTGCTGTGTTATTACCATAAAGCGGCAAAGATGAAACGGCCGTTTTGATTGGCTAAACTAAGTCGTGGCCTCAATTTAATAAGTTGTGGCCACAAGTTAGTAAGTTGTGGCCACAAGTTAGTAAGTTGTGGCCACAAGTTAGTAAGTTGTGGCCACAAGTTAGTAAGTTGTGGCCTCAACTTAGTAAGTTGTGGCCACAGGTTAGTAAGTTGTGGCCACAAGTTAGTAAGTTGTGGCCTCAACTTAGTAAGTTGTGGCCTCAACTTAGTAAGTTGTGGCCTCAACTTACTAACTTGTGGCCACAAGTTAATAAGTTGTGGCCACAAGTTAATAAGTTGTGGCCACAAGTTAGTAAGTTGTGGCCACAAGTTAGTAAGTTGTGGCCTCAACTTAATAAGTTGTGGCCTCAACTTAATAAGTTGTGGCCTCAACTTAATAAGTTGTGGCCACAATATAAATAAAGTGTTGCGGATGTCACCTCTGTGCCACCGTACATATGGTTTTATGTATCATCAAAATTGCAATTATTCGTCTATTTTAGTGTTATTTGATGTTAATATGTAGCTCTTTTAAAATACCAACAAAGAAAAACAGAGTCTTGGTCATCTGCATCTTGTCATTAAAATCAAACGCGCTATTTTGACGTTTGGTGATATACAGTCAGTATTTATATGCATGGGATATTGTGGATATTTTCGATACCATGGGGGCTAAACATGGACATATTGGTACCAACTGAAAGATAATTTTACTTCTCATGTGTTCGTATATTTTTTGTTATCTGTATTGCATCACCCGTAAAAAGATGACTAATAAGACCTCAATAATAAGACAACTTTGAGACTCTTGAAAACTGGACTTCTTATTTAGGTGGTCTTAATATTGAGGTTTGATAAATAGCAAAACATCGAAAATGGACTTGAAACTATGTTCTTATTTTTAAGATGGTCTCATTATTGAGGTGGTCTGTAAGTGAGGTTTTATTGTAATTTTATTGATTAAAAAGTAACAGCGAACCGCGCTGTCTACACTTCCTTTTTTCACTCATCATAGTTAGGTTACGGATTAAAATCAGGGACTAGGGCATCGTCCTTTGAACGCATTATTTAAAGAATACCGCACAATATGTACAGTTTGGATGCTCCCTACATCTTCAGAAATCGCAAATATAAGAAAGTTTAGATGTTGGTTTATCGTGTTAGGTTTATGAAACATTGTGTTTGCTTTTTATTATGTTTAGTATAAATACCACTTACAAGCAGTCTACTTTATGTGAATGTTTATCTCCCTATCTTTTGTCCATGTTTTTAAATGATATAGAGGATATGTATGTTGAAAGTGGATTGGATGGCATTGATGTTGACATTTTAAAGTTTTTTCTGATTTTATAAGCTGATTATATTGTTATATATTGCAAACAATAAAAATGAACTTCAAGTAAGATTAGATATGTTGTACGATTATTGTAATAAATGGAAGTTATTAGTTAATTCTGCCAAAACCAAAGTCATGATTTTTAGGAACTGTGGGCGTTTGCCAGCAAATACTAACTTTCATTATGGAGAGAATGTTATCAAAATAGTCAATAAATTTGTGTATCTTGGAATTGTATTTACAACATCTGGATCTTTTACGGAAGCCCAACATACTTTATCTGGGCAAGCGCTTAAGGCTATTTTTAAAATGAATAAATATTTGTACAAGTTCACCAATATATATGTTAATCATAAGTTAGATCTTTTTGACAAACTTATTTTACCTATTCTTAATTATGGTAGCGAAGTATGGGGATTTCATGCTGGTAACTCACTTGATAGAGTGCATCTTCATTTCTGCAAACAGTTACTTGGTGTTAAGAGAAGCACACAAAATGATTTTATTTATGGTGAATTAGGTCGGATGCCGTTGCAAAATATGAGATTTTATATCATTATTAAATTCCGGATTAAACTTTTACAAACAGATTCCAACAAATTGATAAGAAAAGTATGCTGTATGTTGTATCAAGATACCTTAAATCACCCTAACAGAAAAAATTGGTGTTCATTAATAAAACAATTACTATGTACGTTAGGTTTTCATGAGGCGTAGTTGTATCAAACAGAGTAGGTGATAGTAGCATTTTCTTAAAGTTTGTTAAACAAAGGATAAAAGATCCGTTCCTGCAAAATTGGAACGGAAGACTAAACGTTTCGAGCAGAGCTTTATTTTATAGACAAATAGCAAATTTCAACCATATCTAGATATTTTGAATATTAGAAAATTTTGTATTAGTTTATCACGTTTACGTGTATCATCTCATCGTCTTTGTATTGAAGGTACCACTTTGTCATACACTGTAACATTTATAGTGATTTAAGAAAACGATTGATACCGTCATACTTTTGGAGACGGCCTAGTATGCATAAATTTATTGAACTTGTTAATTCTGAGAATACACTTATTCTAAAAAATCTGGGCATTTACATAGAAAAAGCATTTACAACAAGATCAAATCTATTGTATAACAGATATTAGATATTTTTGCTTGTATTACAAACAACAAAACATTGATCACTAATATTATATTACACAGCTCATATCATATTTATATTTAATTAGATTACATATGTGGTTTGTCCTATATATGTATAAGTGCAAGCATGTTTGCTTATTGTATGTGTAAATGTTTAAGTAATGTAAATGTTTATGTACAAGTATATTAATTGTACCACTTGGGTCAATGATCTTCTGGTTGTTTGGAAATAAAACTAAACTATAACTTTATAGTGTTTTTTTCAGACAATTTAAATACAAGGACGATGTTACTAGTTAGTTCAGGGTAAAAGGTCAACTGTGACGACGAGTAGACCGTATGTATTTTCTTTTCAAAATGTGGCGTTTTACGATTGGAAGACGCTGTGCATTGAGAATAGCAATTATCTGATCTAAACGATGATAGAAGGAACACACATTTGTAAATAAATATACACATACGATTTAAAGATGTATCTGGCTCATCTTAACACGAAATGTTTGAATTGGCTTCATCCAGTAAAACACTACTGCAATGTATAATCGTTTGAAACTATTTTTGTTATCATATTGCTAACAGACACAATTGGTAAAATTGCCAGATTGTTAAAAAACTAGATTTGTTTTTTTAATTTTATATTGTACACCTTTCTTCATCAAATATGGATCAATACATTATGAGTTCATTCTTTGTTAATGCATGGTTATTGATGTTTTAACAATAGGAATACATTTTTCATGTTTGTTCAGGTAAACAAATGAACAAAAAATGAGCATTATATTACTTACACCATTTGTAAACAAATGAATGAAAAAGTCGAGCAGAAATTGTCACATCTCCAAAAGCACAAGCAGACATGAACATATTCATACAGTAAAACCTCAACAATAAGACCACCTTTGGGACCCTTAGGGACTGGTCTTCTTAGTGACGTGGTCTTAATATTGAGGTTGAATAAAGAGCAAAACAGTGGAAATGAGCTTAAAAATTGTGTTCTTGATTTTGAGGTGGACTTATTATTGGGGTGGTTTTTAGGTGAGGTTTTACTTTATAACCAGGAAAATAGAAAAAACACACAGTCTGTGACACAAAGCTTGTATAATAAATAACATATCAACATTTGACTTCAACGAAACGAAAATTAGAAACTTAACATATAAGGAAATGGTGGTACGTATTACTGGTAATGCAACCATTTTCTATATAAATACACTGTATACGAACAGATTATCATAAATCTCATTAAAGTGTCGGCTACTCGACCCAGTAAGTTAGTACGTAGTAAGTTGTCTCTGCTTTCACAGTGTAAATAATTGCAGAGAGGAAAACTAAAGGTTACACTCATTGACAGAATTTGTTTCGTTCTTATTGAAATCACATTTGGGTCAATACAGTCAACAGGAAATGTGCGAGCTCATCTCTGAAGGAAGAAACACATTTATAGTTTATGTAGTTTAAAACTAGATATTTATCGCGTTAACCACTTAACATTTATATAAAATAGATCGTCCGTTCTAAAAACCTAGGGGTTAAGTGGTGACAGTTGTGATCAGAATGAATATCAATTAAACAATTATTAAATTATTCTAATTTTATTATTTTAAATTTTCTACAAATTTCTTCGAAATATTCATACCTTAATCCGACCATTGTTACTTTCCAATTAAATTTTGTGCGGCGGATATGAATTTTCTCTCTGTAGGAAACGGTTGCGACCAATTCAGATGCTACTGGACAGTACCTGAATTTCTATCCAATATTTCCGTATACAAATAAGTTTAATTTAACTGTATATGTTTCTCCTTACATAACTATCCTATTTGTACAATATTATTGGGTTTATACCCAGCGTTTTTACCTCATTACGCATAGAAGATACGCATCAGTGATCATAAATAAGGAAGTTTTCTCACAGCAATATAAACGAGTCTTTAGCGAATTTTTTGTTAGCCTTCAAAACGACTTTAATAATGTGATATTTGAATACGAACGTATATTCTATTTGTATCGTAAATTGTAAATACACATTCAGTCAATAATAATTTGAAGGTTAACATTTGTTGTGCAACATAGAAAACGCCGAGATGTTATGTTTGCTCCATATCCAACCATATCCAAAATGGATTTTGGTAAATTCACCGGAATCCAGTGGATTTCGGTAAGGTAACGTACCCTTTATCGAAAGGTTAACCAATCCGCGTCAAGGTAACACACGTTGTTCGGTTCAAAATGTAAATTAATTCCTGGGTGCCCCTAGAACTTTTACAACTTTCGCAAGTCAGTGTCAGAAATTTCGAAAATGTCATATTCGGTTTGTATCTTATAAAATTCCACCAAGATAGCCAAATATACAGTGCCTATGACTCAACCCATGACCGTTCGGCACTTTTTCACTCAATTTGTTGGATATGTCGGTAAGAGAAATGAGTTTTGCTCAAATTTTGTTACGTGGAAAAGCTTGAGGGCAGGAGAACAAGCGATCGAAAGGGGGTGCAGCGCTTGCGTTAATCCTTGGTCCATCATAACGTTATATTTCACATTGGACCCCTTGCCGAATTTTCAGCTGATTTGAAATTTTGCATTCTCATGAATAAACACTTATACATACCGAAGAATCTTCATCATCAGATTAGCCGATAGTTATCGATGAGAGTGTCGCAAATCAATGGGCACGGTGGTCGGAAACACTCGGAAATACTCGGAAGCCTCCGTGATTTACCGATTTATGATATGATTTCATGATCATTATCGTTCGCGACTTAATTAGCCACCCCGCTGTGTTTAGCCAACATAATGAAATTGCCCCGGGCAGTACTAATTGATCAGAATGTATTATACATGGTAGACGGACATTAGCCCCTAGCACATGCGGACATTAGCATCATACCAATCAAACAGTCATTAGAATTTGTGCCAAAACCTGTCATGATATTTTAAATAGTAGAACACTTTACCTATGTAAATAATGTCCGAATTATTTTTATAGTTAATGTGTGATAAGTTTTATATTCATACAAGGAGCAGCTGTTAATCAATTCATCCACGGTCTGACCGGGATGATAAATGATTTCTTAAGTAATTTCTTAATCGTGCATTAGTACCTGTTTTGAAATTCAGTTTTTTTATTATCTGCATTTAATTCGTTTTTACAATAAAATAGATCGTCCGTTCCTATAACTTAGGGGTTAAATGGGTGAGTGACGGCAGTTATGGGAACTATCAGACAAGTTTTCGTATTATGATATTTATCTGCTATGAAAATTTATCACGATGCTTATCTAGTTAACTACATACTTTTCTAGTTAATTATGTAGCTAATTACTTTCTTTAACGTAGTATCTACATATTTTTCTAGTTATTTATATAGTTGACTGATGGCAGATGTATGTCACCATACTGAAGGGAGAAACACATTTATAGCATGAAGTTATCTCAATATGTCTAGTTATACAGCATAGTTTTACGAGAAACATGTCTCCGAGATACGCTGTTAATTCAGTGCGAGTGGCGCTGTTAATTCAGTACTAGGCGCGCTGTTAATTCAGTGCTAGGCGCGCTGTTAATTCAGTGCTAGGTGCGCTGTTAATTCAGTGATTGGTGCGCTGTTAATTCAATGCTTTAGGCGCGCTGTTAATACATTGCTAGGAGCTGTCGTCGTAGGGTTGTGGGTCCGATTCCATTAGATATACCATTAAATATCAAACATTATATCCATAAAATTGCGTAGGTGTTCATGCATTACTCAATTTGTTTTTAAAAGTGCGAAAACCCGAGCTCTTTTCACGTGTTTATTGTTGTAAAATACGGGTTAAATAATTTGAATAATTAATAAACATAACTATTTATGTTATACATGTAATTTTATGTATACAATAGATTTATATAAGCCTATGTAAACTTGTTTTTGGCAATCATTTATTTTGTTTATTGTTATCAAAACTCAATAAAGATACTAGTTTATGGTGTGTTTGTAAATTAATCAGAATGAATATCAATTAAACAATTATCAAATTATTCAAACTTTATTATTTAAAATTTTCTACAATTTTCTTCCAAATAGTCTTACCTTAATCCGACCATTGTCACTTTCCAACTAAATTTTGTGCGGCGGATGTGAACTTTCTCTTAGTAGGAAACGGTTGCGACCAATTCAGATGCTGCTGGACAGTACCTGAAATTATATCCAATGTCTCCGTATAACCAGTTCAAATTCTCTGTATATAATTTCTTACTCAAATATATCTTTATGTACACATTTGTTAGATTTGATCGTTTTATACCAAGTGTTTTAACCTCATTACGCATAGAAGATACGCATCAGTGGTCATAAATATCGGCATTGTAAAGCAAGTTTTCTCACAACTATATAAACGAGTCTTTAGAGAATTTTTGTTAGCCTTTGAAACGAGTTTAATAATGTGATATACACATTCAGTCAATAACAACAAATATCTTGAAAAAAGATGGTCGGAGCAATTTGAAGGTTAACATTTGTTGTGCAACATAAAAAATGCCGAGATGTTACGATTGCTGGTTTCTCCATATCCAACCATATCCAAATTGGATTTTGTTTAATTCACCGAAATTCAGTGGATTTCGGTAAGGTAACGTACCCTTTATCGAATGGTTAACCAATCCTCGTCAAGGTTACAAACGTTGTTCGGTTAAAGAGAAATTGCCTTGGTGGTTGACGTAAAATTTGATTGGTTTACACAACACGGATACGAAAATAGCAAAACCGAGTTGCATCATTGCAACCGTCTTCACTGTAGGCAGTTGGGACTTCAAATATTTTGTTTTCTAGAGATTCATCGAAGACATTAAACAGGGATTCTTTTTTTGTAATTTAATGTGTTGTAGAGGCTACCTTTTAACAATATAGCGAGATCAATATGTTTATATATACTTGGCCTCGAATATTCTGAAACAGGAGTTGTAAGGGCATCGCATTTTAATTATTGATTATTTGATTGGTTGATTAAATTAACTGATTATTTAAATGATTGAAAAATGTATTGGATAGTAATTTGAGCAGATGATACAGTCTATCTATTGGAACCTTATACACAGTATTACAGCTCAAACTAGGACGTCGATCTGGTCAAGGTATAGTCAGACAGTTTGGGGTGAAATCAGTTTGTTGGATTTACATTCACCTTTTTCTCCCATTAAGGTTAATAATTATAGTCGTGACCACACGGCTTGAACGGCTATGTGTCCGTTTTGAGTAGAAAGGACCAATGACAGATTCGGTGTTGCCTAATTATGCCTTCAGTCGCAATCCATTCGTAAACAGTCTTATTATTGTTATATTCATGGGGCCCCGACAGATGATCCGAGGACAAAATGTAGACAAGAGATTGTTGAATATATGTAGTTTGAAAGAGAGCAACGAATAAGTATTACACTGACCGGTACTAAAGGTAGAAAAATAGTCGCCATGTTTTAATTGTACGAGAAATTGTAACGTTAGTTTCTAACACGTTTATAAATTGTTTGTTCACGTTAGACTTTCTTGGTATTACGGCGGTTAAGTGCAAGGTAAGCATGCTGTTAAACTAGTTTACGTCCCCAGTAGTTTTACTGACAGTTGCAATTCAGGCTATAGGCCGTTGTATTGCCTTAACTCTCTTGTTGTTCTGGTGTGTGGTCCTGTGTCGTACCATGGTCATGTTTTCGAGTTCGTCGATGACGCTGTGTTGTTTCAGCTCTTTGTCCTTATCATGTCTGTATTGTTTTCTGTCGCTGTCTGTATATGCCCCTGGTTCGTTTGTTGTTTTGTGTTCTTCCCTGATTTGTGATTGCATACATGTGCACTCCGTGTCATATTTATTCACTACCACGAAAGAAGGGAAATACAAAAGACAACTTTTATTACCAACAAGAAACAAGAACACAAAGAATAATGGAGACTGAGTCATGACTTCTCCGTCGTTGTTTTAATAGCCAGACAGGACCTTACCTCCCCATTTCCATCGAAATCTTTCCCTTACACATCCTCAAGGGCCGTTGGTTTCCTGGGATATGTGTTGGGATTCATTGTCTTGTGTATGTGGCGTTCCTGTCGCATCTTATTCTTTCTTGCATACGATAAAAATAAATAAATAAATAAATCGAGGAGAAAACGCTACATATACGAGTTCTTGCATTGAACCTGTTTACACCACAAAGGCACGCGAAAGGGGTGAGCTGGATGTTTTCTCATGGAATTTATTCTCTTAATGGTTTAACAAGCTTTAAAAAACATTCGCCCGAATTCAATAAATTGATAACAATGATGTATTGTATTATACGAAACCTGGAATGAAAAGGATTGCGATGCTTATATTGATAGAACTTATAGTGTATCGTAGGTCCACGACTCGTAATGCTTTCATGTGTCATTGTGCTTTTGCGATAGTTGTGCCCTTTGTGTGTGGCACATCGTGATCGACTTCATCATCTTTATATTACTACTGGTTTACATAAGGTGTTGGTATTATATCATTTAAATTAAATAGATCAATGTTATTACAAACTGAAATGGTATTATGTTGTATATACGTATGGGACAATCAAACGCCTGCCTGCGTAATCATATTTCTGAAGTGTATCTATTTAATGCAATATGATATATATATTTGAGTATTTAAAGTATCTCTTCAAAAGGTAATATGTATAATAGAGTAGGAATTAAGAATGGTTTTGTGAGATTAAGATAATGGTAGCATTGATAACGAGGATTATATTCCACATTCAAACATGCACCGGGCCTCCAAAGACAAACTTTGTAAACACAATTGGCGTTAAATTGTTGGACCTTTGTAAATACAATGTATACGGCTATTGAAATGCACAACAGAAGTATAGTCCTAGATTATAACTTACATTTGCTACAGTATTGTTGCATTAACCGTGGAGACATTTACATGAATATATAACCCGATACATTACATTTTACTGCTTCACATTGTTATACTGCAGTAAAACCTCACTTATAGACCACCTCAATAATAAGACCACCTCAAAATTAAGAAAACAATTTTCAATTCCATTATCACTATTTTGCTATCTATTCAACCTCAATATTAAGACTACCTCAATAAGAATACCCAGTTTTCAAGGGTCCCAAGGGTGGTCTTATTGTCGAGGTTTTAATGTATACTCTATCATAGAAGCACGGGGAAATTTATAATTTGTTATGTTCAATACAACTGAACAACATAAATAGAGGATCTTACATGAGTGCTTATTTGTTATTGTTTTTATGAAACGAGTCGACTGCAATAATATGACGCGAGGCTCTGCCGAGCGTCATATTCGTTTCAGTCGACGAGTGATACGTATCAATAAGTACCATGAATGTATTGTACATTCTGATAAGTCAGTACAGCTAAACACAGCGGGGTGGCTAATTAAGTCGCAAACGATAGTGATCATGAGACGTTAAAGTAGCGTATATGTAATCAATTATAGCATGGAGCTAATGTCGATCAGGTATGGGGAATCTTGCGATGAGCTAGAAAGTTGGACATATTTACGGTATCCATTATTTTATTCCACATATCTTGACAATGGGAGGAGGTACACATGAACGAGGAGGCGCATACAGGACAGAAAGCAATGTCGAAATAATAAGGAAAAAGACAATCAAACAACACTACCTCATCAACAAACTCAAAAATGTAACAATTAGAACGACACAGGTATTCACGACAGAGCAACAAGAGAGATACATTGATAAATTGTTGTTTGCAATTTGTTCCATAAATTATACGTATCGTTTTTTTTATTTGAAAGTTGGGGACTAATGCTATCAATGACTGTGTTACACGCGCACCATCTTATAATATCTGCTTCTCCGGTATATACTTTATGATTATATTTGATTGTTGGAAACAAGTTATGATTATGATATACTGGTGAAAGGTCTGGTCACACGGTTCTTACTATAATTCATATTTTACTTGAATCATTATAAATCAAAAACGTGTCATAAAGAAAGCATACACTACGTTAATATCTCAAATGGTATTATTTTTATATATTATCAAAATTGCCATTATTTATCTACAAAATAAGACTTATTTGATGTTGAAATGTAGGTGCTTTAAATACTAACAAAGTACACAGATTCTAGATAACCGGCATCTTGTCTTCTTTCTCGACCTTTAAACATTCGGGACCGTATATATTTTGTACTTTGTTGTGGTTTGTACATACATACCACACTGTATAACTTTACAGTAATGTTAACACTCTAAATACCAGTACGATGACACACGTTTATTCAGGGTAAAAGGTAGGACAAATCCTTTCATCCGTATTCAAAGTGAAACAAATCGCATGTTTAAAGAATTTTAATGAATACCGAGCATATAATTCGATTCGAAGAAGCCTCGTTGAATCAAACTAACAAACTTACACTTTTACGCACATGTAACATACAGGTTAGATGCAATGACTGATTAACTGGTTTATGATATGTGACAGAGGATGAGATAATATTTTGCCAATTTACACACCGGTTATTAGTACAAATTCGTTAGAAAACAATGTTGAGCGATTGCTTAATTATTGCTGGTTATTGCTTAAATTGAGAGAATAAGTTGCTAGAGGGAACGCCAAATACATAAGACAATGTCTCTCCACACAGAGCTCTGGTAGAACAACAGTCCATAAAACATAAGGCATTTGGGGAGGTGCAAGGGTAAATACGTAAGGGAAACAGGGGTGCAAGGAATGGCCTGGCCGCCCATAAGGGATACATGTTTGTTAGACTTCTTTCTTTACTATATGAATGAACTGTAGGTCGAAACCTTAAGTACTATATGCAATACCTTCAAACAGGTTTTATTTTATTATATAAGCGGTGTCAGTGTCGTACTGAATCTGAGGAACCGAATTTTCTAATTATTATATTTTGTGTAAATGATTGTTTAATTTTCCACATGACTCCGCAAAATCGAAATAAATAATACATGCGGGTATTATGTTGCATAGCGTTAATGTAAATACTCTCTTTCGATATTGCTCAAACTACTGAATGCTGGTTGTTTTAATGATGTGATCACCCTGTTTGTGATCGGACGAGAACTTGCGTTTACAGAACAGAACAAAACATAAAGTTTATTATTGATTTAAGCAATTACGGCTCATGGTCATTAACAAATATGTACACAAATACATCATCATGTGATGTGGAAATATATATATATATATATTCATTAATAACATCAATGACATCGTAATATTGTTGTTCTTAAATTACAACGCGCAAGTATTTCATGCGTAAAGATGAATATCTCAGGTAAATGAAAAAACAGATAATAACAAAACAAAAGAAATGCGTTACAACGTGACAAAGACGTAGACACTATTAGCGAAAAAACTAGGTTGTATATACTTACGATACCTTACGACTTTATGACCTTGTACTAAGTTGCAAATGTCCAAGTTATGCATTTCCGATTCTTTATGTTTTGAAAGTTGTTTAACTGTGTATCATTACAAAGGGGAACACTATAACATTGTCTCATTGCTCGTGGGTGAACGTACTTGTGAATGCCTTGATATGTTTGACAAAATACTGTGTACAATGAATGGTGATTATGGTTGCATATGCTGGATTGTATGACAATTGCACGTACAATGTTCCATTGTAATGTCAATCATTCGGGACGTGATACACGTGAACTAAAATGTGAACACTACCATCTGTACAACTCCGCCTCTTCCTGCGTCTTACATTCAATGAGCATCCAGAATTTTCCAATTTTTTGGCCAATGTATCCATTTATAATGGCATTTCGCACAATATCTATCAAGTGATTTCATTAAATAATCTGGTAAGTGATCAATATGGCGGTTTCCAAATATGGAACACTAAGCTCCGCCTACCGAAAATGGGCTAGTCCATGTTGAAAAAAGGAATTCTGGAAGATTGAGTGAAAATAGGTCCAAAAATATTTTTTTTATATATAAATGAAATATTATGATCAAAGATAAACAGTTACCACAAACACTAAGGATTGACGGACATAAAGTATCACAAATATTAGAGGACTTATATTAAACAATTTATGACTAATAAGTACAATGTAAATACAGGATATTCAACTTTGAACCCGAGACTGGATAAGCTGCAACAAATACAACCGTGTTCGATACAGAATTTATTCAAGAAAGTCGTTCAGTTCTAATTAACTAAATAAAAGGTTATTTCACACATAAAACACAGTTAAATATAAGCCGGATATTACTCACATATTAGAATTATAAAAAATTGCTTATAATTCCAATATTTGAGCTATAACCTATACTAAAAGGTCAAAAGACAAAACTCCAATCACGGGCTGATTGTATTTGCGAATCTATGCACGTGGACATTCTTGAGCACTGTCATCTGTACAATATAAACTGTGAAGATATATAACAGATGGAAGGATAATACCTTAATGACCCGCATATATTTATGAATGTCATATCTATATTCACAGTTAAAATACCTGTGGAATTCCACAAGAGATTAACAAAAAGTCAGTTATTTATCCTGAAAGGTGTATGGGGAAATAAACAACAACAAAAATATTCGTGTTTTTTAAACATTTTGTTACATGTTTTAATTTTAACAAAATAAAAGAAGAACAGAGCCAAGTAAAGTTACATCACAAATAAACACATTATCATATCACATATTGTTAAAGTCATTATTGCTCTGTATTTTCAAGCTTATGTAATCAAATCGAGCATGACGTATAATAAATATTACATTCTATACAATGTTATGAATAAATGAAATCGAAATGACCAGTTTCGGAATGTCAATATCTAAAGAAGAGTTGAAGTTTAAATTTACATCGGCCTAGCAAAAAGATGAAAAACATACATACTATGGATGGGATTTGAACTCACATTGGATTTACTAAATGTTCGCAAAACATGCCTCTCAAGCGCCGAGTTGATAACCTTGATATATAGCGCCGTTAAAAATAAAATAGCTCAAATAAGTAAATGAAATCTGGTTTTAGATCTGACTTACTTGTAATAAAATGGTATGTTTATTCGTTTACAAGGTTTTGAATCGATTTTAACTGAAAACATCGTGAAACACGGCAACTTAAACAAATAAACACATTGTTAGAAACTGACAGTTAGAGGGGGACAAGTCATGCAACACTCTGCAAAGCAGATTATCTCCCTTTAATAGAAACTGATTTCTTTCTGCATTGTAACTCCTATTACGAAGAAAAACGCAACGTTTTACTCACGGACAGATATAAACCATTATGGTGCTTTTGTTACGTACAATGCGGCATAAATGATCTTTAGGTTTGATTATTTATAATGCAATCGATAACTGATGACGAATAGCCTGATTTAAACAGATTATCGAATACACTTTATGTCTTTTCATTACCAAGTTCTGTGTTGGAACTTTGCTTTTGACTGCTATTCCGTGCGAAACACACGAAAGGTCAAATATTAATTGAACCGTGGCTTCAATCCAGTATCAACTTCTGTCTATTCCATTCCATTCAGTCCAACGTCTTGTATGGAGCCTCTGTGGTTGAATGGTTATGGTCACTGACTAAAATTCACTTGCCACTCACCGATGCGGGTCCGAATCTCACAGAGATATAGAATTTGTGAGAAAGTCACCCAGATGGCTTACCCGATGGTGTCAGCCCGATATCTTCCCTCAACCTTATAGCTGAAATAGTCACTGCATGACCCTGGCTCTGGTTCTACTAGGTGTCAGCCCGATATCTTCCCTCAACCTTATAGCTGAAATAGTCACTGCATGACCCTGGCTCTGGTTCTACTAGGTGTCAGCCCGATATATCCCCTCAACCTTATAGCTGAAATAGTCACTGCATGACCCTGGCTCTGGTTCTACTAGGTGTCAGCCCGATATATTCCCTCAACCTTATAGCTGAAATAGTCACTGCATGACCCTGGCTCTGGTTCTACTAGGTGTCAGCCCGATATATCCCCTCAACCTTATAGCTGAAATAGCCACTGCATGACCCTGGCTCTGGTTCTACTAGGTGTCAGCCCGATATATTCCCTCAACCTTATAGCTGAAATAGTCACTGCATGAGCCTGGCTCTGGTTCTACTAGGTGTCAGCCCGATATATTCCCTCAACCTTATAGCTGAAATAGTCACTGCATGAGCCTGGCTCTGGTTCTACTAGGTGTCAGCCCGATATATTCCCTCAACCTTATAGCTGAAATAGTCACTGCATGAGCCTGGCTCTGGTTCTACTAGGTGTCAGCCCGATATATTCCCTCAACCTTATAGCTGAAATAGTCACTGCATGAGCCTGGCTCTGGTTCTACTAGGTGTCAGCCCGATATATTCCCTCAACCTTATAGCTGAAATAGTCACTGCATGAGCCTGGCTCTTCTAATATGTGACTAAACAACGTCTCTAATAAATGGTTTCAACCATCAACGTTTTCTGGTATAGAGTATAATAAACCAATAATGACTCAGTATACCGTTAGAAGACGTTTAATACATGTACCTGTTTCTAAAGAGGCAAAGTGGTCGAGGGGTGGAGTGCCTGAACACTGATCCGAAGGTTGTGGGTTTGTATTCCACCTTGGGTGAGATTGATTAATGAGTGATTCATTAAAAGCTAAGAACTTGTTTCACAATCGATGTTAAATATGTCAGTTTGGACCTTTTAAATAAATGGAAATTCTATCAGACTAAAGATACTTCAGCACAACTATACTTGGAACACTACAGCGACATGAATAACGAGTTCATTGACCAATGTACCTAGTACAGCGACAGTAACACCGAGTACATTGACCAATGTACCTAGTACAGCGACAGTAACACCGAGTACATTGACCAATGTACCTAGTACAGCGACAGTAACACCGAGTACATCGACCTATGTTCTGAGTATAGCGACAGGAATAACAAGTTCATTGACCGATGTACCGAGTACAGTGATAGGAATAACAAGTTCATTGACCAATGGACCGAGTATAGTGATAGGAATACCGAGTACATGCACATTGACCGATGTACCGAGTACAGTGATAGGAATACCGCGTACATTGAGCGATGTACCGAGTACAGTTATATAAATACCGAGTACATGTACATTGACCGATGTACCGAGTACAGTGATATAAATACCGAGTACATGCACATTGACCGATGTACCGAGTACAGTGATAGGAATACCGAGTACATTGAGCGATGTACCGAGTACAGTGATATAAATACCGAGTACATGTACATTGACCGATGTACCGAGTACAGTGATAGGAATACCGAGTACATTGAGCGATGTACCGAGTACAGTGATATAAATACCGAGTAAATGTACATTGACCGATGTACCGAGTACAGTGATAGGAATACCGAGTACATTGAGCAATGTACCGAGTACAGTGATAGGAATACCGAGTACATTGACCGATGTACCGAGTACAGTGATAGGAATACCGAGTACATTGACCGATGTACCGAGTACAGTGATATAAATACCGAGTACATTGACCGATGTACCGAGTACAGCGATATAAATACCGAGTACATGTACATTGACCGATGTACCGAGTACAGTGATAGGAATACCGAGTACATTGACCGATGTACCGAGTACAGTGATAGGAATACCGAGTACATTGACCGATGTACCGAGTACAGCGATAGGAATACCGAGTACATTGACCGATGTACCGAGTACAGTGATATAAATACCGAGTACATGTACATTGACCGATGTACCGAGTACAGTGATAGTAATACAGAGTACATGTACATTGACCAATGAACCGAGTACAGTGATAGGAATAACAAGTTCATTGACTGATGTACCGAGTACAGTGATAGGAATACCGAATACATGTACATTGACCGATGTACCGAGTACAGTGATAGGAATACCGAGTACATGTACATTGACCGATGTACCGAGTACATTGATAGGAATACCGAGTACATGAACATTGACCAATGGACCGAGTACAGCGCCAGGAACACCGAGTACATTGACCGATGTACCGAGTACAGTGATAGGAATACCAAGTACATGAACATTGACCAATGGACCGAGTACAGCGACAGGAACACCGAGTACATTGACCGATGTACCGAGTACAGTGATAGGAATACCAAGTACATGAACATTGACCAATGGACCGAGTACAGCGACAGGAACACCGAGTACATTGACCGATGTACCGAGTACAGTGATAGGAATACCAAGTACATGAACATTGACCAATGGACCGAGTACAGCGACAGGAACACCGAGTACATTGAGCGATGTTCTGAGTACAGCGACAGGAACACCGTGTATATTTACCAATGGACCGAGTACAGCGACAGGAACACCGTGTATATTTACCAATGGACCGAGTACAGCGACAGGAACACCGTGTATATTTACCAATGGACCGAGTACAGCGACAGGAACACCGTGTATATTTACCAATGGACCGAGTACAGCGACAGGAATACCGAGTACATTGAGCGATGTTCTGAGTACAGCGACAGGAACACCGTGTATATTTACCAATGGACCGAGTACAGCGACAGGAACACCGTGTATATTTACCAATGGACCGAGTACAACGACAGGAACACCGTGTATATTTACCAATGGACCGAGTACAGCGACAGGAACACCGTGTATATTTACCAATGGACCGAGTACAGCGACAGGAACACCGTGTATATTTACCAATGGACCGAGTACAGCAACAGGAACACCGTGTATATTTACCAATGGACCGAGTACAGCGACGGGAATACCGAGAACATTGACCAAAGGACCGAGTACAGTGACATGAACACCGAGGACATTGTACAATGGACCGAGTACAGCGTCATGAACACCGAGGACATTGACCAATGGACCGAGTACAGCGACATGAATACCAAGTATATTGAGCAATAGACCGAGTACAGCGACAGGAATACCGAGTACATTGACCAATGTACTCAGTACAGCGACAGTAACACCGAGTACATTGACCAATGTACTGAGTACAGAGACAGGAATACCGAGTACATTGACCAATGGACCGAGTACAGCGACAGGAAAACCGAGTACATTGACCAATGTACCGAGTACAGCGACAGGAAAACCGAGTACATTGACCAATGTATCGAGTACAGCGACAGGAATACCGAGTACATTGACCAATGTACCGCGTACAGCTACAGGAATACCGAGTACATTGTCCAATGTACCGCGTACAGCGACAGGAATACCGAGTACATTGACCAATGTACCTAGTACAGCGACAGGAATACCGAGTACATTGACCAATGCACCTAGTACAGCGACAGGAACACCGAGTACATTGACCAATGCACCTAGTACAGCGACAGGAACACCGAGTACATTGACCAATGCACCTAGTACAGCGACAGGAACACCGAGTACATTGACCAATGGACCGAGTACAGCGACAGGAAAACCGAGTACATTGACCAATGTACCGAGTACAGCGACAGGAAAACCGAGTACATTGACCAATGTATCGAGTACAGCGACAGGAATACCGAGTACATTGTCCAATGTACCGCGTACAGCTACAGGAATACCGAGTACATTGACCAATGTACCTAGTACAGCTACAGGAATACCGAGTACATTGACCAATGTATCGAGTACAGCGACAGGAATACCGAGTACATTGACCAATGTACCTAGTACAGCTACAGGAATACCGAGTACATTGACCAATGTACCTAGTACAGCGACAGGAATACCGAGTACATTGACCAATGTACCGAGTACAGCGACAGGAATACCGAGTACATTGACCAATGGACCGAGTACAGCGACAGGAATACCGAGTACATGTCGTTTGATATTTTGGTATCGGACGTCGCATTGACTTAAACTCTTCCAAGCCACACATTCTGTAACAGAACACATGCGCAGTAATTCAGTATTAATCAATCAAAGGTAAATTCCGCTGCCAATTGCCTTATATGTTCCGTACATCCCTTATAAATAAAAAATACAATTCTTGGATTAATTTGGATGTTCCATTGGTTCAACAAGCGTAAGATCTGAACTAAGATTCAAAGTAAAATGTTCAAAAACTTTTAGTTTTATGAAATATTTGACTTAAGAAAGATCTCAGTTTGTGTTTTAGTAATGTATAGGCCTAATATCAGTAATTAAAACGTTTTCCTTTTAAAATATATCGGGAATTACTTGTAGATAAAATATTTTTATTTCACTTACACGTTATATTGGCTTAAAATTAATTGCATTACCCCATAAGGTACCTCAATACACATGGTTAAGCGCGCGCTTGCATTCTAATTTTTATTTTCAAGCGTCTGATCTCATGGACTTTATCGAACTGAATTTTGCTCAAACTTTAAAAAATCTATCGTTTTGAATATTAATACTAGCACACATGTAATCTGTTCAATAATTATTGAATCATGTGTGAAGATCAATTGGTAATTTCTAGTTTCTTGCAGACATTAAGAGATAAAAGTTTTCGTGTCGAGCCGTCAGCGAAAATGGTCACGAGGCGCATGAAGGGGAAAACGTCATATACCCTGTCAGCGCCGTGTATATAGAATCCTATACGCGAGCCTTTAACCAATGAAATTACTGGATTTTTCTTTGCAGTATTATAATTTTTCATATCAAAGATAATTGGAAACAAATTATGATTGTCTACTGGTGAAAGAGCTGGTTAGGATGCTACTATTTAAGATTTTACTTACGTCGTTATAAATAAAAAGCGTAACAAAATAATAATCAGGAAAAATACCTTGGAAAAAATAATATATAACAAACTAAGATATACACAATGTAGGCCTATATACATGTTTATAATACTGCAAAGAAAAATCCAGTAATTTCATTGGTTAAAGGCTCGCGTATAGGATTCTATATACACGGCGCTGACAGGGTATATTACGTTTTTCCCTTCATGCGCCTCGTGACAATTTTTGCTGACAGCTCGACTCGAAAACTTTTATCTCTTGATATCCGCAAGTTACTAGAAATTGACAATTGATATTTACACATGATTCAATAAATATTGAACAGAGTACATGTGTGCTAGTATAAATATTCAAAACGATAGATTTTTTAAGGTTTGAGCCAAATTCAGTTCGATAAAGTCCATGAGATCAGACGCTTGAAAATAAAAATTAGAGTGCAAGCGCGCGCTTAACCATGTGTATTGAGGTACCTTACGGGGTAATGCAATTAATTTTCAGGCATTATAACGTGTGAGTGAAATAAAAGAAATTTGATCTACAACAAGTAATTCCCGATATATTTTTAAAGGAATACGTTTTAATAACTGATATTTTACAAAACTAAAACACTCTAAACAATTTTATGAACCCAAAACACCAAAAATACACAGATCTAATTATTAGATCTAGAGAGCTAGGCATCGAAACATTGCTTGTTTAACTAAATTCGTATGAAAACACGGAATTGCAGTATTATAAATTCGTTATACAGGTTGCCGACAGGGTATATGGTGAAATATAACCAGTCTGCGATTCATATAACCCTCGGCTAACGCCTCGGGTTATATGGCACACAAACTGGTTATATTCCCCCATATACCCTGTCAAGAACCTGTATAACTAATAATATATAATTAGCATTAATTGTAATTGTATTATGAAAGTAAAATTGCAAATTATTTCTCTAAGAGATTTCTATGCCATGTTCTTTTTGTGTTTTACTTTCTTAAGCTGCTCTTGTTTTTTTGTGTTTATTGGGTCTGTCATATGAAAACTATTCAGTTTAATCTTTTATTTTCAGAAATTTAGACGTGATAGACCGTTCTTTTTTCGTTTAAATTGTTCCACATATATTGTGAGTCCTTGCCATAAGATATTGCAAATGGTCAAACGCTAAATACAGTCGATAATATCTCGTATGCTTTTATGTATCATCAAAATTGCAAGTATTCGTCTATTATGTTAAAAAATAGGTGTTTTAAAATAACAACTAAGAAAACAGAGTATATATATTGATTAATAAAACCTCAATAATAAGACCACTTTTGGGACTTCTTATTTAGGTGGTCTTAAATTGAGGTTGAATAAAGAGCAAACTCTCGAAAATGGATTTGAAACTATGTTCTTATTTTTTAGATGGTCTCATTATTGAGGTGGTCTTTAAGTGAGGTTTTACTGTAATTGTATTGGCTAAAACGTAACAGCGAAACGCGCTGTCTACACTTCCTTTTTTGACTCATCATATTTTGGTTACTGATTAAAATCAAGGAACAATGACTTCGTCCTTTGAAAGCATGTTGTAAAGAATACCGCACAATATGTAAAGTTTGGATATACCCTTTATCTTCAGAAATCGCAAATATAACAAGTATAAATGTAAACAGGTTGGTGTATCGTATTTGGTTTATGAAACACACACCGCGGGATCGTCGATATTTTGTTTGGGTTTTATTATGTTTTGTATAAATAACAATTACATGCAGTCTACTTTATGCCTTTATAGTGGTTTTGTTCAGACAGTTTAAATACAAGGACAACGTTTCTAGTTCATTCAGGGTAAAAAAGTAGGACGAATTCTTTCAAATGTGACGACGAGTAGACAATATCTAGTTTCTTTTCAAAAATTGGCGTTTTACGCAATTTAATATATTTAGGATTATATATAAACAGGTATTCAGTATCTTAAATCATGCCCGATGCTCGTCACTATATTGGAAGTAAAATTCATTTGCTGCAATTATGATTACCTGAGGTTAAATCAAGATGAAAATTGATCAGCCTTTTTGATGTTGCAGTTTAATATTTCAAAGCTGTATACAATCTTAAAGTGGGAAGAAAATACCTAACTGTATTTTCATTTGATAACAGCAAGTAGTGTGTATTCGACAGCTACTCTCCTGTTGAATTCCGCGGGCAATTCTGCTTCGATGTATAAGTCAAGATGTCCCAAATGTTTTACTGAAGACTTTTGAGTCAATCGGTATCTAGTATCCTTACGTAAGCTACATGATATGTCGTGAAACAAATAGGGCCCGAGGTATACCGACTGACTTTTGAGCCTAATATATATTCCGAACATCTCCATCTAAGCTTCACTGAAACGAAGGAGTTGCTATGATGATCCAAATGTGAAGGAAAAGTATTCACATACATAGACAAGTTTAAAAGTTATTATGAATTAAGAATCAAATGAAAAAAGCAACACTGACGAATGTCTCGAAAACAATCGGTAATGACAAAAATAGATATAATATTGAATAGACCGCATTGGTCTTATTTTGTTGTTGTAACTGGCTATAGATGACGTTTATAATCGTTCTCAGGCAATAAATAGTACCACTCCGACTACATGCATGTGCTTTAATTTAATTCGCTATAGATATCATTATTTAAGAAATTGTATTCATATAATAGTTCGTGCTTATCTTTCACGTAAATTCGATTATCTAAGTTAAGAGTTGTTGAAAAATGTAGAATGGAGGGATATTTGTAAATAAAGAGAATAAATGATATGAAGCGCACATTTAAAGATTTCACTGAGTTTCTTAAATATGCATTATTGCCAAACCAACCAGTTAAGTGAAAACATTACATTAATCAGACATTCACTACATGAGTATACACATACATATAAACAATATACATGGATCATTGGCAAAACACTTAGCAAAGTGAAAACATTACATTAATCAGACATTCACTACATGAGTATACACATACATATAAACAACATACATGGATCATTGGCATAACACTTAGCAAAGTGAACTCATAACATTAATCAGACATTCACTACATGCGTATACACATACATATAAACAGCATACATGGATCATTGGCAAAACAGTTAGCAAAGTGAACACATAACATTAATCGGACATTCACTACATGAGTATACACACACATATAAACAGCATACATGGATCATTGGCAAAACAGTTAGCAAAGTGAACACATTACATTAATCAGACATTCACTACATGAGTATACACACACATATAAACAATATACATGCATCATTGGCAAACCAACCAGTTAAGTGAAAACATTACATTAATCAGACATTCACTACATGAGTATACACACACATATAAACAATATACATGCATCATTGGCATAACACTTAGCAAAGTGAAAACATTACATTAATCAGACATTCACTACATGAGTATACACACACATATAAACAATATACATGCATCATTGGCATAACACTTAGCAAAGTGAAAACATTACATTAATCAGACATTCACTACATGCGTATACACATACATATAAACAATATACGTGCATCATTGCCAAACCAACCAGTTAAGTGAAAACATTACATTAATCAGACATTCCCTACATGAGTATACACACACATATAAACAATATACATGCATCATTGGCATAACACTTAGCAAAGTGAACACATAACATTAATCAGACATTCACTACATGAGTATACACACACATATAAACAACATACATGGATCATTGGCAAAACAGTTAGCAAAGTGAACACATACATTAATCAGACATTCACTACATGCATCATTGGCAAAACAATTAGCAAAGTGAACTCATAACATTACTCAGACATTCACTACATGCGTATACACACACATATAAACAATATACATGCATCATTGGCAAAACAGTTAGCAAAGTGAACTCATAACATTACTCAGACATTCACTACATGCATCATTGGCAAAACAATTAGCAAAGTGAACTCATAACATTACTCAGACATTCACTACATGCGTATACACATACATATAAACAGCATACATGCATCATTGGCAAAACAGTTAGCAAAGTGAACTCATAACATTACTCAGACATTCACTACATGCGTATACACATACATATAAACAGCATACATGCATCATTGGCAAAACCATTAGCAAAGTGAACTCATAACATTACTCAGACATTCACTACATGCGTATACACATACATATAAACAACATACATGCATCATTGGCAAAACAGTTAGCAAAGTGAACTCATAACATTAATCAGACATTCACTACATGCGTATACACACACATATAAACAGCATACATGCATCATTGGCAAAACAATTAGCAAAGTGAACACATAACATTAATCAGACATTCACTACATGCGTATACACATACATATAAACAACATACATGCATCATTGGCAAAACAGTTAGCAAAGTGAACTCATAACATTAATCAGACATTCACTACATGCGTATACACATACATATAAACAATATACATGCATCATTGGCAAAACATTTAGCAAAGTGAACACAGAACATTAATCAGACATTCACTACATGCGTATACACATACATATAAACAGCATACATGCATCATTGCCAAAACAGTTAGCAAAGTGAACACAAAACATTAATCAGACATTCACTACATGAGTATACACATACATATAAACAATATACATGCATCATTGGCAAAACAGTTAGCAAAGTGAACACAAAACATTAATCAGACATTCACTACATGAGTATACACATACATATAAACAACATACATGCATTATTGGCAAAACATTTAGCAAAGTGAACACAGAACATTAATCAGACATTCACTACATGCGTATACACACACATATAAACAATATACATGCATCATTGCCAAAACAGTTAGCAAAGTGAACACAAAACATTAATCAGACATTCACTACATGAGTATACACACACATATAAACAGCATACATGCATCATTGGCAAAACAGTTAGCAAAGTGAACACAAAACATTAATCAGACATTCACTACATGAGTATACACATACATATAAACAATATACATGCATCATTGGCAAAACAGTTAGCAAAGTGAACACATACATTAATCAGACATTCACTACATGCGTATACACACACATATAAACAACATACATGCATCATTGGCAAAACAATTAGCAATGTGAACACATAACATTAATCAGACATTCACTACATGCGTATACACATACATATAAACAATATACATGCATCATTGGCAAAACAGTTAGCAAAGTGAACACATAACATTAATCAGACATTCACTACATGCGTACACACATACATATAAACAGCATACATGCATCATTGGCAAAACACTTAGCAAAGTGAAAACATACATTAATCAGACATTCACTACATGCGTATACACATACATATAAACAACATACATGCATCATTGGCAAAACAGTTAGCAAAGTGAACACATAACATTAATCAGACATTCACTACATGCGTATACACACACATATAAACAACATACATGCATCATTGGCAAAACAATTAGCAATGTGAACACATAACATTAATCAGACATTCACTACATGCGTATACACATACATATAAACAACATACATGCATCATTGGCAAAACAATTAGCAAAGTGAACACATAACATTAATCAGACATTCACTACATGCGTATACACATACATATAAACAGCATACATGCATCATTGGCAAAACAGTTAGCAAAGTGAACACATAACATTAATCAGACATTCACTACATGCGTATACACATACATATAAACAACATACATGCAGCATTGCCAAACCAACCAGTTAAGTGAACACATTAGATTGGTCAGACATTCAAAACATGAGTATACACACACATATACACATATAAACACCATACATGCAGCATTGGCACATTTGGCGTTGTCCTTGCTTTTGAACTATAGTATCTTGCAGTTTGACCAAGTAAATAACAACAAACCTCCCCTGATATGTGAGGGTCATAATTTATGCCATATTAGCTGAGGGCGTTGAGGGAAGATCAACAGTTCGATTTCTAGGACAATGATATAATTTTGCTTATTAATCCGACTCTTACTGGTCCTATTATACGTTATGTTTACATAATGTAATATTACACTTAAGTATGTAGAGCTATTTGATGAGCAAACACCACGATTAACATATCCACTCCAGTCTTCCCGCAATGGGTGTTCCCCTGATCAGTTCAATATATCCGCTTAAAAAATTAACAGCAACTTAGTAGATTTACAAATATATTTTGTCATCATAAGAATTCTTCAAAATAAAGATTCAAAATGTGAAATATTGAATACTGATTTTTTTATAGTTAAAAAAAATAAATAATGATACACTGTAAAAACACATATTATGTGCAATATATTCGGTTTTGGTGCATGAGGGTACAGCAAAACCTCACTTAAAGACCACCTCAATAATAAACCACCTCAATAATAAACCACCTCAAAATTAAGACCACAATTTGAAACATTATAAGACTGAAACTTAGACGTTAAATGTTCTCTTTACTCCTATATTGGTATAACAATATAGATTTTTATAAAAGATGGCTAAAATGTACAGATGGTAACAGCAAGTATTCAGACAAAATTTCTTTCATTTAGATTTAATAAAAACAAAAGACTGGTTTAAGTAAAAGTCTAAGTGTCCGACTTTAAGTGTTTGTGAATAAGGATTTAAGCACTTTATTTTTTATTATTCAATGAATATATAATCAGTCAATTTTAGTTTTATAAGTAAAACCTCAATAATACGACCGCCCTTGGGACCCTTGAAAATTGGTCTTTATATTGAATTGGTCTTAATAAAGAGTAAAACAGTGGAAATTGACTTGATCATTGTGTTCTTAATATTGAGGTGGTTTTATGATTGAGGTGGTCTTAATATTGAGGTGGTCTTAATATTGAGGTGGTCTTATTATTGATGTGGTCTTAATATTGATGTGGTCATAATATTGATGTGGTCTTTAAGTGAGGTTTTACTGTACGTTTAAACCACAACATACAATGTAATCATTACGCAATAAAGAATACAGCAATAACATGTATCTGAAGAAACGAGTGTCATCTGACTTGGTGAGTAATCATTTACCACGTATTTACAGCACATAATTATAAATAGCAAGTATAATCCATGTCTCGCATGTTCAAACATATAGGTAAATTTGTACACTGAACCTCTTTTCTTATTGGTGACCCTACCTTTCTTCTGCTTGTCAACATATTGGTACGTGTATGTATGTGTGTGTACAGCCATACATTAATGTTGATGATCATTAAAATATTTTAGTTTAATCATATTTTATTGTATTTATACATATAACTATCATATTTGCACAAACATACATGTAACTTGTATATACATACAAAAGGGTTGGGCCAAAAGTTTTAACAACATTATCTAGGGCCCTTCCCTAAATTAAAATCTTTACCTATGGTTCAGTCAGATAGGGCCTACTGTCAATTTATACTATACACGATACTAAAAGTTCATTTCTTTTCTTATAATTTTTCTCTCAGCCAGATGACCAATTGTATTGACCATTATTAACATGTTTATCCGTTAAATTTACATGTACGACTCATGATATAAATGTAGTATTACTTTCGTATTCATAATGGGTTAATGTCATTTTCTCCGTTTGAATAAAATAGGGGATATTAAATGACTGGTCATTTTTTATTGAATTTATTGAACGAGTTAGTCTTCTAAAAACGATAAAAACGAGGCTTTGTCGATGAAATGCTATTTTAAACAATCGTAAATAGTGAGGTTTTAATAAGCCGTTATGTTAACGTAATAAATGCACATTAATTAAATTGATAACCATGTTTTTCGGTCACTCCAATGCAGTCGGTTGCGCAATTGCTACTTACAAACTACATGTACAAATTAAATAGTATTTTGAAACGTATCTTGTTTTGTCTGCTTATCGGAGGTGGTTGATTTGTATATAGATACGTTTATTCAATATCTGTAGGCCGGAGGCCCGTGAGATAGATACATAGTAAAGAAAACAAACGTCTGAAGATAAGGGAACTTGTTTTCAAAAAAAATCCTATGACCGTGAAACAAATGTGAAAATCAGAAAATGGAGAAGGTACACAGGGGGGGGGGGGGGGGGGGGCAGGAAAACAATACCAAACGGACCAAAAGGCACACACTTAAAGCGACAAATGCACACTTAAAAGCTTAAAGAAATGTTTTGTTATAAGTTGGCTCCGTGACAAGGACCACTTATACAATATCCTATATATAATTGCATATTGCGGTTTTGTATGATCGGTATAACTTTCGTGAAATATTTAATGTAAACAGAAAAGTGCTCGTATTACACCGATGCATTGCGCAATGTATGCAGATTGTACCGTATATATACGGGGACAGTCACAAGACATTTAGCGTGCTACCCAGCAGTATTTGAGGTGGTCATAACCGTGACCGAAATTACCATTCGAAAGAGAAGTAAAAGGACTGACTTGACGTTTAATTAAATACTGACCATGGTCGGATTAAGGTAAGACCAGTTTTAAATGCTATTATAAAATTGAAAATAAAATGATTTCATTGTACAATATTTTAATAATTACAACATATTAATTAACGTACTTTGTAAATAATTATGCAAATAAATTACTACTTTATTGACTTTGTGTGATAATAAATTATTACATTTATTTTTCTGAATGCAACTTATGAGCATATTACCATATTTGGCATGTGCATATTAACTCATATACAATTAACAAATGCGATAACTAATCGGCTTGAATCCAATGAATTGACTGTATTTTGCGCTGAAAATTAGTAGAAACATTACAGACATATTGAACTTTCCGTGTCTTAAATTTCTATTTGATTTATTTATATTTAATTGCAATATCCTAAATATGTCATCGGAATACTTATCACTTTTGTTAAGATAGAAATTTTGTCTATATATATATATATTTATCAATTCGAATTTGCGTAATCATATTTACGTAATAAGCCATTTCCCGACCGGGCTTCATCATGAATTTCCTTGCGCCTTGAACTTGATGCGCTTTTTAACACATTCGGTGTATTTCTAAAATATGTACTTTTATTTTTAAATATATTATATACGCCATTGTGTCTCGTACTAGTTGGAACTTAAGCTTCTTTGTTACTGGACAACCTTATGATCTACATTCAAGTGGAAATGTGCATAGTATTATAAGGAATTCGTATAGCTTATAGTTTACACTGGGCCGTCCTTTCTCATAGGTTTACGGACAATTATTTATAAAATGAAGCATTTTTATATTGTATACGTTAGGTTGTATAGGATAAAAAAGTTGATAACATTCGTTACACGGTTTTAAACCATCCTACGTAAGTCACATATTCAATTAAAATTGTTTGTCAACTAAAATACATTATATGTATATGTATGTTTATTCATCCTCACACTTTCCTTATTTTAATTAGTGATAAACTTATTGACAAGTCAGTCCAGATTAGCTGGGCTATTTCAATTTTATATTATGAATGCAGTAATACTGATTAGCATTTTTGTGAAATGATTATTATGTAATCTCTTATAACTCTACTAAGGAGTGGCATTGTATTTTAAAATTGCTGCTGTATTCCGCTGTTATTATTGTAATTAATGCATGTACAATGATGAGATGTAAATAAAGATAACTATTTCTACATATGTATGTATTTCATTCTGGGGCCGGGGTTATAACAGAGACTTACACTCTCCACTCAAATCTCAATTCAAAAATATTCTTCTCATTAGTCGGATAGCGGACATTTTAAGTGTGGAAAATGCATGAAAACGTTAAATGGTCGCTGAACATTCTTTGTGGCCAATTTTCTTAGAAATCTCACCAATTTAACGCTTTTAAACATTTCTGGCACTCAAATTAATAAGAGTAAATTTTGTGATTTGAGTGCTGAGTTAAAGTATTCGCTATAATTTCGAGCCAAGATCTACACAAAATTAAAATCCAATAATCGGGTCTAACAAACAAAAAACAATGTTCGCAAAATCTTTATAGTTATTGAATTTGTCTTTTTAGAAATTCTATGAACCTAATTTTCCCATCAATCATTGATACATACGTGTATATTATCATAGTATGCAATATCTTTTCAGACAACAGTTAATTTGGCTGATAGTATCAGACATTTATGTATAAATACATTTTTTATTAAAGTAAAGTAAAAATCCGAGTTCGAATCTCGACTTGGGCGAGTGGATTTTGTTTTATGAACACTATTCATCAATGGTCGTGAAGTAGGCGCTGTGGTCGAGGGGAGGAGGGTCCTTCTCCGGGACCGAGGGTCAAGGGTTGGAATCGCTAACTTCACTATCCAATAATTAGGCGCGAGTACTGGTTAGTGACACGGGAGGCATTCATCGAGTGTAGTTAATATACGTCCTAATCGAGTTTCACAATCGATGTAAAATAAATATGTTTAAATTAATAAGATAAAAATATGCATTTAAATTGTCGGCTTGCGGTGTGAATTCAAAGCCATGATATGTTGAGACGTTGGGTCAGCATTTTCCTTCTATCTTATTTATGTATTGTATTGGAAAATTTCATTATTTTGACAGGTTAACATTTACTGTTTTCGATAGTTAAATACATTTGAATTTTACATTGCAATCCAGTAACGTTGTAAAACAATGTGAAATAGTTCGGACGGAACAGCACTGTAGACCAGTATATACTATCCTCACTTCATCCTGCCGTTTGCTGTTTGATATTTATTTGCGTGTGTACAGTTTAGTGTGGTATCGTTCGTCAACACGACGTTGTGTCGCATTCGGGACACATCTGCGAGCTTTGCCGAATACTGACAAGCAATTACGTCGTAACGAGCAAACCGAACCTGTTTTGACATAATGTAAAGAGACGACGACAGAGTGCGTAGAACAATATGGAACCACGGTTATAAGATACCAAAAATCAACCTCACGGGCTTTCAATATTTCGTATAATAAACATTGAAATATAATTGGGTCGATCTTTTCATAACTAATTATTGACCTCATAACATGACATGACCCGTTTATATAAATTTGGTAGTGACCAAAGTACATAAATGGTCAGCTGGATCAATAAGATTATAAAGAGGGTATTTCAAAATATAAGCAAACTGGAAATTCAAAACCGGTTTTCTCGAATAGTCGGAATCTTTCAGGTCAATATTTATTTTATTCACCGTCACATGACGGCATTGTTTACATTCTGTATTACCCTCTGCTCCTTTGTATTGTATACACTCTTGTATAATGGTGACTTTATCGCTGTATGTAACCTGGGTGTGATTTACAGTGAACGAATTTCGCAATAGTGTTAAAGTAAATGTGATAAATACAACTTGTTATATTAACTAATTTCGGTAGGGGTTATATAAACAGCCAGAGGGTTATTTCTATTTACGCAACAAAAAGAAACACATCAGATAATTGTAAATGAAAGAAATTATACCACATAATTAAAATACAGCTGATCGTCATGTATGACTGAACAAGAATGTCAAAAACTGGTGTTAAACCCAAGAACACTTAGTGACCAGACGCTCGTAAATGTTTGACCAAAGTAACCATTACAGGGAACGTGTTTATTGAGATTTATCGTTTCAAAGCGATGTTAAAAACAAGTATTTGTGCTGCAATGAATCTAAAAAAGGCCGCTATCCGACACGATTAATTTCCTCAACATCACATACATGTATATTCATAAACTACAAGACTATCTACATGTAGATTTGATTTCGTATACCCAAACTTTGCCACGCTTTTTCCGACTGAGCTATCGATAGCTTCATTTGATTTAACATAATGATGTGATTTTTCAGTTTTCATGCTTTTACCATTTCGGTATCAGTTTTTGTCCCCTCACTGTGCGTATCTTCTGGTGTAGTTTGGTGTTGTTTTCTGTCCTCTGCATGTCAAGTTTCATGGTTTTTTCCAAGTCCTCTCCATGTCTGCACCTCCTCCATTCTATGTTGTCTGGATCTGTCCATTAGAGATTGGATTTGTGATTGTGGCTTTCCCTGCTTTGTGTTGTTATCACTTCAATCACTTTTATGACCAAGCGAAAATTGATTTAAAGATTTCACAGCTGACAACAATACAACCAATTCAAACCCGCATGTTCATCGTCACGATTTACCACCGTGTTTATTAATTTGAAGATATCGGGGTGAAAAACTGGAGACAAAGTCTATACAGCACATTAAAGTCACCGCCTTCAACCAATTGACTATGTTGCTGATTTAAGCATATTTTATGACTTCTTTACTGAACTGACCTCGATTTGCCGACACACTTCGGCGATTTTGTAATGGGATCTTTATAGAAAAAGTGGTCTCATGCAAGTGGCAGTGACTGTACAAGTTTAGCTTCAATTATCAGTATCGAACTTTGTTAAAGGTTGAACACTGTATATACATTGTACACGTTTAAATAACGATTTAAGAATACCAAAGAGAGATTAAGTTAGAGAGATTAAGTTGTTACAGGGAATGCCACTTACATAAGACAATGCCTCCCAACACATACCCCAGGGAAACATAAATCTACAAAACATTAGGGACTGAGCAGGTGCAAGGGAAAACGTGTATGGGAAAAATAGGGTAGCAAGAAATGGGCTGAACGACCCATAAAAACAAATATGAGAAATTTAGGGGCCAATCAAGTCTGTACACTTTCAAGTGAAACTACTGTCTTTTAAAATGAAAGATGACTATTACTAAATCAGTACATACTTCTTGGGTATATGTTATTGACACTCGTTTTGTTCATTTGTGGCCGAAGTGTATGTATTTGATGTGTATGTTTTCATTCATTTAATCTTCTCGTATTAATAACTGTTTATTTTGTGTAAATGTAGGCCTATCACTGAGGTGTTGAGTCATGACTTAAATTAAATGTTCAAGGATTGTCACATGATTTATTCACCCGCCTTTAATCCATACATGTTTGTTAACTATTTTATTTTAAACGATCACTTTTCAGTATTATACAGTTATTGACTTTACACGTTAAGGTCAATATGTAGTTTATTTTAAATTAATATTAACCAAGGAAGTAGTGAACTGGTTATGAACCCTTGTCGATATTTGTCTAGGGAGAATTTAGTCTACAATAGAAGTTAGTAAACAGATGTATGCGTCACATGTGAGCGAGTTTATCCTTGTTCTCAACCCTTATGACTCGAATAAATTGGTGACCTCGTACGATGTACTAGTATTTAAACTTAAAATTCCATAAAGTAATAATGCACTTTATTATTTGAATTGAAATTTACTTTGTTCTTTTTTTTAATTAATGGAAACACGGAAATTAAATATTAAGTTTTTACAGGTTTGAAATTGTCCCGCCAATTCATGATGGCTCATTTCCGGACCCGAGTGTTTTGTTAATAATTTAAAGCATATAAATGTTAGCATCAAGTAATACACTGTTTATTAATATACGGTATGAAATATTATCTGTTATAACTGAAATAATATAGAACTTGCATGTTAACATATACTAAACCATTATGTGCACTTATAGCAGAATATGGTATACCAATATCTATACTTTAAAGCGATAATTTTACTATTTTCTTTATTTCCTTTTTATCATTTTGATGAGCAAATTTGAATTAAGGTATATATTTAAGTATACATGTTAAACTGACTGTCGCCTATTATGTTAATGAAGAAAGTACATATGTTTGATTTGAACATATAGACCATTACGGTCTATTTCAAATGTGTATTGTATATAACTATGTTGTGAAATAAAAACTTCTTCTACTTATATTCGTGACTGATTTCGAACAGAAATATAGTACAACAAGTAAACCTGGTTTGACACTCAGTAGTGATATAGCCACTGAATGTTCTCCGGCGATGCTCCTATTGGCACCCGTCATTGATGTCTGTACCTCGACCCTTTGGCCGTTCTCTGTTTACTTCTATGCATATATGTTCATGCCTCATTGTGCTTTTGCAGTGGTTGTCTGTTTTGTATGTGTCAATTCCGTTCGCTTATACATTTATTTTAAGTATGAATTATAATAAAAATGGAGCAATTCTGAGCAGACAATTCACTAAAAGGCAACCATAATATGTTTTGAACCATCAATTATTACATTACATGTAGAATGAGTATCTTAGGAAAAATTACGTTCACAAATCAGCACCTTCCATAAGTCCCTTGATAAAGAAATACAAATTGAAACTGAGAAGGGGTAACAGCCTCGGAACTGTCGGCATAAACACAAAAATAAAAAGTGTCATACAGGTGTCATGTGGTGTGAATATGACACATTCATGTCTTTCCAGAAAGAGATATATTTCCTTTATTGTCAATTCTGTGACTTTTTAAATCCATATATTCTACATAAAGAGCATGCAACTGTCTTTGTTACGGCATGCACTTAAGAGATGATCCATCATCTTTGTTATTATCTCTAGGGCATATTTAAATGTCGTGTTCCTTTCAGGTTCCTTGTGGTGTGTCTGTTTGTGACCACGTGTCTCGGTTACCCATCATTTAGGGACAAGATCCCTAATGGAAACAATGTTCCGCATCCCTGTATAGAAGGCGCAATATGGGACGGCGTTGGACATGAGAATAAAGGAGGTGGAAGTACAAGAAATGCATTTGGGGTTGACTTCAAACAAAACGGGCTTGTACGTATAAGTGGTGACCAGCATTTGTACTTTTTCCTTGAATTCGCTCACATTTGTTTACAGTTTTTTTATATATTAAAAACACGTATAGTTAAAGAACATTGCCTTATTATTACACTTGTATTTCCGTATTTTATATCGTCTAGATATTTATTATTTTCTACAGTGTAAACAAGTGCCAGAGGCAAAGAGTCAAAAAATATGAAGTGTATATGAAATGTAAAGGACCCTTTCTGTCCCATTCTGAAAATGAAATGGTTGCTAAGCAAGTTATTCACAATGTCGTAAATAAACATTACTAAAAACATAAAATGTGTTCGGTTAAGTAGAGCGGTAGGTTTAACAGAAATTATAAATTAATATAACTTTGTTAGTATTCCAAAATATTCATTGCGCCCTTTACCAAGATAACAATTCCAAACGATGTTTCATTAACGCACATTCGGTATTTCAGGTTTGGAATGAAGCTATATGTCGTATGGATTCTGATGGTGACGGTATGACGAACGGTGAGGAGTTAGGCGATCCGGACTGTGAATGGACAACTGGTTCAAATCCCAAATATACCACTGGCTTGTCACATCCAGGTAATACTGATTAAATGATACTACAATAAGAACCTAAGACTGTCATTTAAATGATCGAATCTTTTTACTAATATTAGAAGCGTTGTTCCATTTAGCGACGTTCTTCAACAGTTTTATAGAACAATCAGTTGACTAAATAAGCATTCCAAGACTACTTGATTTGATCTCCGCCAACGAACTGACAACATTCACTTCTAGTATGTGATCCAAAATGGAGTCGCAGAAACGGAGAACATACCATTCTAGTACATCGAAGTCGCTACGTAGAATGAAATAAATAGAACCCATTTGGTTAAGCATTTCTCAGTTTTTAACAGTTTAGTTTATATGTATTTCGTGCATTTTAGCAATATGCGAGCCCTTTAGTAGCAGTCGGTGTGATGGTAAACCATCTTTCGTAGATTGTCAAGATACCAGTTTACAGAAGTGTAAAGCCTTAGATGAACCAGGTATGTATGATTATTTAATTCATTTGTATGTTGTGTCAATTTACATATTCATGAATACACATTTAATTTTCAAGCAAGCCATACCCTTAGGATTGTAATCTGATCATTGGTTGTCAATATATAAATTGACCTACGTCGCAATATGTGTTATTGAGATGGGATGAATCACAAGAACAAACGTATAATGCCCGCATGAGTTGCAATCGTGGAAGTCTACGGGACAGTAAAACGTAAAAAACACTATTTCCATGCCAAGTGTTAGTTCATAGTGATGCGTTTGCATTAATTATATATCGTAAAATGGTCACACAAGTTTCGGCGATTCTAAGCACTAAGCAATATATATATTGGCGGTGATTTAGATGGAGTAATTATGCAATCTAGCGATGCGTAGGCAATGTAGTGGCAGTGACATTAAGATGTAATGCTATATTTTCAGAGACATTTAACTACACAGTACGTTTCCCGGAGACAGCCGTACCAGCCAAGGAAACCACATACACGTGTATAACGCTAGAATTCCCAACGGACAAAGATTATCATATTGTAGCTTATGACCCGATTATCTCAAACCTTGAAATCATGCATCATACATTAGTGTTTGGTTGCGAAGGAGGTCAGTGGTTATATCTTATTGTTTAACTCTTCCTTGTCCACTGTTTTTTCAGCTTCAGTGGTCAAGCAGTAGACTGTTTGTTACGGGGTTACAGAAGAAAATCTCTTCCTAACAGTCAACAAAAAATAGTTTAATGAATTAAACATAAAATCATTGAGGGCCTGTTACTTACTTACTTAAGTGTAATTAAATACGCAATTTCTTAGCTGTCGAGGAAATGCCAAGTTACGTCAATAACAACGTTACGTTTGTAGCCGTGAAACAATAGCTGCCATATACCCGGCGAAATGTCGGTGTCCCAATATGTTCGGAATTGGTCTCAAATATGTTTCAAAGAAATTATGATTTATGATCTTCATAAAAACCCAAAAGTGAATTAGAAGATTATATCAAACACTATAAACTTAATTATATTGATAAAGCAATATGGTAGAAGTACGTTGTTTTCGACCAATTTGAGGTACGAAGATTGTTTACCTGTTTAATATTGGAAAGTTTTAAAGCATCTTTGGTTTCCATCGACAGTTGACGAAGCGCCTGGGCCACTGATGCAGCCAAAGGAATGCGGTGGTGAGATGGATGGATGTCGATCTATAATAGCTCTGTGGGGAGCTGGTGGTAGTGGGGCATGTTCTGATGAAAACATGGGATTTCTCGTGGGTGGTTCTAATGGATTTAGATACGCTATTATGCAGGTAATATACTTAAACGTACTGTTTACCTTCTTTCATTTGTTTAGCCCGTATCTCCAATATCTTTATTGCCCAACCTTTCACGTCCTTTATGCGTTGTATTCATTTGTAAAATGTAGAATTGTCCGGATTGTCCCGTGCGCCTCTGTTCCATTACGTATTTACCCTTGCACCTCCTCAAATACCTTAGAGGAAGTTTTCGGACTGGAGAGTTTCGGGATTAGGGAGTTTCCACTGTACATGCTTGCTTAATGACATCTAATATCATTTCCTTGTTCGTGGAACAGATAATTCCTACTTTCGTTTTATCTAGAAATAAGCGTCTTTCGGTTCAGAAAGTCGTGCAAATTGATTTTTAATGCAGATGGTTTATGGTACCATACTGAAATCAGAGAAGAGAAGGAAAAAACTAAGACTCTTTCACAACAATTTTAAAGTGATGAAAATGAACACGTACCATATATTAACTACTGAACTATAATCTTAATTTCCATGCATTGTCTTCTGAAGTGTTACTGATTTGTAGCTATTGTTGAAGAATGAAACTACTAATTTGTTTCAAATCACATTCGCACAGGATTTGTACCTGAATGTTTACATTGTGAATAATTTTGAAATATCAAATCACAATAAAATACATTGTAATATTAAATGATTGGCTTTTCAAACTCTCCATGTATAGACTCACATTGAATTTATTTTTAGCATCACTGGAACAACCCACAGTTGAAAACAGATTACGTGGACAGTTCCGGAATGGTATTTCATTTGACGCCGAAACTCCGCCCTTTCAATGCTGGAACGTTGATGATTGGGCAGTATAAATTGGATATCCCACCTGGCACGCTGAGTTACTCCGCCTCCGGTTCTTGTCATAGTGACTGCACAGAGCAGATCATGACTGGACCTATAAACTTGTCAGTTATTACGAACCATATGCATCTTCTAGGTAAACTCCTTTTTCAAACTAGCCATACACTAATATGATTGCAATAATGCTATACTGATATTTCGTTCGATTATAATTCGAAGTCACGACATAATTGCGAAACATTATATCGATTACTTAGAATAATTATGGTGCGTCGTTATCATATATAATGGAGTCTGATGTAAGTTGATATTAGCCCCAATTAATATTACAGTTTAGAATTAGATACCTATAGCTACTTCCAAGCTTTAATCATTGGCATTTTGCAAGTGTGGGTAATAGCTTTTCATTAGAATTATAGAGCAATATCTTTTCAAATGTCTATTAATCAAATTGTCTTAATTGGCCTAAAGTTTATGAATCTGACCATTACACGTGTATGCTATTATTTAAATTTCAGGGCGAGCTCAGTTCACAGAGAGAATTCGAGATGGTGTGTCCACCCCTCTAGCAATGGATCGTGTCTATGACTACAACACACCAATCAGTCACGAGTATAAATCTTACTTTAATATACCTCACTGGCATCTGTTTTATATCCCTAACACGTGTAACTTTTGTCTGTTTTTTTTCTTTTATTTTGTGCATATCGGAACAATGCGGAGAGGCAGTGTTTTGTCCTTCGCCACGCCTTATCTCGCACATTAGTTAAACACAAGTAATTAGTCCACAACTTATTTAGTATATAAATATTCTCATAGAACGAGAATGTTATTCAGGATATTGCGAGTTCTGAAAGTGAAATTAAAACGTACGATTATAAACATGTATTATACATAATTGGCCGTATTACACGATGAACTGTCGCGGTATTGTAAACTATTTAACTTGTCTTTCTATCGGAAGTTCTGTATTTGTATGTTTTACAATAGTCGCAAAACTTTCACATGACCTGTTTTGGGTATATTACCTGCCTTAAGCCACTCTGTCTTACACTCTCCACGTTAGCAACAACAATTAGTGCAGGGACACGCCAACAGCGTTACCATGTGTATCGTTATGCATCAGGCAACATTTTAACATACAACTGTGACATCTACCTTTATTCTTAACATACTTTCAATGGATTACGGTGTTTTTTTCAGATATGCATCACCAGTAAAATTGTACCCAGGAGATGAATTTAAAACAACTTGCATGTTTAAAGCTACATCTAGAAATATGACAACAAATTTCGGTGAAGCCACGTTTGACGAGATGTGTCTGGCATTTATCACATACTATCCCAAAGAAAACATGAGAACAGGAGGCAAGTTGTATTAATAATAACTATGTACTTTAAAGAACATAGGTCATTTAGTTCCCTACAAGCGAATCTGCCTTTCAAATAGCCATGTGCACCCAAACGCGCTAAATGTTTATAATAATGATAACCATTTTTGTTAGTAGTTTCTGTTTCAAGTGGTAAATGCAATATTTGTTGTATCGTCAATTTAAGAGTAAGAAGTATGTGTGTAATATATCTATTTGTTGCAGAACGTGTCCTGTGTGCTTTTGTAATTATTTGAATGTACAGTTAAACCTCACTTAAAGACCACCTCAATAATTATTAATAATACCACCTCAATAATTATTAATAATACCACCTCAATAATTATTAATAATACCACCTCAATAATTATTAATAATACCACCTCAATGATTATTAATAATACCACCTCAATAATTATTAATAATACCACCTCAATAATTATTAATAATACCACCTCAATAATTATTAATAATACCACCTCAAGATTACAACTTTCAAGTCCATTTTCACCGTTTTGCTCTTTATTCAACCTCAATATATTTTATTAATACCACCTCAAAATTAAAACCAGATTTCAAGGGTCCCAAGGGTGGTCTTATTACCGAGGTGTTACTGTATGCATATTTTCACGTTTGATAGTGCTTTTAGGATGGCTGTGTCGTTTGTATGTGGCATTTCCCACTAGACTTTACCATTCATTTGCACAAAACTTAATAAATAATTTGAATCGGAATATACCGTTGACTGATATCATATTTAAGTTCTGTGCATTTGTATGCTTACAGAATGTGTGGCGTGGAAGAGTTTAAGTCATTGCGAAGTCCGATACCAAAATATCAAACGAGGTTGTGATTTCAGCAAACTGACCAATTACAGGTAATTTAAATTTCAGTTTAAGAAAAGGTTTTGAATATGGGTAATGTGCGTATGTATTAAGTCATTTACAAGTAATCGACAATTTGATATCATAGTTCAATCGGATAGAAACTGCGATTTCAACTTCATGAATTAAAGACTTCATTATAATTAATTTACGAATTTAATTTATGAATTCACGAATTTAGTTTAACGAACTCACGATTTCCACGAATTAACAATTTGAATTTCACGAATTCACAATCTGAACTTCACAAATTCAACTTCACGAACTCACGCTCATGAATTCATGAAGTTTAAATCGTAAATTCGTGTATAGTAATCGTGAATTTGAAATTGTGAAGTTGAAATTGTGAATTCCTGCAGTTAAAATCGTGAATTCGTTAAATTGAAATCGTGAATGCGTGAAATTGAAATAGTGAATTCATGAATTTGAACTCGTGAATTCATGAAGTTGAATCTGAGACTTCGTGAAGCCGAAATGTCACCACCAGGCTTTTGTACATTGCTGATTTCATGTCTTGTATTGATTAACCATTTAAGTATACAGCGTTTATTGTACAATTACTGGTATTGGAATTATTACTTCTCATTTGAGCAACTGAACTTCAGAATGTAAATTGATGATGTCTCACCTATTCTCGTAGTGATATATATATATTAGTTTAGACATGATCAAAATATCAGTCAACGATCCCTCCATCTTGCTCTCTGCATTTTTACAAGGGACATATGTCTCGATTTATTTGATTCATACTGTAATACAGTCATATTTACTTGTGTGCTTACTTATTTCAGCCATCCGGAAACAACGGAAATGTTTGCGTCTATATATAACCTATGTTCACCTGGTGTCTGCCGCCAGGAATGTCTGAACTACGTCAGAGATTTAAAGAAACAGCCATGTTTTACTGGCGACGTGGGTTCATTCTACCGTGAATCGGCCCTTAGATATTCATCACCAGAAACACGAATGCAGACAATCGAGACCTTCTCTCGTCTGGATTCGTGCGACTATCTTCTCGCTGTAGAGAAGTACGTACGGGGCAGTGAAGAAACAAACACTGGCGCCACCTATCGTCCTATACAAATACTGATGACGTCATTGGTTTTGTTGGTGTCATGCTTTTAGCACTGAGTACAGTTCTTTTCGTGATTTATTTTGAGCCTGAAAGAACTTAAATGACAGGAGAAAAAACTATCATAAATGAAAATTCTCTAGCATCTTTTTAAACAAAACTGTCCTGTTATTGTTTTATATATTTGTAATAAATATGAAGAAGGATAAAGCATTTCTTATACTATGTCGATTTCATATGTTCGTTTCAACTATTCATAAAATGCAATTAACATTTCAAACTTGTTATGTGTGCCTAGACCTACTCGTTTGTTGTTATACACCATTTTATCTGGATATGTTCCTGTTGTAACAGAAAATAGCTGATGACTGATAGCAACATTGCCCCATGAACCGGATGTTGATAAAGGTGTTATATTACAGATAACGGGACATTCTCACTCTATGACACATCAGCTAGTGGATAAAAAGGTGTTATGCTATGTCCCGATTTCTGTAAAATAACACTGTTATCAACATCCGGCTCATGGGGCAATGTTGCCGACTGGTTGTGAAAGAATAGGTGCCAGATGGAAACACAGCTAATGTATACAACTTTTATACACATACAGCTAGTCGTTTATTACAGAAATGCCTATTAACATGGACCTTAATGATTACTTTCCATCCCCTACACCTTATAACCCTAATCCTAACACTGATGTGAAATCACGTCACTTCTCTGACGCCGTGTGCACTGGGCCACTAAGTACTTGATAACAGGCCAATCTAGTGATACAAATCACTAACCAGTAAAAATGTGACATTTTATTATGTAAATAAATTCCCATAACCTGCTAGGATTTTGCATAACACGATTCTTTTGTGTACATACATAAGTTATGATGCGGGATTCTCTGATTCTACGTCACTTTCCACTGATTCTACGTTACTTTCCACTGATTCTACGTTACTTTCCACTGATTCTACGTCACTCTCCACTGATCCTACGTCACTTTCCACTGATTCTACGCCACGTTCCACTGATCCTACGTTACTTACCACTGATTTTACGTCACTTTCCACTGATCCTACGTCACTTTCCACTGAGTCTACGTCACTTTCCACGGATTTTACGTCACTTTCCACTGATTCTACATTACTTTCCACTGATTCTACGTCTTTTTCCAATGATCTACGTCACTTTCTACTGATCTACGTCACTTTCTTCTGATCTACGTCACTTTCCACTGATTCTACATTACTTTCCACTGATCTACGTCACTTTCCACTGATCTACGTCACTTTCCACTGATTCTACGTTACTTTCCACTGATTCTACGTTACTTTCCACTGATTCTACGTCACTCTCCACTGATCCTACGTCACTTTCCACTGATTCTACGCCACGTTCCACTGATCCTACGTTACTTACCACTGATTTTACGTCACTTTCCACTGATCCTACGTCACTTTACACTGATCCTACGTTACTTTCCACTGATTCTACGTCACTTTCCACTGATTCTACGTCATTTTCCACTGATTCTACGTCACTTTCCACTGATTCTTCGTCACTTTCCACTGATTCTACGTCACTTCCCACTGAGTCATAGTCACTTTCCACTGATTCTACGTCACTTCCCACTGAGTCAACGTCACTTTCCACTGATTCTACGTCACTTTCCACTGATTCTACGTCACTTTCCTCTGATTTAAAAGCATTAAAATACATGTATCACATTAACTTTATAATCTGTTTAAGCAATTGTTTATTTGACATCCTAGATATTTTAAAGTTGATTTCCTCTCTTGTTTAATGCAACGCAAAACAGCTAATTTTGCCATGGATTATCATAAAAAGTAGGAATGTTAGATAATAATGTCATACACTGTTTCTTTTGACATGGTAAGTAAATCTTGACTTTGTTTCAGGTTTGTTCAGGAACCACATTTAACATAAACTTTGATACTAATGACCTCGTCACCTGTACCTATAAGGCTTATTCAAGTTTAAAATGTTATAAAACAATCGAAGAACACTGGTATCTGTTTGTAGTAGATACCACTATGTTGTTGATGTAAACAACCCCACTGTTAGTTACTCTACTCTGCAGAATTCCCTTGCCGCTTTTAAAAAATCATCTGAATTTTAAACGAATGAACGAAATACATACGCAAGAAGCAGCCACAGACGTTTGAACTTAAAAGACGTTACATTCGTACAGTAAATACTGTAACAGGTAGGTCTATATATCAGAAATATCAGATTGTTCATAATGTTGATGCATGAAGTGGTATGCGTAGACACTGACAATGCAATAACAGAGATATCACCTGATGTTTTGCAATGTGTACAATTAAACTTTAATCTTCATTTATATAATAATTTACTTTGTTACATTAACTAAAGAAAACTAAACATGAATGGCTTCTTTGGCACCGAACATCATAACTAAACACCTATCCTCAAACAACCAGATTTCGACCACAACTTATTTCGACCGGTACCGGAAAATACCAAAAGCTAGGTAGCCAGACCAAAATATCAGCTATGCGCCCGCACATTTGTTTACTTTGGATGCAGAATTGTCAAGAGATGCAATCTAGTGAACAATGGAGAGTAGAAATGTAAAACACAAACCTTTTTTTTAAAAGTTTAAAAATATTGTGTATTTAACTACTTCCAAAAATATCATTCAATAACATCTTTTTTTACATAAAAATGGCTGCACAATCCTGTTTTTTTTTTATTTCGTCTGCAACTATGCCTATTCCCGGGCCCAACATCCCGTATCACACGATGCTTGAAGTACAGTACACAACAAATATATTGTAACACAAATTGTTCGTGTCTTAATCCATAAATGATGCTGTAAAATATAATGAGTTATTAATCAGAAAAGCATCATTTACATTATGGGATCCCCAAAACAAGTTTTATTCATTTGAATTCAAGGAAAAAAATTGCGCCTTCTAAATATGGTACTTTCTTGGTAATTATCTTAGTTAAACAGTCGAGATTGACTGTTAGTTACATTAACGAGTTCGTACAGTTACACATTTTACATGTCGGGCATAAACTTTTGTTGTGTACTATAGTTAAGGGAAGTTATTTCATTGTGGACGAAAAATGGTTGTGAACATCCGGGTTAACCGAAAATGAGGTCATCGTAATTTGACGCGTATAATAAACAGACTACAACAGTTAGGTCCTTATTTTTGTTTTATCAACGTGGGATAAGGTTTGTTTAAATCATCAGTATAAATAAAAATTGCTGACGGACGAGTTATGGAATGTGCGAATGGGAAAATCATGTTAGGCGGTCGAAATCTGGTTGTGCCGGCATACAACAAATACTGATGGTTGAAAATAAAATAATACAAAAATACAAAACAATGAATCGTTCTACAAAAGTGAAGAACTTGTCCATAAAATCATACAAAAATATACAAAAATACTAAAAATAGATATATTTGAATAAATCCCTGTAAGACTGGCACTGTTGGTTTTTGTGGCACAAGTCCGGAGAACATGAACAGGTATACCTGCTCTCTGTTCCAACCAATCACCTAAATCACCTTGGAGACAAGCGTGCTTCAGCAACGCATCCGAATCTTTTCTGCATTGTTCGTTACAACGTTTAGTCTTACTATACTCCTTACAGCTAGCATTGCTAAACGCTCTGGTTGCAAGAGAGTTGGGGTGCAAGTCGGCAAAACTCCTCCAATCGCATCCGTCGTACATTCCTTTAAATTTTGGAAGTTTTCTGACACATCTCTGGACACTTTTCCATTGAATGCAAATGGTTGGTAGAAATTTTTGAATTGGGTAATAAGTTATAAAACCATAACACATCTCGTTGTGGGTGCCAGCACCAAATGTTATTGTCGATTCACTGTCTGACGCATACGTGCATTCTGTGACAATGTCATCACCAGGTAACACTTCCACCGGAGGATCGTAGCTGAGAACGCATAAAAATAATAAATCGGGTTAATCACATAAGAGACATTAAGACATTCCTCAAAATTGATAACGTAACTATTCGTATAAAAGAGAGAGAATAAGTTGCTACAGAGAACATCACTTACATACGACAGTGCCTCCCCACACAGACATCTGGGCAAACAACAATCCATAAAACACAAGGCATTTAAGGGGGCTCACGGGAACATACGTAAGGGAACAGGGGCGGAATGGCCTGGCCGACCATAAGGGATAACAAGGAGAATCAAGGTATACTGTTCATTGGTCGATGTTTCATCACGTTAACTGTAATGAAAGGTAACCGGCGTAAAGTTGATTGTGGTTGCAGAAACAGCAGTAGCAGGATTGAAGCATTTGTCTTCTAACACTACTGACACTAATATGGCTATAACTATTCTACATTTAACATCATGTCGACATGTATGTACTAAGCGGTCATAGCACTTTTGGGAAATATTGAAAATACTGTTAGCATTTTATATTATATTCTGTGGTATATGGGAAACTGTTCGCTGGAGTAGCTATGTTACTTCTGTGAGTGCAACTACTGCTAACTTTTAACCGATTGATTGAATAGTTACAAAGACATACGGAATATGACAAAAAGACACGCGTTTTAAAGGTGAAATTAGTTTTTTTAAAACAGGCGTGTGTTGGTATGGGGTATACGATACCATACATAGTATTAGACAGTTACTTTTGTACTCATACAGGCACTGTGATGTTAGTAATTATGCATGTAATAAAGACAACATTGTACTAATATATCATTTGAACTCGTTGAATGAGAAAACCTAGTTAGTTTTCCAGGATTTCAAACTAGTGCTAATCTTTGTTCTCTTACCAATCAACAAGTAGTTTTGGACATATCATTTTCAGTAAACTCAGCAAGAAAACAAGACGGGGTCCAACTATCTTTAAATAACATACAAATTAAAAAGCATCCTTACTAAACTAAATTGGGAGAAATGTAGAAACCCTTTTTTGCAATGGTGCTTTGAGTCACATTAACAGCAAAGGTCATGTCATGACTTTTCTATTTACTAGAATGGAGGAAGACCGTGTTAATACTTACTGATTAAATAAAGGTGCATCGTAGTTGTAGCTGTTATCATTTGTGAGATCTCTAATCCATGTTCCATTTCTATATATACTCATCCGTTGTTTTCGTCCTGTAGTAAACAAATAATGGTCAATGAAGTAATAACAGTATTAATCTAACTTCACTGAGCACGCGGGGTTCACAAACAGACAAAGTTGTGAGATGAAATATTCAAAGATTAATAGATTAGTTATATATTGTACCTGATGTATACACTCACTCATAGTCACACACATATACTTTTATAGTTTTAATCAAAACATGGAAGTGCCAAACTGTTTTGGTTAACGTCTTGTGATTATTTATGGAAATTTATAAGTGAACCCAGAGGGGTTCGAACCCACGATCCTAACGGCATCAGCGCCTAGCATTGAAATAACTGCGACCATACCCACTGCTCCGCCGAGGCAACCCCAAAAAGGTCGTGAGTTTGAACCTCTCTTCATAATAAATTTCCAAAATTGATTAGGTAAAGCTTACCATAATAATGCATATGGTTTACTGCACGTGTAACATAAATCTTCTCACTCCACATTTCACTCGTGCATTTTGATGGACATTTAGCTGTAAACGTTGTGCTTAATTGATTGGGAGGGATCTGTAGAAATTCTTGGCCAACGATAAAGGTCGATGCATCGTATGATCGTTTAGAAGCTGGCGAGTAATATACTGTCATACCAGAACTGTCTGTCTGATCTGCAAGTTTATCCGGGTTATGCCAATGTACCTGGAAAGAATGTTGCACACAAACATGATAATGAATGGGACATTTGATGAGAAAAAGCTGATTCACTTGTACATGTACCAGTTGTTTCATATTGGTGTCATAGTATCATATTTCTATTCACTACATTTCCGCATCAAAGTAAGATCTAACTCTTAATAAGAGTTGTATACTAGTAGTATTATTGTTGTTTTACAGACGACATAATGTTCATGAATATACGTGTTCAATCCGGATGTTTGCTTCACGCTTGCACCGTTATATTTATGCGTCGTGGAAATCGCTCCTAAGTTGAAAGGTTAACGATCTCATAATTAAATTTACATAATTATTTTCTCATCATTATCGTCTCAAATGGCCATTTTAAGTGATATCTGTATTTGTTCAAACTGCGATAATCGTTTTTCACACCTCGATACTTGTCCATTCGACCGTGATTTGGCAAGTTGTACAACTCGCGAAAATTATAACACCGTTTCATTGTTTGTTTATTTGGAGCTCCCATTTGAACAATGTGTGAAAATGTGTCCTCGAGTTACCAGTAATTTAAGCTATTGTGTATATTTTGTGTACTGGTGACCGGCAAGGTAGCTCGAGTTATCGACTTATTTCTGCTTGAGTTATCGGCGTCATATTTTATATGAAAATAGAATAAATAAAGTCCGGGACTCTGCCATTTCCTCGACAAATCCGGGGTTCTCGAGTTGTCGCCTGTTTGAGTTATCGAAGTTTAATTGTATTAAGGAGCAGGTATGAGACAACCTAAATAGGAAGAGAATGGGACATGTGATGAGAACAGCGGACATTGAGGAGCAGGTATGAGACAACCTAAATAGGAAGAGAATGGGACATGTGATGAGAACAGCGGACATTGAGGAGCAGGTATGAGACAACCTAAATAGGAAGAGAATGGGACATGTGATGAGAACAGCAGACATTGAGGAGCAGGTATGAGACAACCCAAATAGGAAGAGAATGAGACATGTGATGAAAACAGCAGACATTGAGGAGCAGGTATGAGACAACCTAAATAGGAAGAGAATGGGACATGTGATGAGAACAGCAGACATTGAGGAGCAGGTATGAGACAACCTACATAGGAAGAGAATGGGACATGTGATGAGAACAGCAGACATTGAGGAGCAGGTATGAGACAACCTAAATAGGAAGAGAATGAGACATGTGATGAGAACAGCGGACATTGAGGAGCAGGTATGAGACAACCTAAATAGGAAGAGAATGAGACATGTGATGAGAACAGCGGACATTGAGGAGCAGGTATGAGACAACCTAAATAGGAAGAGAATGAGACATGTGATGAGAACAGCGGACATTGAGGAGCAGGTATGAGACAACCTAAATAGGAAGAGAATGGGACATGTGATGAGAACAGCAGACATTGAGGAGCAGGTATGAGACAACCTAAATAGGAAGAGAATGAGACATGTGATGAGAACAGCGGACATTGAGGAGCAGGTATGAGACAACCTAAATAGGAAGAGAATGGGACATGTGATGAGAACAGCAGACATTGAGGAGCAGGTATGAGACAACCTAAATAGGAAGAGAATGAGACATGTGATGAAAACAGCAGACATTGAGGAGCAGGTATGAGACAACCCAAATAGGAAGAGAATGAGACATGTGATGAAAACAGCAGACATTGAGGAGCAGGTATGAGACAACCTAAATAGGAAGAGAATGAGACATGTGATGAAAACAGCAGACATTGAGGAGCAGGTATGAGACAACCCAAATAGGAAGAGAATGAGACATGTGATGAAAACAGCAGACATTGAGGAGCAGGTATGAGACAACCCAAATAGGAAGAGAATGGGACATGTGATGAGAACAGCGGACATTGAGGAGCAGGTATGAGACAACCCAAATAGGAAGAGAATGGGACATGTGATGAGAACAGCGGACATTGAGGAGCAGGTATGAGACAGCCCAAATAGGAAGAGAATGGGACATGTGATGAGAACAGCGGGCATTGAAGGCAGGTATGAGACAACCCAAACAGGAAGAGAATGGGAAATGGGATGAGAACAGTGGACATTAAGGAGCAGGTATGAGACAACCTACATAGGAAACATAAATGGAAGGAAATGTAAGCAAATACAACCAAAGTGTGGAGACATTGCTAACAACAGAGGAAAGCACACTACATGAAAATAAACGTGAAGAGAAATTATTATCACAACAGCTTCATAACATTTTGGAATGTAAGGCGGAGTATAAATACCGGACAAGACATTTAAACTTGTGCAACATACCACTAGACATTACACCCCGGAATGGTTCCTTGTAAACTTATTTGGGTAAATGGCACGCTATGCCATTTATTTTATGTCAAAGTAAAGAATTTGTGGAGATATGCACTGTGTATGTGACGTTCCCTGTAGTAACGTATTCTCTCTCTTTGAATCCTCATGACAGAGGCATGTTTCGGGCTTTAGTCCGTGTTTTGTATACTTCTGCTGAGAAATCGTTTGTAAACATGTATGAGTAAAAATTAGTATCAGTATCTTATACAGAAGTGAGAACCACTGACATTCGGGTTAAGTGAGAGTTATGTAATATACTGCAGTATCGATATTTAAACTACATGTAAGTTCACGTAGAAAAACATTATTACTTAAGTCTAAACAAACTGAAAAAATCATCTTCATCATTTAATGTGAAGTTAAGATAAAAACTCCCAGACCTGTAGTGCAGCCATTTTTGTTCCATACTTTCCAATACGAAAGCCTGTGTCAGGTGCCATACATTCACCATCGAAACCATACGTCCACGTGGCGAGAAACTGCTGACAATGTTGGTGAGGTGTCATCCCACATTGATAAGCGCCAGCTGAAATAGAACCGAATCATTGGTTAGTCTTACATCGGTTGAGAAACAACAAATCAACACGAATAGACCTACTTCTTACGCTCGATAGACGATTCATGGGTTACCAACAAGAACGTTAGCGCCTAATTCAATGATTATGAAGTTGGACGTAGGATTCGAACCCTGGACTTTCGGATCAACAGACAGTCGTTCTAACCCTCCACCACTGTATCTTCCGAAATTATATTGTATAAGCATTCTTTGTACCGACTGTATACAAACGATGGATAGCAATTCATGTTGAGAAGTTGCGGCAAACAGGTTAAAGTTACTATTATAATCTGACGTTTCACAAGTGGCTGAGAGCCTTCGTAGTTTAATGCCCCCTCCTCAATCTTCATTTTATTTTTAATTCTACGGACCTATGTGGGAAGGCTCTATCTCATAATTGATATAAATTTCATTGGCTGCTCTTTATGGATATAAAATTCTTAGTCACGTAGATAAAGACAATTATTATTTTATTTGCATAAAATCAGTCGTGCTAAGACATTTGTATTACACTTCACTGGGTACAAAACGGACGTTGAAATACACTAAAGGGTTACGCGCTACATACGATCTCACATTTCGAGGGGGAAAGCGATTCAAGCATATCTGCTTATTCATTTAAATGCAGATAGTCTGGTTTCAGCAAATTATATTCAAATACATCTTAAATCTTGATATAAAATAGGCAAACGTTTGTAAACTTCGTTACCCAGCAAAATTTGTTTTGCGTAGTATCAATTGAAATACGAAAATTTATGTTCGGTAGATTCATCAAAATACAAGGTAAATGCAAATATTTGCACATGTGGTACTAGAGATCACAAGCACAACCTGTTGCAGCGTTGATGTGTTACATGATCTGCGTGATTATCAATCTTACAATTACGATATTGAAGGCATTATCAAAACATATTTAGACATGCATAAAGATAAAATAATTTACTCCCTTTTATAAATTTGATAATATCATAAACGTATAAAGTATTTATTACTCTGAAACTGATATCAACTTACCCTTCATCATGTGTAACAGCGTCTTATTGAAATCGTCTGCAACATAAAGTAAATTTAATTGTATATAATCTTGTGATAATGTTATTAGTTATATGTAATATATCTATTTTCTATGATATCATTTAACTAAGTAATTATGCCTCTCTCTATGTCATGCCACTAACACGTAGGACCATAATGGAAATATGAGTCTACTCGTTTTTGTGCTGTCCTAGGTGTTGGTGGGTATGGCATGGATACACATGTCATAATAATTATTTTATTATTAGTGCATGTTTTAATTATCAATGTATCATGAACTCCACTAACGAAATAAAAAAATAAATACATAAATTATTATTGAAAACAAAGCAGCAAAAACTTCCATAAGCATGTCCATTCAATATACTGATTCTATGTCTATGTGAACACAAATCACTTGCCATATCATCTTACAGTACAGTACAGAACCAGAAAAATATAAACATTAAACATAGAAAGTAAACATTATCACCTTTTGCCTTTTTTTGTTGTTGTTGAAATAAAACCGTTGGAGATGATTATTTTAAAATTTAAAAAATAAATCTGAACAATATAAATATTTAAAATTGATAACTTTATTTCAGACTATATTATGAACAGCACACACAAGTATTTAAAAAATATATACATGTATGTTATCTATGCTCATATAACATACTAACAACCAGTTCATGCGAAATATATTAAGCCCATTCACCAAAACAATTACATATGAAACGAACCATGAGTAAACTGTAAACTATAGAGTTGTTTTCGGGCATATGCAGTCAAACCGTTGTATTTTAAGTTTGGAATGGTAGATATTTCGTAATCTTATTTTCAAAACCCCGAACTAATTTTTTGCGTTTTAAAGTATTTGGTATCTTGTAACCGTCTTTCCAAGCTCTTTTTATATGTACTGACTTTTTTGTTCAGGAATGCACATAACTCAAATATAATGCAACATAACACCGAATGCAACAATTATTTCAAGAATTTCTAAAAAAGACGAACAAACAAGTTAAGGGTTTATGGAAATTATGCGAAGAACTTTTATCGGGCTTACAACCTCAACATAGATTTTCGTCCGTCTGCTCAACCGCATGAGCTTACTGAACATGCTAAAAAACCGTTCGATTGTATTTGAAGGCTTGTACGGTGTATCTATAAGTACATACCAGGAAAATCACAGCCGAAAAGAATCATGTGATGCACGATGGCCGAGTTGTTAACTTTTGGTGTGGTTGCCACTAAATGAAAGTCTCCGTCCGACGGAAGGTCGTACACCATACACATATAGGTGGTAACTTTGGGACGTATTTTGCTTTGTGGAAATCTCATAGTGTGACTTTTGACACCTGAAATAAAACGGTCTGACAAGGAAAACAACAAAAAAAGATGAAAGAGTTGTCAACTAAAATGGTTTTGCTATGTGCATATAAGTGTTGTGTAAACCAATCAAATCCTACTTTAACCACCAAGGCAATTTCTCGTCAACCGAACAAAGTGTGTAACCTTGACGCGGATCCTTACCTTACCGAAATCCACTGAATTTCGGTGATTGTACCGAAATCCATTTTTGATCTGGACGTTGTGTTGTCCAAGGTGTACCAAATGATACATGTAATGGTGTTGGTTGATTGCCGAGGATATTACTTGATCCCGCCCAGACACAATCAGATAATACCTGCATAGGTACTAAGACCACCACTGGAGTTGAAGAAAGTTTTTCTCATTAATCATGTGGTCTGATTTGTAAGTTAAAACATGAAAGAAAAACTGCAAACTGATCCACGTATTTTTGTCTTATTAATGAGATGGTTAAAAGTGTTGTCCGAAATATAAAGCGACCGAAAGAGGTTTCAATACATATTTCAATGAAACTTTTATTCGACCACTCTGTTTATTTCAACATGATTTCTGCTAAAAGCAACTGATCCCTGAAAGTGACCAAGCGTATTTCCTTTATAAGAAATATATATCTCCTATATTGGAGCAGCCCGGATAGCCCAGTCGCTTGAGCGTCGTGTAAAGGACAAGACAGATCATCTCGTGGTTATCAGTTTAAGATTTTGGCAATATTTTGTTTTCATATTTCGATATGGATTAAATGTCATACAACAGGTTCTACATGTTGCGGTTATTACTGATTGTTTTATCAAAAATGGACCAATTTATATTGAAATTAACTTGTTTAATTGCTGTTTATTTGAATTGAGGTTGACATCTGTAAAACATCACATTCCAATAGTACTTTCAGTACTTTGATTTTGCGTATGATATAATTGCAAGGAACAGCGTGTACTAAATGATCCGAAAAGAAAACGGCAACCCGTGCAATACAGAACAATAACAAACATTCTGTAAACTTCCGTTTGTGTTATCATTTTGAATAATATTAGAACTTTAGCGGAGTAAAACAATTTTAAAATGTACTTGTCTATATACCGGTACATTGTCCGTAATATTCTACTGTCTTAATGTTATACTTATATTCCTATATTGAAATTGTATGGTCTTGAATACTGTACAAATGCTCATATTAAACTTGCTCCTGAATAATGCGTTATATTTATGTTGTAAATTTCATTGTGGGTTACAATGAATCTTGAACTATGGACGAGTTGTGTTTATTCAATCTTCACCAATACTCATTATATATGGGCTACGTGTTAACATTCTGAATAAATATTTCCTGTATCCATAATATGATCAGTAAATAATATATAAATAATAGAATTTGGCCTCATTATTAATATATCATCATAAACTATATCTATGGACAAAACCGATTAATCATTTTACTAAGTTCATATTTTGATAACATTGAAAGATTGTCTGATATCAAGATAATCTATCATCAGTATCATTTATATGCTTTCTTTATCAGATAGTCTATTGGTAACTATGTTTGAGTATCGCAGACTTTCAGGACGAGATGCTATTTATCGTAGATTATAAAACAAACCGTTCATCATTCTTGGTAGCAACTTTAAGATTACGTAGAAGATGCTGGGGAGGTTGAGAGCGCATCAGAAATCAAAGCTAAGAGCAGATAAGAAGTTCGTGTCCAGAAATAGTGATAATGGTAGAAATTTCCCTAGGATTCCACTTATCTTGTGGTGTTTTAATTTGCTGACTTTGAACAATATTATCGAAACAGATATAAAACTACAAGAGATGCCCCGTTGACTTTATATATAACAATACAACAGTCCAATGTCTGGTTTAACATTTCCTGAACGTCGGCATCGATTATGTGAATGAATATAAATCGCATTAATGTTAATTTAAACAAAGTACTGTGAGGTTAATGAATGATTCTTCTAGGTAAACAGCCGTTCTTATTTCAGTTTTTTGGCAGAAAAGGTTATGTCCATTTGCAAGATATCAACAAAATTTAAGTTAAAGTTCAATGTTATATCTTTATCTTTATCTTATCTGCAGTGCGTATTATTAGTAACCAGTCGCTTGAGTATATTTTTCTTTGTCAGTATACCTACAGCTCGATTCTATTTAATGTTTTAATACGTGTCGAGCCTCTAGCGAATTAACAAAAGGAAAGGAAAACGACGGTCCTGCATAAAGTCTAAGCGAATTAATTACGCTACATGTAACATAAACAAATGTTCGGGCCAAACGTCTAACAGCATTAGAACGCCACACACTATGTATGTAATCACCGAAACGGTTACAGTTATAGACAATGAGTTCTCGATAATTTACAAACCTGGTTCTGTTAATGCGGGACATGGCTTTTGTTTCATTTGATTATCACACAGCAGATACTGCTGAAAATCAGTATTGTGTTGTAAACATGTTGTATTCTCAATCGGTTCACAGATTCCTGAAAACGGGAAAAATAACAATGTCTCAGGTATTCTTTTCAAACCATCTACCGATCAAAACCTGTCACTACATCATGAAAAAATTCTATGAAATAATCAACGTTACTTTGACATGTTGATACAATCTTTTGTCGATAATTAATGCGCTTGAATTATGAATGTCAAAGCTTAATGCAAAATCAAGAAAATATGCATCTAATAGCTTTTTAAAATTATGGAAAAATTACTTGCAGGTTAGCTGAGAGGTATTCCTCATTCGATGGACAAAAATCGTAGAGTTTGGAAGCTGATTACTGTATGCATTAAACGTTTCATATTGATAACAACATTTACATTGGTATGCATTTAGTTTAACATTATTGTTATATAAAATGTAATGTAAGTTGTGTCTCATGACGTTTTCATCGTCTTGTTTATTGTACACACACCTGGTATTTAGGACTTCACACAAATCATTTATTATACTAAAACTTGATATAGTCTATAAAATGTTATCATTAATATTTTAACAAGTGTTCAGCCTTGATAAGTCTGTAATCGTTCCCTCCAGTTGCTTTCCAGTTATGTCCCATCAAACAAAGTAACAAAGGGGAATACTTATCGTTCAGGACTGGGGAACTTTGATTGACATGTAAATGTAATGTAAAGATTATGGCGAACATTCCGTGGGATACACATTGCGGTTATGATACATACCTGGGTGTGACATTGGAGGATATGCAGGTGTATCATCAGGCATCAACTATAACGGTTATGGTACATACCTGGGTGTGACATTGGAGGATATGCGGGTGTGTCATCAGGCATCAACTATACCGGTTATGGTACATACCTGGGTGTGACATTGTAGGATATGCGGGTGTGTCATCAGGCATCAACTATAACGGTTATGGTACATACCTGGGTGTGACATTGGAGGATATGCGGGTGTGTCATCAGGCATCAACTATAACGGTTATGGTACATACCTGGGTGTGACATTGGAGGATATGCAGGTGTATCATCAGGCATCAACTATAACGGTTATGGTACATACCTGGGTGTGACATTGGAGGATATGCGGGTGTGTCATCAGGCATCAACTATACCGGTTATGGTACATACCTGGGTGTGACATTGGAGGATATGCGGGTGTGTCATCAGGCATCAACTATACCGGTTATGATACATACCTGGGTGTGACATTGTAGGATATGCGGGTGTGTCATCAGGCATCCACTATACCGGTTATGATACATACCTGGGTGTGACATTGTAGGATATGCGGGTGTGTCATCAGGCATCCACTATAATGGTTATGATACATACCTGGGTGTGACATTGTAGGATATGCGGGTGTGTCATCAGGCATCAACTATACCGGTTATGATACATACCTGGGTGTGACATTGTAGGATATGCGGGTGTGTCATCAGGCATCCACTATAATGGTTATGGTACATACCTGGGTGTGACATTGGAGGATATGCGGGTGTGTCATCAGGCATCAACTATACCGGTTATGATACATACCTGGGTGTGACATTGTAGGATATGCGGGTGTGTCATCAGGCATCCACTATAATGGTTATGGTACATACCTGGGTGTGACATTGGAGGATATGCGGGTGTGTCACCAGGCATCCATTCACACTTCGGATCACCTAATTCCTCTCCGTTTGTTCTCCCATCAAAATCAGAATCTTTTTTACACAACTCTTTCGACCATTTCTGAAAAGATTATCGTGGTTATCAATATCTATTTTTAGTATTACAATTCTTTGTACCCGCCATTCCTTGTCTTAGTCCTCCACCTCTCGTTCATGTCATGGAAGCCGTCAGTTATTTACGGGAGATCAAGTCAGTACTGGTTGTTAACGTTTGAAAGCTGGTTAGGTCCACAGACCGTCGAATCTAATTGAACTACTGGTGAAGGACGGAATAAACTTCAAACACAGCCAGCCCAATATAAACCACAAGGAATAAATTGGCACTTTTAACAAAAATATACACGATAAATGTAGAAAAGATCATTAGACTAGATCAGCATATCATTTATTAGTTTGGCACAACACAATTACTCCAAATGAGACGTCCACAGAAATGTACAACACAGAGGAGAGAGAATGCTCATTGCTATGGCGCTGATAAACTGCAGTAAAACCTTACTTAAGGTAAGGTCACCCTAATGAGAATATAACTGTTGAATCATTAGGCCCAAATGTTTTTTTCTTTGCTATTTTATGACATTTCTTGTTTTACTGACTTTTTTAGCAAGAAAACTGATATAAAATTATAAAATATAAATTATATTAACAAAATTATTATATTCTAAAAAAATGCCATATTTGTCCAAAGTTTGATAATTCTGCATGGTAAAATTTAATACATGCATATTACATCATGTAATATGTTATCAAAGTAAAACTGGACGGTAAAAGTTTTTCATTTTGTTATATTTTGTTACAGAGGTGTTGAGGATAATTGTGATGTCCATTTTGTTAGAGTACTCATGTTATGTATGATTATGCTACCTTGAAAATTGGTATTTCTTATTGGGACTTAGAAAAATACGTCATTTACTGGAGTGTGTATGCATATGAAGTACCACCTATATTTTTTACAGAGCATATTATTATCGATGATATCACTAGCACTTTCCTTTTTAAGAAAAACACAAACAAATGATAAAATAGGCTCATTTTGAATTTTAAAAAATAATTTTATGCATAAAGAATATGGGTGGAATTTGTGACCCCTCAAAGCAAGTTGGTTTAATCTTAAAACTTGAAAATCTTTAAAACGGCACGGTAAATCTTTGTAATATTTTGCATTTAGTTCTCTCATGTGACCCAGAAACTCATGGAAACAGTTTTGCTTTGCTCTTTATTCAACCTCGATATCAATATCTTACCATTGAGGTTTTACTGTATTGTCAAACAATGCGATCATTAACTAGGTGAATTTCAAACTTTGAAAACGATAGTCATAGCACGTTAGAAATGACAGGGTTGCAATAATCTAATTGATTTGTAAATTATACTTCGTTTTGTATGTGACCTTGATTTCCTTCCATGCAAACACTGAATGTTGGAATGAATGCCACATTGCCTGTAGAATCGTTCCCGTCATGCGTAAATGACCAAACGACAAAGAAGTTCGAGGGAAAACTTTGTAAGACAGCATATAATTCTCTTGCCGCATATAGCTCACATATATGTTATATACGTGGTTTGAGCTCTACACGTTCTTACAGAGCTTAAGGCGTAGTCCTGATTACAAGGATCATTATTTGATTAAACTACATGTTATATCCATGCCAGTCTTGTGTTATCATAATAACGTTCATTGCAGATATTTGAAAATAATATTTTGCCAGCGTTTGTGCTTCTGCTGAGTAAGCAAACAACACATTCGAGGATCCATGCGAACTACACCAACTGAAACAATAAAGATACTAAATCACAGGGGTTCCATTTGACCTTTGAGCGCTGTGATTTCCAGTAAGCCACATTCCGACATCCAGGATGTAGGCTGAATGGTAATGTTTTCTTTAAATTATAAGTACATTAATTTTGTAATTTGACTATAAAATGGTAAAGTCAAGTCAAACGGTAAAATGAGCCTTGAGATTCAGCACCTAGTGGAACCCCTGAATTGTGTAAAATATATAGTAAGGCACATTCACATGATATTTATTTAATACACCACAATAAATGCATTCTTGTTGTGGTTCTGTATGTGTTTGTATTCATTCGCCCATTGGATCAAATTGACAGACAGATTCCATTGAGATAATAATGTGAATTTACAGGCAGGAAAATTCCTACACTTCCATGACTGATTTGTTTCTATTCTGATAAAAACAAAACATTCGTTGGCAAAAAATATGAATGAAATTGTAGAACGCATAAAAACTGGTTATCATAAAAGCTCACTTTTATGATTTCAGCTCAAAAACACACGTTCACAGGAATTATACCATTGGGTTAAATTGTTAAAACGTGTTAAGACGAGATGTAAAATAAGATTAATATTTCTTTGAAATCATGGTTTAATGTCTGAAAACAGCAGGTAGTATGTTTATGATGGAGAATGAAAGTGCAAACACGCCTTATATCCCCGTGATAACTGGTATTTACGGAAGACCGGTGGTGACATTTACCACTTCATCTCCTAGTAAATTCACGATTTCCACTTCACGAATTCAATTGATGGAATTGTGAATTCGTGAAGTTGAAATCGTGAATTCGTAAAGTGGAAAGTGGACTTCTCAAAGAGATAAATAATGAAGTATGGATGTCAACATAATTTGTGAAATTGAAATCGTGAATTCATAGAACGGAAATCTTGAAATAAAAACTTTCTAGACGTTGCACAAATTACGTAGTTCATTTTGTCTTCAGGAAATATCCGTGTACAGTGTAATTATTCCTTTCGGTCAAACGTTCAGTAATTAAAGCATATAAACTAAACAGTTTTAGTATGGCTGCTCAGAGTAAAGACCCATAAAAACCAATGGCAAATTTTGTGAGACTGTGGTAGTTTGATAAAGGTCATCTATCGGGGTAATATTCTGTGAAAAAAAAACAGTCGGCAAAGTTCACAGTAAAACAATAGATAAATAAGGAAGTCTCCTACAGCGGAGTAAATTTTACCAATAGGTTGGAGGGGAGAGGCTGCGTGTTATATGAAGATTTACTTTACTGCAGAAAAAACTACGAACAAAACACCAAGCGGAATGGAGGTTTTGTCTACCGTATCGGTCGTGCACTGTGACAAAACGTCAAGAGGGTTCCCCCACCTTGTAGATGTAAAAACTGAACATAGATGAATACAACAATATACAATTGAAGCCAGTCAAATATGTACTCGATTACCTTTCAGAAACCACGTCGCCGTTTTATGTGACAGAGCATGTCATTTTTCGTCCGCAACCAAACGCACAATGTTCGTTCTTGACGCTTCACTCCAGCACATAGCATAGTTAAAACCGAGTGCGTACGGAGGGTTCTGACGGTGCCAGAAAAATAGTTACATCATCTGATCACAGCACGGTGAAGAACTCAGTTAACAAAAGAACACGAAGTGATGAAGACGCTTGTGGTGTATTGTAGGTTAATTAATTGTTCTTATACTGAACAATAAATTTGTAATGAGCCGGAACATTTATTGCATCCGCATGTTATGTTGTTTTAAATCGTGCATTTTATATGAGTATGTTGTAAATGAAACATAGTTTATGACCAGTGGCTTGAAGACAACAATAGTATTATTTACGGCATGAATGGCATTCTGCAATTGGCCACAACACACGCCCGTCCATGTGGATCAACACAGATAAGATGTAAATGAAGTATACTGTACTTGTGGGATGTCTAACTTGTTGCAACACTTGATAACTTCAAGATAGGAACAAGGAAGGACGAGTTTTCACACACCGGTACTGTTATAAGGAGAACTAAAATGCACAATGCTTATTATTTGCTATTTCAATAGTTACAGTGATAGAAGGTTCAGTTAGGTTCAGAAAACGCCTAAGATCTTCAAGTCTCGACAAAGTAAATACAAATAAATACTGAACTCGAGCAAGACATACCACATAAAACGTGCACAGCTCCCTCTCAAAAAACAGGTGGCACAAAAACGTACAAAGAGACTTCAGACACCAGATAGAAAGTGAAGTTAGGCTTAAAAGAGTTCAGAAAAGTAAACTGTACAAAGAGACTTCAGGGCAGACGGGTCACTTCAGGGCAGACGGGTCACTTCCGGGCAGACTGGTCACTTCCGGGCAGACGGGTCACTTCAGGGCAGACGGGTCACTTCCGGGCAGACGGGTCACTTCCGGGCAGACTGGTCACTTCAGGGCAGACGGGTCACTTCATGGCAGACTGGTCACTTCATGGCAGACTGGTCACTTCAGGGCAGACTGGTCACTTCATGGCAGACTGGTCACTTCAGGGCAGACTGGTCACTTCATGGCAGACTGGTCACTGTATTGGTTTTGTAATAGATAGAAATATAAGTAAATGATTGTTTGTCAGCATATGATAACGGGCTATTTCAAAGCTGGTGCACGGAATTAATGGTGTTATCGCTTCAATAATTCTAAAATGTTCCAATGCGCTTCGAAATCAGGTACGGTTCCAGTTTATCCAGTTACTTTATTGATACATTCCAACAACAACAATACCAGATAAAACTGATGCAATTGAGTATCTTTCTCATTGTTTGTAGTTCACTTTCAGCAGTATCAAGATTTGCTTCAAACTTATAAATTATTCTTTTGTAACACATTGCCCTACACACAAGAGCGCAGATAAAATCAGATAGATTCTGGAAATATAATAATTTCAATGATACAAACATAAGTAGATTGCACATTTTGGAATTATGTCGCTTTGGGAGTATTAACTTTCACAGAAACGTGGTATTCTAATCTAGAATCCTTAAATTAACGAATTATCTTGGACGAGAAATTGTGAAATCGAAAAAAAGAGAACATTCATACGCGCTGCAATATATAGATTGGTTTAATGAAATAAACGTCCTGTTTAGTATGTACGTATGTTATTGTACTGAGGAGATTAGTTTGTTACAGCAACAATTTGATTCTGTAAGAATTGTACTGTTGTGTGAAACGGAAGGCAGCAAAGATGAAGATGTTTTAATGCTGCATGTGATAAACTAGAAAACATGAGCTACAAAGTCATTGTACGACAAATAAGGTATCCACTAACCCTTTCTTACCAGACACGACTATTGATGTACTAATTGAAGGGAATTACCATTAACTGGTCCTGCGTTTTAATCCTGACCATGTCATATCAAAGACGTGAAAAATGGTAACCGTAACTTGTAATCTTGTTTTTTGTTCAACACTTCAAAAATGTGTTTTTAATTTTGAGATGGTCTTATCATTGAAGTGATTTTTAAGTGAGGTTTTACCGTACATGTTTACGACACAAACAAAACTATAATTGTACATGTGAACTAAACGGTAATGAATACACCACGATGGAAAACAATTCATTATGTGCAAATGGGAAGATATAATAGATTAACTTATCTCTGTTTTCCATGTTTTAACACAATCCCACCAAACTTAATCACGAATTTGCATACTCAATGGAGTATGTATGACTGGTATATTTACTGTCAAAGATAGCGAAAGTTTTAATTGGGAACAGCAAACAAATAACGACATGTTAATCTACATCTCAGAATTTATTCCGGTAACATTTTATCTCATCCCTGACACAATGTCGGCAAAGATTACATTCAGAAATCTGTCGGGAATAATATAAAATAACGAATGCATCGAAACAATAGTGCAATTGTGTTTTTAACAAAAGGCAAAACGGTGAACAGACTGCACTTTGTCGCAGTTCCCCGGCTTCAAGAAAAAAACCACATGTTTGCTCTGGAAACATCGCAAAAACGTTGGGTTACCAAAGTATCAATAGAGAAAATTACATATTCTCTAACTTGAACCGAGAATAATTGCATGCACGTTTTTGATCGATCAATCATGATCTACAAGAATATATAAATGCCATCATGATGACTGATATGTATAGTTAAAAAACAAATAACAACAACATAAAATGCATCCGCATTCATCGGTTAAATAAAATAATTTTGACAAAAAAATCAAAAAAAAATCTCACAATTATTATTTCTATCCTTTCATTGAATACAGATGGACGAGAGACAATGTTTTAGATTTCAATGGAAAGTAGCAGTAAATATGGTAGGCCAAACACCGGGTATATTTACCCGAGAACAGTTGTAAACATAATGCGAGGTGGTCAGCCATGTAAGCATGTTTGTAAAATATTGACACCAATAGGCATAGTGTACACATTAACGGTATTCTCGACCAATTTCGAATCCACAATACGTATGCGATACTGATCGTTTTGCCAATCATGTGATATTTGAGATGATTAGCAGAAAGTAAAGGCGATGTTTTAATGTACTTCATCGTATATCACTCACAGAACGGCAAGTTGAAAAGTTCATAGCGTAGAAGTGGTAATGGTGTATTCGAACACAACATATAAACAAACTTGACGATATAAAACAGATTAAACAGGCGATGATTGTTGATCATTGACCCTAACATAGTATGAACAGTGATCTATCTCTCCTAATAGCTGATTATAATCTTTATCAAATATTTTGTAAGATATCATGGAAATTCTAGGTAAATTAACTTAAAAGTATCTTGTTATCATATCAATATTTATTTTATAGTATTGTAAGTCAGTGCTTTAATCAATGCTGATTATGTAAATAATTCAAATTTGCTGGTGAATTCACTGGTTCCATTTGTCTTACTTTGTATTCTTCTTATTCTTTCACATCTATTTCTAATGTTTGTTCCATTCTTACGAATATCAAGGAAACAGACAAAACACATACGTTCCATTGCCGGTATTCTGTACAAGAAATATATCCAATTAATGCAAATAGTATTGTAAGGTTCAGAACGTATTCATCTGTTTCGTTCCCGCATCGTAACGGCTGCATATTATTGTATGGATAAAGTCTATGAAATCAGTCCCTCTAAATTGTCTTTAATTGATTTATGGTCGGCCAGACCATTCCTTGTATTACTATTCCCATGCATGTTTACCCTTGCACCTCCTCAGTGCTAAACGATTTATAGACTATTGTTGTCTCGGGGATCTGTGTGGGGAGGCATTGTCTTAGCGTTACATGTAACAACTTATTCTCTCATTGATTCAGAAGCTATTTATGATTTTTGAACTGAAGGGTGATGCATTTCTGTATTTTCTTTTTTTGTTTCGGTGAAAACTGAACAAAATATGAGCATGGTACATGTACTTTAAAATAGCAAAAAAATGGTGTCAGATCAAAAATGTTAAAGTTCAATTCTATTTGCTCTTCCTAATACTAGAGATATATAAAACGTCAGTCGAATTGTGTAGGCAATGTTATATTCAGCCGACACAGCCTGATACATTGTTTATGGCATTCATAAATTTATTTGTCTAATTATTTAGACAAAGTCTAAAGAGTTTATGCAAAGCATATCAAGCATGTAAACGATACACTACATAGCTTTCCTTTTGATATCCCTCAAAATTCAAGTGTTTGTATCCACTAGCTTCACATTTTTACTCCAGAACAATTTTACCGAAATAACATCTGGAATGTTAAATACCACGAACAGAAAACAGAACAGAAAATGTAATATCTGGATAAACCTACGATGGAATTCTGTCACAATTAAATAACATCTGTCATTACTAACTTATACTTTGATATCGAGTGGGATATCCTTGTTTTACATGCACCAATTGGCGGGGCTATTCACAATAATATACAATAAAACCTAAATAATAAGACCACATTTGTGACCCTTCAAAACTGGTATTTTTACTGAGGTTGTCTTAACATTGAGGTTAGATAAAGAGTAAAACAGTAAAAAATGGACTTGAATTTTTTTTTCTTAATTTTGAGGTGGTCTTGATATTGAGGTAGTCTTAAAGCGAGGTATTACTGTACAGTAATGCCACTTCAATAAGGAGAAGCTTTCAAGGGTACAAAGGATGATCTTATTATTGAGGTTTTAGTGTATTTTATATAAAAGGTAACTACATATGTAGCACTCTCATAAAGCTGGATATATATTGATGCACACATATCATTGTGGAATGTTAAAATATACCAGACCACGTCAGAATACGTCAGATTTCATATTTACGAAACAGTGAATGATTAACAAGATATAGAGAAACACACACGAGTTGATATTGTCAATTAGATAAGACAGAATGGTATAGATAAAAGTGAACCTCTTGCAGTGAATCAAGCCTCTGTTGAACTAACATTTTTAAACAGATTTTTTAAATACAAAGTTTCTTCGATACTGAACATGCAGCAGTTAACGATAAGGTATATGCTTCGATAAGGACGAAACGATTTGCAGACTAAATTGATATATGTAATTAGAATTGCGCTTATGCTACATTGATAGTACGTTATATTTCGAAATGAATCCGTGTCGATAGAATATACAATGTATGGCTCGCTATTTTGTTTATTTTCTTGACCTACACGTCTTATATTACCCTGCCGTTTTCATCTGTGTATTTTAAAGACATCCATCGCTCTATACACACGTCACAAATTCAAGTGAAAAAATAGTTTCTCTTTACGAAAATACCACACTAAATTATTGAATTGTGGAGAATGATAAACGATCATCTATGTGATGACAATAATCAATACATGAGATGGCTTATATGATGATACATTACTGTAGATTACTGCTTAAACATAGCTACATCACGAATGTATCTACTTTCGCTAAATTGTACCCGGAACTGTGAACATATGCATGTAGCGCCAATTAATCTTGATGTAAAACCCGACTGAGTTTGCGAAATAACATACTCTAGTTTTAACCTGACTGTACCTTTAAGGCTAAACTTAAATGTATTAACAAATGTATATACTTATACAGCATGGTGTCGCATTACCCCGATTGCCTACAGCAAGATAAAACTGATTGAGAATGCCAGTGTTGTAATACAGGAAGGCGATACAGGAAGATAAATATCATTTTTATTAGTCCATGTTGCATTGATCTGAGAAAATTTTATGTTAAACAATATAATTACATTAGTACAAATATATGTAAATTCTTGGAAATATTACAAAAGATGAATTAAGATTAGTTATGCAAATGAGCAATCTATTACAAGGAAACTTATCTGTTAGAAATAATGCATTACTGTACATAAACTGGTGTATTTCTGATGGTCATCTTCGTCGGTGATTAACTTTTTCATAACTTATATAATGCTATATGAGTGCTATACGTATGTTCCATATACAAACGTGTGGCCACTTTTAATATGTATGTGTGATAAGTGTTATGTGTGTATATGCATTAACATTCTTTGTATAGATGATTGTACTGTGAATAGATTAAATAGAATATGTGCTCTGTTTTATATCTTATCTGGAATATGCTACTATATACTATTTTGTTATATTCGAACTAAAATATTCAAAGCCGTCTGATAAAGGTAGATAAATTTATACTTAACTTTATACAAACTTCAGCGTTTTATGTAAGTGAACGTTTTTTATGACACATTAATGTATATACATGTTTTATGAGAGTGATACATGCCATCTTCGCTTATGTAATCCAGTTATCATTTTGGCATATACGACCTCTTGGCTTCGACCAGTGATAGGCCCTATGTTGGGTTTTGCAATAAATGCCACTGATTTATGTGTTGTGTACACCATATGTTTATTTTCATTGATAACACTTATGCTTCTGTTTCATTCCATCTAAAAAAATATTGCAATATCGTATAATTATTTGTTTTTTTTAGAACTAATATTTATATATTATGTCAAACTCAGAGATAAAATCTGCATTGGCGTATATCGGTGCCTCTCGGCTTTTTCGTATCAAAATAATTATTCTTAAAATGTGAAGAATTTTAAATACAAATGCTACATTTTAAATATACGACAAACCCCTGCATTGTTGTCGAGTATATACTTTTAAATGCATGTCTACGAAACAAACGAAGATCACTGTCCTATGTATCAAATAAAAGACTTAATCAGGGAGGCGCAGTGGTCGAGGGGTAGAGCGCCTGATTCCAGATCCGAATGTCGTGAGTTATAGCTCCGCTATGAGCGGGCCCGGGTTTGATCACGAACTTCAAAATCCTTCAATTTGGCGCGAGTACTGGTTGGTAGTCAGGAAGCAGCCATCGAGAGTGACTAGTATCAGTTGTAAGAACTTGTTTCACAATCGATGTAAAATAAATAAGTTTAAACTAAATAAAAGACTGAGACGTTTGAAGTGGAAAGTCTGTAGTGTTTAAATGCTAGACAGACTAGTTACTTAATAATAAACATTTTAAAGTACATTCATTTCGTTGTTGATGCATTTGTGGTTCTTGTACTTGCGTCAATTACCTAGCGAATGCAACACGCAGACAATCCTTTGTTAATTTGAACTGTGGTTTTCATTATTTCATCGCTCATACGTACATATCATAAAGTTTGTGTAAATTTACGAAATCAAATGGTTGAATAGCAACGAAGAATTGCCCGAGATATCCCGAATGTAGGAAGCGTCTGATACTTTTCAAGAGTAGTATGCAAAAAACACATGATAAGGAATCATCAATTAGAAGACCAATTACGTAACAAGCATAACACACAGCCAGTGTGACGTGTCAAGCATATAATTTATTATGTACGCTGTGAAAACAAATTGTTTGATAATGAGGAATTTTCTGATAGAAAACAGATCTGACATTCGTTTACATACCACCAGAGTTTGAACCTACATTGCCAGACTATAAGAACGAAGTCTTTATAAAAATTAAGGTTTCTTGATGTGAGAGAAAAAATCCACCACCATACTGCTGAGAGCGTGCATTGTGTCAGTGAGGACTGTAAGTCTCCAGCCGATGTCGAGAATGCGTTGTAAGTGTGAAAATTTGTCTGGTGAAATGTGTCTGTTTAAACGATAAGGCACATCGCTATGTTCAAATTTGCATGCTGATTTTGTTATGACAACACGAAGTCGCTTTAAAATGGCGTGGTATGATGTAGGTCTGATATATTTCCATCCAGTAAGTTATCATATTGCAGCATTTAAAATTCTCTAGTACACGTAGTCTAGTGGTCTAAAATGAGTTTTGAATGCGTTCGTTATTTGTACAAATAAGCGAGTGTATTTCTTGTGTCCTAGGCGGAATGCAACGATCGAGTCCGAGCAGGTACTTCGAGTCGCAAACCGGAATCACTGCAATGAGCATGCGCAGTAACTGTGACGTAAGCACAACTTCCGCCTCATCGGTCGTGACGAGTGTTATAAATCTGAACATACATGTTTAGCCTTTTAAGATTTTTTGTGTGATTTATTTTTAGATGCTAATTATATGTATTAAATTTGATATAACATCAAAAGTATTAAGGGTGATGAAACGATAAAGTTGATCATATTCATTTGTTTTTTTTGTCGAGAATGGATTTTTATCTGCCTCTTTCATCTTCTGTTTAGGTTCTACTTTGAAGTCCAATTTGATAATAATGGTGATAAGTATGACATAATCTTCTGTCGTATTTTTATTTTAGTATTCTCAAGAAGTGAGTCTACTCACATTTATGATTAAGTATAATGCATGTAACTACTTTATGGCTCAAGCAACATCAGTGGCATAACAATTATGACATTAATAACAAAACATTTATCTAAATTGTACACAAGGCGACAATATATAGCACGTTCACATCTTCAACATTGTAAGGTACTTAAATGATAAGTTCAGCTTACTTTTTAAATGTAGCCTATATATTTGTCGAACAGCCGTCGTTTTTAGACACATTGAATAGTTTGTATCATTTGCTTCATGATGTTTTACATACAGAAAGAGAACAAATCGCAGATATTGACTTATTGGATCATGGGGTAGTTTCTGTATATTAATGAGAAAGCAAATACCATTTCAGTCGCTCCATTCCCAACTTTCCAATATATGTTTCGCAAAAGTAATCTCCCTTGCTATATCGATAATACGACTTCCTAATATTGCGATTGCTTCCCTTTACATCTACAACTAAGTGGTGGAATGTATTTTAATGTCTGCTGTCCGCTCAGTCAAACATTACTTCATTACATATCGATATGTATTCCGGTACATACACAAGTAACAACCATGCACAAGGAGAAGTAGAGGTCGAGGGTTATGGCGCCTGATTCCTGATCCATAAGACGTGAGTTCGAACCCTTTTAATCGGGCTTTAATGACGAACTTCAAAACCCTACATTTGGCACGCGAACTAGTCAGTAACTCAGGCAACAGTCACCGAGAGTGATTGCTATAACTCGTAAGAACTTATTTCACAATTAACTTAATGGACTTGTAATCCAGGGGTCGCAGGTTCGATTCCCCGTTCCATCACTGACCGTACTAACAGTCTTTCGGACGAGACTTTAAAAACCGAAGTCCCGTGTATGATGCTTTACATCGAGCACGTAAAAGAACCAGGGGTGCTTCTGGAACAAGGGCATCTCCTGTATCATGCACCATCCTCCAAAAATCTAATATGATTAACATTCTTCCGGAGGCGTCGCCCATATGGGAAACCGGTGGCGACGATAAATAAACGCAAATACAACACAATTAATGTGAAATAATTATGTGTAAACTAATCACATACATTTACAAACATTCGTTGTTTGTTCAAATTAATCTAACTAAGTATCGGCCACGTCACCTTTTGATATTGAATCTCGTTTATAAAATGATTGTAGCAAGATAATTGTAATGAGCTTGCACCGAAACAACAGATGTTTGCTTACAGTGGTGCATATTTCAGGTGTTGCCTCTTATCCCTAAACATTCCGACATGCCTTTCATTAATCTAAAAATTTATTGTTCGTAACGATGTGATAGATTGCAAAATTTAGCTGCAACGTGCACATCAAAGTACTCAGCAGTGTCGTTATGTAACATAACACAGTACATCAAAACCTGCAGCAGTATTAGACAGCATTACCCGCACATATTTGAAAAATCCACACATTTTTTGACGTTGATTAAGAAACACGATAAGTTTGCAAGCGGTTCATTTATTAAAATATCAATAGCATTATTGCGAAACTAGACGTCGATGGGTAACTTCATGAACGTGATAGGGCTGGTAGAGTATTGCAGATTCAGCATTTCTAAAAATGTGGTATCAAAGTTTGGTAAATACTTAAAGAACTCTCAAACTGAGCTCGAGTAACTTTGATATTGAATCAAGCACACCAGGTAATATGTTCCAGTGCATTTAATATTAACCGAAGAAATCTGTAGGAAAAAGACATACTAATTAGGAAACCGCAATTCTTTCGGATTATTATGGCAAACTTCATTCGAAATCCGTGTGATGCTTCCTATCTGAGACAAAGTACAGCTATGTCCTTTTCAGTCTAAGTTAAAAATATTAACGAAAATCGAAATTTTATATCTCAAAACATTTGTGTGCTTTTATATTGGTTTAGAAGGGAAAGTCCAAGGTGAAACAAACGTGACATTATGTAACTATGTTGCATTCATTCTTACCATGCCTTCTACGCTAAAGTCCAGTCCAAACCCGTTCCTAGATCCAGTACCGTCTGGGTTTAAATGCCCGACTCCGTTCCAAATATGACTGTCACCACACGGATGCGGCACTTTGTCTCCATTGGGAATTAGCGTTTGATACGTCAGGTATCCATAGCAACAGTGCATTGCTGCAAGCACGACACCGACAAACATCATCCTACAAGAAAAACAAAATAAATTCAAAAAGTTATATTAAGTGAAAAAGGCAAGCAATCCATATAATCAACTTTTCTTGTTCATCAACCTTTTCTGCAGAGGCCCGTATGGACGATTTTTTGTTGACTGGAACATCAACATTTTCTGCAGAGGCCCGTGTGGACGATTTTTGTTGACAGGAACATCAACATCTTCTGCAGAGGCCCGTATGGACGATTTTTGTTGACGGGAACATCCACATTTTCTGCAGAGGCCCGTATGGACGTTTTTTGCTGACGGGAACATCAGTATTTTCGGCAGAGGCCCGTATGGACGTTTTTTGCTGACGGGAACATCAGTTTTTTCTGCAGAGGCCCGTATGGACGTTTTTTGTTGACGGGAACATCCACCCTTACCGGAAAGGCCAGTGAAGCAGATGAATATTGTGCAATGAAATGAATAGTTGACAATGAATTATCATGTGATATTGTAACAAAGCTCACAATATAATTATTTCAATTTTACGAAGTTTTGTTGTCTCAATTACATTTTTCCGTCATTGGACTTTCTCGCAATGAATGTCCACAATCAACATGTTATACAGAGACTGTTTAATGTATACAGTTGCGTTTGGTAGCGTTTGTAAAGTACAGACATACGCCATGCCTTACTTGTTTAATCACATTTATATTTACACTCATTCGTAATGTAAACACAAGCAAATTGTTCTCAGCATTATCTAGGTCCCTCTCCAGACATGACATACAGGTAAAGGGTCACAGTGAGTTTACTTGAAATTAGGGTCGGATGAAGATATATATAGATCGACATCTAGGTTAGGAGAGTTAGAGTACTTTAACTCCGGCACAAACTTTGTATAGGTCATGACATGAGGGAACAAATATTTGTAACTTATTAAGAAAACACGGCGCTTGATCTAACCCATAAATGCGTTTCTAGACGGAACTCCCAAGCGTCAGAATCGAACATTTTGTAAAAACAAATTTCCAAAATAGCATACCATACGCACAGCGCTGTCTCAATTTGGTAAACATCAAACAACTTTTCTAAACACCTGATGTTTTTATTCAGACATCTTTTGGAATCATTTCAAATATAAATCATTATAGGCTCGCTAATTAACATTAGGTTTACACCGGCAAGTGCACGTATCGACAGAAAGTGTTGATTGCAATAACCTAAACAAACGATGGAGGGGGTACGCCATCGAATCCACCCATCTGTAAGGTGTTGACATCAAGTATAAAGTGTATTTTATATTTACAAACACCTTTGTTACCAAAAAACCACAGGTTTGTATCGGGTGGTAACGAAAGTTGCCATGGAGCATATTTGTTTGGTGCAATCCAGACAGAGGCCATGCATTTTGCTATTAAAGATATAAATTTGCCGCCAATGTTTTCAGTGTGGCATCGGTATACCTAGCTCGCTCTTATGGGGAATGTTGCCAGTTGCTTGTGGGAGAACAAGTTAGTACTGGTTGGTAATCTAGGAACCCTGGTGAGACCAATCTTGTAACGGGGCTTTAAGTGACATAAACAATCAAAGTCATTTAGTGACTATTCTACATTTATATCAAGATTTCATGGTGGTGGAAGACACCAGACAGATTCCTGGGTAGAACCACCGAGCCAGACTGATGGCATCCTCACTTAAAAATTCAATAATCCGGATAACATTCGAACCCACAGCGGTGAATGGCAAGTCAGCGACTATAACCACTTGACCACGGAGGCCAACGTTTAAACTTAGTTGCAAATCTTATCTGGAATCGCTAAAATATTTATGTATTATTGTTATAGTCATCAGAGTGGTGCATAGTCAAGTAGTAAATTCTAATGTAGGATTTGCAAAATACACATTATCAAACTTCCAAGTCCTTTAAACTGGCTTATCGCAGTTGGTTGCCCCCCCCTTGAAAATGACTCGAACGGGTGCTCATATAGGACAAACATATCATATCTATCCATTGAGCTGAACGCATGTCTTATCAAAGTGAATGATAAGTTTGATATGTTCAAACATTGTGTTCTATTGCTTTCTATCAACATGGTGATTGATCTGATGATAGAACCACTTAACATTACGTGCTTCATCTACTTACAGACTGTTTACAAAGTCATTGAGTTGATAAATGATGCACTTTAACCTATGTCAGTCTGTTCCTGTTTTCTGTTAAGCCTCTGACACATGTTTTAAACGATCTTCTGTCGTACGCTATGTTATACAGTGACAGTTCATTTAATTCTAGTCTTGTTCCTCTTGTTTTGCAATAAACAAATACTTAAACGTTTTTATCTGATGAACCTATCTGAACACGTGGCAGAGAAGCGTTATTATCAAACGTCTGCATGCAAGAATTGCATTCAATTTGATAAATGAAATTTTACCAACCTACTTGAAACGAGGCAGGGGAAGGTATACATCATTGGGTATAAACTTTGTTTAATTACTATTCGAATATTCGTTTATACACTTAGCTAAAAAAGAAACGCATCCTTTAATATAAGTCAACATTACGTACGTGGGGTTTTCTGTTCGACGTTTACATATAAAGCATTTACAGTCAGACCTCGTTTATTCGACAACCTCGAATCCGAATACTTGGTATCATCCTGATGTATTTTTCTTAGACACGTCGAATTGAACTGGGTTATTTGAAACTATGTACTATTCGAAATAAAATTTCGATTTCGATGAATTCGAATAAATGAGGTCTGACTACATATTGTGTTGGTTGTGGCTATATCAGTATACTGCATATTGAAATATTACTTAATTTTCCATGAATCATTTCATTTCCAGATAATGTAAGATATTGATTATTATATTTGATCAAGTATGAACTAATTAATAGCCAAGATCAGAAGAATGTATCGAGATTATATCAGACATAAGCAGTATTCATATTTATTAAAATAGGCATTTATCCTGGACATTCTTATTCTCGGACTTTACAATGCAAAACATTGTTTGCATACAACTGATGAGTATTTTTCTTACATTTCGACAATAAATTTCATTACACTTCACGACATTTTGTAAATTGACAACGTTCAAGAAAACATCCTCTACAGTAGATATGTATGGCGGAAATCTATCTTTGGTTTATTACTGTACGAATACAGAGAGATTTAAATTGTTACAGGGAACGCCGCATACACACGTCGATGCCTTCCAACAACTGCCTCTGAAAAACAACTGTCTACTAAACATGGCACTGAGGAGGTGCAAGGGTAACACATATGGGAATAGGGGTGCTACGAATGATCTGGCCGACCATCAAAAACAACTACGGATAATTTAGGGGGACTAAAGGGGGGAAAAGTTTAACGGATGAAATACATCACGGAACCAGTGAAGAAAATTAGAAATAATAGGCCGAAGGGGGGGGGGGGATGTCTATACACGGATTCAAATTGTTCGAAGATATTTTGATTTACACAACCGTTATTTATAATTCCTGGCAATTTTCGTCCGCTTTGTTTCTCGCTGAACATTATTTTCTAATTCCAAGATGTTATAATTATTTGATGCGGGAGACAAGACTTAATGATGAATCCGAAAATCTTGCAATGTGTTGAGCGGACAAGTAATCATCATCTCTATCACCAGATGCAACAAATGAGATAAAAAGATGAATGCAATCATGTGCATGATATTGCACAATCGAACATTACATTCCATGGCCATTCTGTACGCTGGTACTGTCCAATAATTCAAACAGACTTGGTTTTGTTACAATATTACTGTCCCACTTAGTGGTTTGTGGAATTTAGATGATATTCTCAGATTTTTTAAGATCGTGATAAATATTTTCTGCATTTACTGCACAGAAAATCCATTTCGAACGGTACCTCGAGAAATTGCACAGTGCCCCCTCGGGGACTTGTTTGTCTAATCTGATGAATGTTTGAACATGGATATTCGCCTGATTATCATGTACCAGAGAGGGTTTTATTCGTTTCCCCTCCAAAATTACCCGCATTTCAATACGATAGTGCAACTCTCACTGTATAACTTCACACACTGTGAACAACAACATACACTTAGTACAATTCTTCCTTAATGTTAATTTGCTTTTGGAATGGAATTAATTTTACAGTTTACATTTATTACCGCCTTCTCAAACTGCAATATCAGAGACATATTAAACAAGATTGCAACCTATGTATCACCACCTTCTCAAACTGCAATATCAGAGACATATTAAACAAGAATGCAACCTATGTATTACCACCTTCTCAAACTGCAATATCAGAGACGTATTAAACAAGATTGCAACCTATGTATCACCACCTTCTCAAACTGCAATATCAGAGACGTATTAAACAAGATTGCAACCTATGTATCACCACCTTCTCAAACTGCAATATCAGAGACGTATTAAACAAGATTGCAACCTATGTATCACCACCTTCTCAAACTGCAATATCAGAGACGTATTAAACAAGATTGCAACCTATGGCGGCAAATATCGTTCTTAAAGTTTAGTTTCGTATGTTTCTAAGTAAGATACTTGTACCTCATTAGTCTATCTTTACTTTTGTCACCTACTTGTCAATTAGGTAATGAATTACAGTAAAACCTCACTTAAAGACCACTCAATGATAATACCACATACACAATTAAGAACACAATTTTTAAGTCTATTTTCACTGTTTTGCTCTTTATTGAACCTCAATATTAAGACCATCACATGATACAATGCTTGAACACTTGACCATTTGTCTCTCGATCTATATCGTTCTGTTTATAGACTGAGATACAGAGACTGGTTGAAGGGGTAGGTTCACTTAACATCAAAATCGACCCTGTCTCAAATTATTTTGAAAATATCTCTTGCTATGTCAACTGTATTCTTTGTAAAAAATTACAAAATACAGTTTTACACAGGAAACTTGAAATTAATCATTTGTGAAAATATTCTGACACAGTGCACATTTTGGGGCTAAATGAACAAAACCCCTTGGCATCAAAACAGTATTCTGGCCGAAGCATTATCTGTGTGTACTATAAAATATGACTTAATCATCATGATAATTAAAAGGTACACTAATTTCGTATTGAATGTGTTATTTTACCATTTATTTCGGCCCTTAACTTTCAGAAAAAAGTTGATAAGCCCGAATGTAATATCGGGGGGGGGGGGGGGGTATTGAAGTACTGTAATAATGTCGATCTGGCGCATTAGACAACTTGGTATCAGTAGGAAATTAAGTCTTATCTTCTCGTTATATTGTCTAGAATTACGTTTGATTTCCACGAAACACCGAAAAACGTCATTACAGCCAAAATGCACCGATAACGCTTCACATCCATCATAAAAGACGTAGTGCTTAGCAATGCTAATGCAAAATCGCACATAAACGTTAACAGTGTACTTCAAAATGTGTTGTGTTTGGAAAGCGTATGAATGCTTATACTGTTAAACGGCTGAAAAAACTTGTCAAATTGATGATAAATATCCACATTCCGTGTCTATTATTTCAAAAACAGACGCATGTGGTATTTTTGCTCGGTTTCAGGATATAACTTCTCCCACGATAGCGGTTTAATATTTGTACTCTGGCTACTCGTTCGTACTTTTTTACGTTCCGGGATTTGTATAAATTTATTCTTCCCCATTTTTTAAAAATAGTTGCAGATGGTTGCATAGTGATCATACCTTGAATATTTTCCTAAATAACAGAACACTTATGGTAACTAACTCATTTTTGGCCATTTTATTGAAACATACCGTTTGATAAACGTGCATAATTAAACAAGCAAACAAGTTAGGAAATTTTGTGTTGTACAAATGTTTAAGGCAAAGTGAACAAAGTACATTGTACTGAAAGTGCATGCAATTTTCTAAAGAAATACAATATAAGCAGAATTTATCGTTCAATACTCTTTCAGACGTATTAAACAAGTTGGAAATAGTGCAAACACATCTATATACAACATAATGAACAATGGAGAGAAATTTGAACATTATCTAATATCATAAATCATATACTCACATTTCAAAGAAAAGATTTAAACCCATAATATTTCTATATACACGAGCACTAAATCAGATTGTTCAAATCCAGAACACACGATGCTGATACTAAAGTCACTGTGTCACGAAAAAAGTTTCAAAATATTCCACACAGAAGTTAAACTATTCCAACAAACATAATATTTCCCTTTTCTTCGTTTACAGAAACTTGAATATCAAGTAAGCACGAAATCCGCATTTTCTCGAACATTAATTCTGTCATGCATTATTAAAAATATCTGAAAGTACACGCTTCAAGACAAGAGGAATTTAGCAAAAACGTTCATTGATTTTTGCACAGAAGCTATCTGGAGAACAAACAGCGCTCTGAATATCGCGATCTTTCTGTTTCAAAACGTCGTGGGTTACGATGAATTCCTAGTACTATCCTCTCTCTCACTCTGCTTCATGTAGGGAAACATCACTCGACAGAGAGTATATTTTGTTTTCGTTGATTAATCATATAAAATGTTAAGTCAGTTTACATTCTGATAATTACTGTGGGATAATGTCAGTCAATGTTAAGTACATTTAAATGAGCCATGCAACACGACACAGTTAGTAAAAAAGTAGACCTGGCTTTTCAGGAACTGGTTTGTTTTATTGATCATTTACTATGATTGTAGTGTGTTATCGTTGCTCAGTCAGATACAAATAATTAGTTTGGAATATGGAAAACAATTTGGACAAGGATGTATTCAATCTATCCTGTAGAATGAAGAAGAGAATGTCTGAAACAAAAATAAGATCACTTAGCGGTTTGATGAAATGGCCTGTTTCCTAATCCACATTTATGCACTCAGTCAGTAACTCGCATTATTGTTTTAAGATGAAACGTGTATTTCGTCTCATTATGATGCATGCTATTAGTATGGTGTTATATCAGGCATTTTGTTTTAGTTTCATAAGTGTATCTACTTCAAGACATTTGTTTAAAAATTATATATCAAACAATTACAGCCGAACTTTTATGATTAAATGTTGTAGATGCATGCCTTTAAGCGTTTGGTGTTATATTCACTTAATGGCACTTAACTTCTTGGTAGATTTATTAAACGCATTCGTCGCATAAGTTTGTGCACCAGGATTTTATTATAAGTAATAAATGTTATCCCGGTCTATTTCGCTTGTTACAGTTATCCCAGACATTACACTGTAATAAGATAAAATAAGTTAGGTATAGTGTCTTATCTTCTGATTGATCGGAGCTATTCTACGGTCTGCTTTGCGTTCAGTTACGGCGAACGGAAGCACGCTCACAGTTCGCGAGCGAACAAGAGAATTGACCGCCGCGTTTTTATTCTGGTTCCCTGCCTCAAAGACAGTAAAGGCAGGGAACCAGCCCTGCGTTCATTTTGCAATTTAGTTCACCGTGTGCAGTCAATGTGATACGGTGGGCCAGGTATTCAAAACAAAACGTGAGCTACTGTTAGCCGTAACTGAACGCAGTGTTCGGCTAAAATATTCGCGTGCTCCCTCGGAGTTGCGCGAGCGAGTGGGCGCACACTGGGCGCACACTGGGCGCACACTATTTGGCAAACCGTGCGTTCAGTAGCAAAACGCGTGCATAGTTTCGTAACGCGAGCGAGTGTTAGCCTTAACCGAACGCAAGGCTGTTGAACGAAATGATAATGGTCAAGTGCAGATTATTTCAATAACAGCGTAAAGGACGGCACAAATACATCGCCTGGAGATTATTCACTAAGCAAACCTGACGGATCTCCCGTTAAAATGTTTAACGATTTGTACAACTTGAGAAAAAACTCGAGTAATGTGTCCAATAGATGAAATCAGGAATTCGTTTTTACCAGCGGAACAAACGCAATTTAGTTTTAGATCCATTCACGTTAAGTCAGATGTTAAATCCTGTCTTTGTTTTCATTGCGGTTCGAGAACGACTTTAGAGGCATATTATTGTTGTTTGTACCGCAGGATTATAGGGAAGACCTATCAATGCGGAGAATATCTATTACTGCCGAATGTCTCATCAAACAATATTATTCTATCGGTCAGTGCATACAAATAGTCGATACACCAAGTCAGTAATCTATTAAGTGACGATTGTCCAGATGTAGTAGAGTGAGCTTGAAGAGACAAGACAATACACACTGTATCTTTGTTCATCGGAATATCCAACTACCTCCAATCTTCTATCCATCACAATTTATATAGAAACGTTTTGCATTTCTGATTCCTATTCCGAACAATGAAGAGCGAATGCATATAAATTAATTTAAATGAATTCCTGAACACATATGGAATAATGGAAGTTTATATAAGACGTGTGTTCTGAGCATGTTTGTTGTAAACGAGATTATGTGGTTACAGGGAACGCTACATGGACAAGACAATGCCTCCCACCCATACCCAAGGGTAACAACAGTCGACGAAACATTAGGGACTAAGGGAGGTACTAGGGTAGACATGTATCGAAACAGGGGAGGTAGGAATGGTCTGGCCAACTATAAAACACCCATGGACATTTCAAGGGGACAACAAGGAGTTATAGAAGCCCCGGGTTGAAAAGGGGGAGAAAAGTACATGAACATTATATCAAGTCAAGGATTGCACATGGGGAAAGGGGAATTTTACATACATCAAAACACATAAAGAAAAATAAAGGAATAATATTTCGTCGATACTATGTCGATACGTGACATAAATTTCACAATTTGAACTAAGAAGTCATGATTCCATTTCCATTTATTAGTAGTAGTAATCGTTAAAGTGATTTCAAAACAATACAACAGTGAACTTTTACTGAATGAAAACAACCGACGTATGTTTCAAAATACTTATTACGCATACAGTTTTAATGAAAATGTAACCTCTATGTGGTTGTTATGTTGATTTATAACCCACTTGTGCTAACAATAACTGATCCCTTAAAGTATGCAAGGCTCTCGTACTTTATAAACATTTCCTTTTCCCTCAGTTACAACAGCCCGGTTATTTCACTCGTTAGAGAACGAGATCTCGAAAGTGTGAAATAAAGCCTCACGTAGGGCGCTTACTTTTTTGCATCTAAGCAAGATTTCTTTTCATATCATATCCATGTTATTGAAATTTCAAAATCCTCAAGAGACTCGTTTGCTGTAGAAGTATTTTGATCTTATCTATTTACATATGAAAAACTGTTTATTACCTTTTATCCGACGAAATGTTGATTTTGCCTTTTGAATTATTTACATTATTAATGTATATGTGCAATTCTTACACAATATCATAACATGTTCAATATTTGGCACATTATCATACCAAACAAGAATGTTTTACATAATTGACAATACATTTACGTTATTTCTGTTTCATTTTCTCAGTAGATTCCCTTCGTATTCACTTCAATTATTCTCAATAATTATTTTGCTACACTTTTTTCCGGCGACATTGATGCCTTGCAGCAACTTTCACTTGTAGTTTTGTTTATAACATATTTATTTCAGCTCTGTTGTGGCGATATTAATCGAAACACTCTCTCTCGACTCTGCTTAATCGACGAAAAATAATTGTTATGTAATGGAAAGTCTTCTCGTACCCAGGATTCAAAGCCAAGACCTCTGTGCAGTGCGGGTGGTAACATAGTTTATTATCAATGTCTGCATCCTACATTGACAAATAAACAATAGTTGAAATAAAAATAAATGACGCTTAATTTTGATAATCCACATCTACAGAACAACACCCTTTTGGTAGGTGCAAATGTCGGCTGTTACGGAGAGGTTCTTGTTCTAGAGAGTTTAAATTGGTAGTACAGTTGGACCTCGTTTATTCGACCACCCTTTATCCGAATACTCTGTATCATCCGAAATAAATTTCAGGTCCCGATGTATCTTCTTATACATGTTGAATTGAAATGGTCTATTCGATACCATGTATTATTCGAAATAAAATTTCGGACCCGATGAATTCGAATTATCGAGGTTCGTCTGTATTATGAACAAGATAGTTGACAATGTTACTGGAGATAGGTTATAGTTCACGAGACGGCCAGTCTGTACATGTTGAACTGTATTGTTTAAATCGTGATAAAATGTTCGCCATTTCGTCCACTCTGTGCTTCCAACCACTGTTTTGGAAGCTAAACTTAATTGTTACATCGCTATAAACGTGTTGGGAAGAACATCATCCTCTAGTGATAAGGTTTGATTAATCACCAGACTGATAATAAGACAACAATAGAAATGGCAACATCGCTCAACGCTCTTGTTTCTTCGCACTCAAGCATAGTCTTGTTTTATTTCGAGTTAATAAGAACAAAGACATAACTTGTCGAGTTTATAACCCAGTCAAGTGAAAGTATGGTGTACACATAAAATTGCTGTTACCTTAATGTTTTTTTGAGAAAATATTATACCTGCACTTATGCCAATAAATATACTTGTAAAAGCAATGACAATCATTTACGTTGATTGTTTTGCCGCTAGGGCTCCAGGGCCCGGGATTGTAATGTATACTTACCTTCTGCACTCAGATCACAAACTATACTCTTATTAGTCTGATATTGGAACATCACGTTGTTCAGTGATTGGAACAATTAAATCACCAGATTGTTGACAATATTAAATGACCGCGTGTCTTTGGGTTGATTTGAAACCTGATGTATATTCGTCTTTATGGCTAATAGCTCATTTTTCGCGAATTCGAAGGACTCGCGAAAAACATGAACATAAAAGCTGTCGCAAAAATATCGTTATTTGATATAATTTGGTGATAAAACACAAATGATTTATTAGTTGATTTATATAAATTGGCACATAATATATCTGTATATGTTTGCCAACGGATTAAGTGGATGTTATGTAGACGCTGTGTATCGTTTCATTTTTGAGTCTGTGTTTCTTGTTTATGATACCGTCTTACTATCTAATATATTTTGACAAAATCCGATTTTTGAATTATTTATTTATAGATTCCATCTTGATATACAAGATATAAGAAAATGTAATCGACTTTTCCAGATCTGAGCAAGTAATAGATTGGCTTGAGGAAACATGAACCACACACGACAAAAAATGCTAGTAATGCTAGCTATGGATTAATGGCCAGTCCGGTTAGCTCAACTGATAAAGTTGGGCTGTCATCCGGGCAACCCGGGCTCGATTCTCGGACCGGCTTACGTGAAGATGTTGTCAGCTGCGTACGGAAGGGAAAATTAGTACTGGTTGGTAATTAATTCCAACTGGTTAGATCTACTGACCGCGATGTATAGCTGAACATGTTAAAGATTGCGTTATACCGAATAAAAAACAAAGCATGGTTTTATGTTCTAAACATGATAGCAAAATCATAAGAACACGCCTTATATAAACACATTAAACAATATATTTGTTAAAATAACGGCGTACTTATTTACTAGATAATACACCCCTTAACTTCATCAGAAGTACGATGAAAGGATACTATAATCTTCCTAGATGCGTTGCATCACGTATATGCTATAAAACAGTAAAATACAGTAAATCGCCTAATTTATGATAATAACGTAACTGCTCAATTGATGAAAATACAAAATAGTGGTTGTAGTAATGATGACAGGATGTGTGTATTATGTAAAACGAGGCCACGGAAAGCAATCGTATAATGCTCAAAATCACAAAGCTTGTGAAATGTTCAAAAACGCTGGTGATTTATACAAGCGTATCTTGTTCACGGAAAAGATAAATAATTTTTCAGATAATACATGGCAGATGTTCAAATAGCACAGAACATGTATTTGCTCTGGTAATGAACACACTGTTTCCTCCCAGACAGTAAGAGGACGTATCGTTTTTATTTTTCTTTCTTAACTTTTGTGATTAGCAAATTCATGGTGCAAATTTATTATTTTAATTTACCGGTAATTGTGTGTTATATATTTTTGAATCTTGGATATTGATATCAATCATATACGTCTGTTTGTATTATACAATTGGCCTCTATTAATTCCACGCTTTTGACGTCGTATTCATACAGATGTTTCAAGGAGTGGAGACAAAACGAGCTGACAAGCCGAGACGATCACATCAGAGCGGAGTAAAAAGAAACTGTGCAAAACAAGCAGAGCCGAGCCGAGCCGACAGAGCTGAGCAGAGTAGAGCCGAGTCGAGCCGACAGAGCCGAGCCGAGCCGACAGAGCTGAGCCGAGCCGAACAGAGATGAGCCGAGCCGAGCCGACAGAGCCGAGACGAGCCGAGCCGACAGAGCCGAGCCGACAGAGCTGAGCCGAGCCGAACAGAGCTGAGCAGAGTAGAGCCGAACAGAGCCGAGTCGAGCCGAAAAAAGCTGGTCAGAGTAAAGTCGATCCGAACAGAGCTGAGCAGAGTAGAGCCGAACAGAGCCGAACCGAACAGAGCTGAGCAGAGTAGAGCCAAACAGAGCTGGGCAGAGTAGAGCCGAACATAGCTGAGCTGAGTCGAACAGAGCTGGGCAGAGTAGAGCCGAGCCGAACAGAGATGAGCTGTGCTGAGCAGAGCTGGGCAGAGTAGAGCCGAACAGAGCTGAGCTGAGCCGAACAGAGCTGGGCAGAGTAGAGCCGAACAGAGCTGAGCTGAGCCGAACAGAGCTGGGCAGAGTAGAGCCGAGTCGAACAGAGCTGGGCAGAGTAGAGCCGAGCCGAACAGAGCTGGGTAGAATAGAGCCGAGCCGATCAGAGCTGGGCAGAGTAGAGCCGAGCCGAACAGAGCTGAACAGAGCTGAGCCGAGCCGAACAGAGCTGAGCAGAGTAGAGCAGAGCCGACAGAGCCGAGCCGAGCCGTACAGAGCTGAGCAGAGTAGAGCCGAACAGAGCCGAGCCGAACAGAGCTGAGCAGAGTAGAGCCGAACAGAGCTGAGCTGAGTCG